>JAJMCK010000005.1:0-367201 GCA_030572965.1 Wickerhamiella kurtzmanii | reverse complement strand
AAGTGAGCCGGTCTGGGGTGGCTAACTTATTGATACTCACTGAGTGTGTCTTGATCAAATCACGTGAGTCAGAAAAAGTGACTCGAAACGCGAAAAAGGTACCCTGACGCTTACCGTCCTTCGATCCAACACAGACTCTCGATCGAACGGGCTTTCTGGTACTGTTTAAGAATGGGAGGCTGTCCTTTGGACGTAATTGATCAAGTCAGGGCATTGGGGTGGCCATATAAAAGCCTTATTTGGCTCGGTGTTTCAATACTGTTATTCACGTATGTATTCCAATTTCTGGGAGGCAGATGCCATTGGCTAAAGTATTCTCGTGAGTCTCAGAGGCAGGAAGACTCGAAAGATAAGTGCCCTGTTAGAAATGACTCGTCTGTTGAGATGATCAGGCAGATAACGATCTACGTGATCGCAATTACCACGGGTGTAGTATATGCGAGTGCGTTAGTCGTTAGTCGTTAGGAGATCTGAGCAGATTGTGGGTACACACGCTGGTGTTCACTTCTGCAATAGCAGGGCTGGTTAATATAGCGGCAAACCACATGGTCTCGCCATGAACCAGTTGAGCGTTCCAAACGGGGGTTTTGCGTCAATAATATTATAATGCGGGCGGGCATCTCTACAGCGTACGACTCGTATAAATTCTAATGTAAAAAACCAAAGATAAGAGCTTGAACTTGCTCTTCATATGTATAGAACCAAGCAGCTTCAAGATTTTGATAATATCTTCAGTAGCGGTAAGAGCCCTTCCCTTAGTTCTTGTCTTACCTTTTCGAATTCAATGACTGAGTGGTGATCGCCGCCATGAATGGCTATTTTAATCTCTGAAGTCGATTAAGATCCTTATTCTTGGGCCGCAAAACCATACTAGATTGACACTTTCAATTAATCGGAATAGAGTAGTTGTTTGTCGAGTAGCCTTGTTGTTACGATCCACTGAGATTAAGCCTGAGTTGTCTGATTTGTGCAACAGCGCACTACTAATTTTTAGAAGATGAGTATCTTCTTGTAGTTAGTATTTTAGTGGGGATGAGGTCTCTTAGTTTCTTGGGATATATGGTGTTGTATTTTTCAATGAGTGTGCGATGTCTCTAATTCTAAGCTTAATCCCGACTCTCTCGGACAGATGTTGTTATTCATTGCGAAGCCGCTAAGGTCGTACGCGAGACATTAAGGTAGAATTTATGACGCGCTTTTGCCAGAGAACAAAAAGCACTCAACGCTTTGTACGGCTTTTAGAAAGAGTTGAAACTCGTAGAGAGCCTATTGAGGAAGAAACTTCACCAGAATTGTCAGTTTTATCTAAACTCAGCTAGACATCAAAGTGGCAGCATCTTCTCTCTATGTAATGAGGTACTTGAGTCTTCGAGCTCGTACAGATAAGTTACATTATATGGTCATACGAACATCAGAAACTGGCCTCAGGGACATTTGACTTACAATTAATCAAAAATTCGAGAGTTTCTGAGTCCTCGCCCATAAGATATATTGCTGCTAAACAGATAAGTCAATGAATATATCGACAATATCTGAAATATGCCGCTGGTTTCCAGTGTGCCCTGTTCGGTGTAGCGTGGCGCGTAAGATTGGCAATTCGAAAGCGAGCCACGTCTTCTACAGACCGAGCTAATTACGAACTGCACGCGACGCTCCTCCTGATCAGACGCCTTGGAACGCCTATTCTCCAGTGCACCTTCGAGTTCAGTTCTTGCAGGGAAAGTAGGTCACGTGTTCCAAAATACAGGCACGCGGTCTGCAGGGTAGCAGCATTCGAGCCTCAGGCGATAGAGTATTGCTCGCCGCTGAAACTACAAAATAATGAGGGCAGCATTTATGGGTTAATAATTTCGGACTTCGTCGACTCCCAAGCTAACAAAATCTTGCCATGGTTTCGCTACTATTTATCAAAGTATAGGATCCTGATCGCCTCGGATTAACTGTGGAAACCTTGCCAGAGCTCGGTTTAGGGTGGGCTATGTCTGAATGGCATACTGTTATTACTAAGCCCCAATGACCCTCGTCACCCAACATTACCCCTCAGGCAGGCTTGAAAGAAAAAAGGCTGTTAGCTTAGAGTGTGCTATTAAGCAGGGCAGGGGCTGAATGATGGTGGGCTTCTGGCACGATGAAAAATGAAGAATCTCCTCTCCCAAGGGCCTTGAGGCTACAGCTAAGCTGCGTATCCGCAGCGGACAAACGCACACTCCACCACCTTGTAAACGTACCTAACTAGACTAACTAACCATTCCTCCCTTTCCCCTCTTAACTGACGGTAAAAAAAGTCGATTGGTAGCTGGCTAGCGTACCAGTGAATTTTCCAACCAAAAGAATTAAACAGATGTTGAGCCGTTTGCCATTATTGTCTCGTGCTTCTGTCCGTGCCAGTGCTCTGGGCCGCCGCATGGCTAGCACTATCACTGTGCGTGATGCTATCAACCAGGGCCTTGCCGAGGAGATGGAACGCAATGATAAGGTATTTGTGATGGGTGAAGAGGTCGGCCAGTATCAGGGTGCCTACAAGGTGACTCGTGGATTGCTCGATCGCTTTGGTCCTCAGCGTGTCGTCGACACTCCCATTACTGAGATGGGTTTCACTGGTCTCTGTGTTGGTGCTGGCCTCGCTGGTCTCGTGCCCGTGTGTGAGTTCATGACCGTGAACTTCGCCATGCAGTCTATTGACCAGATTGTCAACTCTGCAGCCAAGACCTACTACATGTCTGGTGGCGTGAAGCCATGCAATGTCGTGTTCCGTGGCCCCAACGGCTCTGCGGCTGGTGTCGCTGCTCAGCACTCCCAGGACTTCACAGCATGGTACGGTAGCATTCCTGGCCTCAAGGTCCTCGCTCCTTACAGCGCTGAGGATGCCAAGGGCCTTATCAAGGCTGCTATTCGCGACCCCAACCCCGTCTTCGTTCTCGAGAACGAGGTCATGTACGGTGAGACTTTCGAGGTGTCTGATGATTTCCACTCCCCTGACTTTGTGATTCCTATTGGTAAGGCCAAGATTGAGCTCGAGGGTACTGATTTGACCATTGTTACCCACTCCCGTAACGTCGAGTTCGCCCTCAAGGCAGCTAAGATCCTCAAGGATCAGTACAATGTGAGCACTGAGGTCATCAACCTGCGTAGTATTCGTCCCATTGACCTCGACAGCATTGTTAAGAGTATCAAGAAGACGAACAGATGCGTGTCTGTAGACTCTGGATTCCCAGGCTTCGGATTCGGTTCCGAAATCTGCGGTCTTGTCATGGAGTCTGAGGCCTTCGACTACCTCGATGCTCCTGTGGTCCGTGTGACTGGTGCTGATGCTCCCACTCCCTACACCAAGACCCTTGAGGACTTTGCCTTCCCCACCAATGCCGAGACCATTGTCGAGGGTTGCAAGAAGGCTCTGTACATTGAAGAGTAAAAAAACAACAAACTCACACAAATTTAACGACGCTTTGTATTAATTCAACTAAAAAAAATGACTAGAATGGCCCTTTTGGCTTTCAAAAGAAGCTCGGTTTCAGGATCTGGCACCATTATGGCACCTCTGAAAAGCTGGTTGGTTCTTGAAAGATATCACATCAAAATGCCATGTTCATAAAATTTAATTTTGCTTTTTGCTTTCATAAATTATCAACTAGAATTGCTTCTCCCTCCACGCAGCCGTGGGCATGTGCTGCAGACGCTCCAATGTCTTGCGAATGTAAAGGGTGAAGATGGCGGTTCCAATCACCACACAAATGACGTTCATAATATAATACCCGTCCTGTTGAACAGTGCATTTGCCTCCAGCACTCGTGCACGCGGCCTTGAGCTCCTTCGTCGAGCAATCTCGCGACGTAGTAGAGCAGGTGGCTTTGGTAAACCAGTCCACGCCAGCGAGCACGAGGAACCGGGGCCATTGACCTCCTAAATTGCAGACAGTATTGAGAACTGTCATGTAAGTTCCTCCAATTTCAGGGTCCGCAATTTGGGTGTGGAAAGCAGTGATTGACACGAACTGCACTGTGGCCAGGAAGCTTCCGAGAACATGCACGAGGATCACATATAATAAATAACCGCTGGTAGTACCTGCTGCAGGGTACCAAATAACTTGGCTCATTGAAATGCAAGCGAATACGAGCCGACCAACGTACGCCCACATCCATGGCTTCAACGGTGATACCCCTGTTGACCACTTGGCCGCATAGTAACCGAACACAATCTCAAACGGAAAGTCTATAAGCACCACAAGAGCCATATCCTCTTTGCTCAAGCCTTTTTCGACAAGCTTGAGGTTAGTAACGGCTTCAGCAGCTTGGAACGCGATCTTAGCCACCAAGTGAACGATTATTAGCGACTGCAGCGTCTGAAGACGAAGTACGGATATCATCGTTTTGTACGTGTGGTAGACACCCTTGAATCCAATAAACTCAGGTCTTGTACGCCTCTCTTCTGACTTGCCAAATGCAACGTACGCAGTCACAACCACATACAGTATAGAGCAGTAGAACAGGTACTCGTCCAGTGTGACAAGGCCACGAGTAGTATCGGCGACCTTTCGCACATATTTGTTGGCAAACTCAGGGGAGCTAAGGGCGAGGAAAACGGTGAAACTGGTGAAATAGCCCGAATTCATTCCAACAGTCTGGGCCGTACTTGCGTAAGGCATCGCTGCTGTGCTCAATAGCGTCAGGGCCCATCCGTCAACGGCAATGTCCTGGGTCGCGCAGGCAAATACGAGTACTCCAAACACTATAGTGAGAAGTCCAAGTTTGTGCTCAGCATCATTTACAAGTCGAGATGCTGAGAAGCTCAAACTGAATAGCACGACACTACTAAACAGCTGGATGGGAACAATCCAAGATCGTCTTCGCCCAAATCTTGGCGAGAACAGTCCATCGACAATTGGACTCCACAGAAGCTTAAGACTGTAAGGATACGAGGCAAATGTGAACAGTCCAACTTGAGAGTAGCTAAGATGTTCTTTCAAAAGGAAGGGAACGCTTCCAAACGCGAGGCCAACTGGTATACCTTGGAGAAAGTACAGAAGGGTCAAGAAGAAGAAGTTATGACGATCAACTGGTTTAAGATTCCCGAGAGTTAGGATCTCAGGCGCATCTGTTAACGTTCCATCAACCTCGACAACCGGTAAGGTCAAGTTATCCGCTGCAATGCCGTCTCTATGACGCTGTTGGAGCTCTATTGACATTGAGAGATGAGTTGACACGTAATCGCAGACTGCAAGTATAACCCCGCGAGACCCGTACCCCAGGCTACGCGTTAGATTAATATGTTTCAGATATTTATTTAGTTCTGTTACGAGTGTGAGTGAACAGAATAAAATGCTTTTTTTGAGGGTAGATGTACCAAAGAAAAAAAATGCTAAGAAGCTGTTTGCTGAGAGCTAAATGTTCTACATATTTATATTCTAATTGATCGTGTTCACGCCAAAGTAGCGTCCCCACGACTTGTGTTCGCCAAGTGCATACACCAAAGCAACTTCAACCATGCCAAAGAGTAATCCTGATAGTTTTTCTAAGAATGAATGGAAGTAAATCCCAGTCATAAGTAACATCCATGCCCAGATGAACAAAAGCACTAGAGGAATCTTGACTCCCAAGCCAATAACGTTGGTATTCGATTCGCCTTGAGAGTTTCCGTATTTCCACCAGAACCAAATAGAAGGTAATATTTCCATCCACAGAACAAGGCTGGATTGCACTAAAAGAAAGACGTGGCCGCTAGGATCATGTCCACCTACCCAGGTCCCGCCTGAGCGCCGGCAGATCTGTGACGACGTGGCTGTTTGGACAATGTCACAAGCACCTCCAGTCCACAAGAAAATACGGTCCATTAATGGAGGCCCAAGTAGCCATTGAGTAAATAGGACCCACCAAATAGTTGCAGCAGCATACCGGGCCAAGACACGAGGGAATGATCTCTTTGCGTTGGGACTGCGAAGCAGATATGACGCCCAGAACACCAGCGAGAACCAGAACCAACCCTTTTTTACTACTAGTTGGTTGAGAACATTTTTCTTGTTGCTGAAATAGCTCTGTCCAGTAGTGAGAGATGCAAGACTACCGGCGAAGAGGATGATAGGATATATGGCAATGATTGCCACCTGGACACGATTTGGAGCCCGAACTATTTCTTCGGACACAGGTTCCACATTATTTTCGGCAACAGAACGTGTGTCTTGTCGACTACTTGGTCGCGGTTGTTGCAGCATTTAGCTCAATTGATGAAGAAACTTGTGCTAGCTCCCCAAAGCAATCAAGTAGCTTCTCACTGAGTTGGATGGTTGGGGTGTGTGTATACAAATTACACATAGCTTTTTGGCCCGGGATAGCTGGGCCATTTGAACACGTGACGCACCTTTACTTACTCAATCATTGAACTTGATCCAGGGCCATTTTGTGTGCTGAGCCGTGAGTGTGTGTGTGCGCTACTTCAGATATGGCCGAGGTTGGAGAGAGTACAGTGCCGTCAACAGAGACGCCTGATGAGGGCCCTCCCCCGTCGAGATGGGAAGTTGAGCTTGAGTTTGTCCAAGGTCTCGCGAACCCCATGTATGTCCACTTTCTGGCTCAGAATCAGTATCTTGAGAACAGAGAGTTTTTGAATTATCTGGAGTATCTCGAGTATTGGCGTACTCCTGAACATGTCAAATACATTGTATACCCGAACTGTTTGCTCATGCTCACACTCCTCAAGGAACCAGCATTCAGGAAGGAAATCTCAAAGATTGAGGTCGCTCAGATGATCATGGACGCGTTCTTCCACAAATGGGACGGGTCCACAGTGCCTGCCATCAATGAGGCTATAAAACAAACCGTTTCGCCCACCGAAGTCAAACCTGAGAATGCTAGTCCAGAAGTCAAGGCAGAACCTAAAGGTGAGCCTGAATCAAACTCCAATGGTGCGGCCGCACCTACTACTGGCACCGAGGCCTCACAACCAAGCACAAGCACATAAAGTTCTTGTTCCTCCCAGAGATCATGTGATTCAATACACGTGATCTATATTTATTCCCAGCTTAAGGCTTCCCCCCCCCACACACGCATCGCGCACATTAAGGTTGGAGAGCGAAAATCAAAATATTTTTTCCTTTGGCCCAGTATGCATCACATGACCTTGCGCAATCCGGGCTCCCTATTCGTGAGCAATTCCAATCTCTCTACATGTTACCCCAGGTAGCGTGCACTATGCGGCGGACGTTGACGCAAGTGAGGCGTTACTCACAGTTAACACCTCAAAGCTTTCCTTGTTTGGACAAAGTCGAGCAACGAACGAAGAAGATTCAAGAGTCGGGCCCAGAGCCTTCGTATGTTGGCGCCTCTAGCCTGTCTAAGTTCACCCTTCCAACTCAACTTGAACTTGACTATGGTCGCAAATTAACCGGAGTAGAAGTTGCCTATGAGACTTGGGGTGAACTCAATGTCGATAAGAGCAATGCTATTCTTCTTCACACTGGACTTTCAGCATCCTCGCATGCGCACAGTACTGAAAAATCTCCCAGTTCGGGCTGGTGGGAAAATTTCATTGGGCCAGGTAAATGCATTGATACCAACAAATACTATGTTGTATGCTGCAACGTTTTGGGCGGCTGCTTTGGCTCAACTGGCCCATCGAGTGTCAACCCAGACTCTGGCAGTCGTTACGCCACGCATTTCCCTATCATTACCATCCATGACATGGTCCGAGCTCAACACGAGTTGGTCAAGAGTCTTGGCATCAAAAAACTATTTGCATCAGTTGGCTCTTCAATGGGAGGCATGCAATCCCTTGCCTATGCCCGAGACTTCCCTGGCAGTGTCGAAAAGATTGCCACTATTAGTGGTGCGGCAAGATCGCACCCCAGCTCAATTGCAATGCGTTTTGTGCAAAGACAGGTTCTCATGAACGACCCCAATTGGAACAGAGGATTTTACTATGATGACATTCCGCCTCATGTGGGGATGAAACTGGCCCGTCAGTTTGCGACTATCACCTATAGATCTGGCCCCGAATGGGAGGGACGTTTCGCTAGGGACCGCTTGGACAGCTCTCAACCGCCTGCGCTGTGTCCAGATTTTCTCATTGAAACTTACCTTGATCATCAAGGAGAAAAGTTCTGTTTGACTTATGACCCGAATTCGCTCTTGTATGTATCCAAGGCTATGGACTTATTTGACCTTGGTGCCAAGAATTCCAAAGAACGGGCGAAGTGGCGAGCATCAGGCACAACTGGCGAAGCTGTTCCTGTTGAGCCATTTGTCGAGAAGCCTCGTAACCATGTCGAGCCATCAACCCTTGATGACCTCGCAGAAGGCATGCAGAATCTCGCTGATGTTGACACCTTTGTTCTTGGAGTGGAATCAGACACGCTGTTCCCATTCTGGCAGCAGCGAGAAATTCGTGATGTCCTACAAAAAATTGGCAATCCTCGCGTCGAGCACCATGAATTGGGGCTCCAGCAGAGTTGGTATGGCCATGATACTTTCTTGCTTGACTTGGAAAACGTTGGCAAGCCGCTTAAGCGTTTCCTAGAACGTAACTAGCCCACTTATTTATCTTCACATTGATTTGTTTTTTTAACATGATAGAATATGTACAAACATGACTTAAAGCATCGACTCTGGCTGGTTCTGAGCCATGTAGCGCATAGCCTTCTCCTTCTTGGCCTCGAGCTTGCGTCTCTCCGAGGTGTCCTTCTTGGTCTTCTTGAGCGGCAGCGTTCTGTCGCCGTAGAACTGTGTCTGCCACAAGTAGTTTCTGCTCATGTGGAACTCTGCCTCGACAGCTCCATCAGTGAGCCCAAGCTTCTCGATGGTCCAAATATACCGCTTGGGGTCCTTACGCTTGAGGTACAAGAGCATATTGCGACGAGTCTGGACAGCATGTTCGAGTTGGCGTTTGGACTGGACATCCTTTTTAGCTTGTTTGACGTGCTGGGCCAAGAACTGGATCTTCATGGTTGCAATCGCGGACTGCACCTCGGGGGAGCCTGTATCGCCCTCGAAACGCTGGAACTCTTTACGAGCAATATCCATAGCAAGTTTCTTGAACTGCGGGGACGCAGCGTTACTCAAAGCAACAATGCGAGCCACGGCCTCGCGTCTGTGGGCATTTGTGTCTGCTGCCTTGGAAGGATCGGGGCTGTCACCACTGTCAACCCCTCGTGCGAGCCGGTTCTGGCCAGCAATCTCGGCACCATATATCAATTTTGAAGTGTTTTCAGGCTCAAGCTTGTCGAGCAAGTTCTCAGGCTGGCTAATGAGGGCCCGGATACGCGTGAGGAACGGCACCTGGGGCTTGCCAAGCACAGGGTCAACGTACTCCTCCTGGGGTTTGAGGAACTCCTTGGCCCAATGCTTGTGAAGTCTATTGATCTTTTTGAGGTACTTTTGCCTCACCAGCACGGGGCCAGAGGTGTGGAACCCTCGCACAAGCGTCCGTGAGCCGATCATCGATTTTTCACAGACAATGAATTTGGGAAGCTGACAATGACCTAATAATAATGATGGTGCTCCAAGCCCAAGCTCGGATACCAGACAATTAAAACTCACAAGAAATGCTATTGATTGTAGATTAATTGTAGATTAATTGTAAATGAATTACTCCTGTATTTCATAGTTTGTCTGAAAGAAAAAAAAAACAAAGTCAAAGTCTTGAACACATCAAACCAATGTCTTATCGCAACTCGAACAAAGCACTACAACAATAGAACTTCAAATAAAAAATAACTTAGAACGACATTATCTAGCATGCACAATCGGAACGTTCCTGTTCGTATTGGCTAAAGTCCACGCCATCAGGATACTCCTGCTCAAAGCCCTGAGCCTCGTCCTGCTGGAGAGCATTGCGTGCGATCACATCAAAGGCCTGGCCAACACCAGTCGCCTCGCGGGCTGAAGTCTCAAAGTAAGGCAAATTACCCATCTGAGCACACCACCGCTGGGCCTTTTGTGTCGTCACTGCTCGTCGAGACTCGTCGAGATCGATTTTGTTGCCTACAACCACAAAGGGGAAATTGTCCGGATCAGTGGGGTTTGCTTGCACCAGGAACTCGTCGCGCCAGTTCTCCAGGTCCTCAAAGCTCTTGGCATTATTCACATCAAACATTAACACACAGCAATCAGCGCCACGATAGAAGGCTACGCCCAAACTCTGGAAACGCTCCTGGCCAGCTGTATCCCAAATTTGCATAACTACACGGCGGTCATCTAGCACGAGCTCTTTCGTCAAGAAGTCTGCGCCGATAGTTGCCTTGTATTGAGTGCTGAACTTGCCATTCACGTATTGCTGCATGAGCGACGTCTTACCGACGCCACTGTCGCCCAAGATGATCACCTTGAGCATCGACTTCTTGGCCACCATTGTCTAGAGTATCCAAACAAGAGATAATTGTTCGGGGCAATCGAATTTAATGAGGAGGTATAGTAGAGTGGATGATGGGTTGATCTCTCAACAACCCGCCTCGTGCGATTACTCTTATTAGCTTGTGGAGTACGGCCGAGTCATCAACTTCCCAGCCGGGAAGATCAGGTCAGGGCCCTCCCTCCCCCAAGCCCAAAAAGCTCAAGCCAAAGCTAATCTCGGCTGAGGCCCGGTTAAGATGTGCGTTGGGCCAGATGTGCGTTTTTTGGCTTGGGTTCCAATGGCTCGCATTACAATGGCTGGCGACACATGGGACACAGCTTGTCTCGTTGACTGTGGAACCATTTGTACAAACAATCCGTGTGATAGATATTGCTGCAATTCGGACACGTCTTGTTAGGTAGCGACTTGTTGTCGAGTAGTAAACTGTAGCAAATTGCACATGGCTCGACTCCATCGAGGAACGAGTCAAGTCGTGATACAATAGCCTTCATAGCTCCAAGTACATCACCAGCAGTCAATTTTGTGCGCGCCTCGAGCATCCACGCACGCTTTTTGGCTTCAGGAACACCACCCAAGTTTTTAAGATCAACATCAGCTGGCTTGGCAGGATATTGATCCGGTAAGGTGATCACAATATCCACAGCAGCATCGTCAACCTCGCGAACAGCCCTGATTTCATGGGTTTTGGCATTGATGCTCATACCCTCTGAAGTATCCAAGTTTTCAGACAGTTTAGCCATCACAGCGGGCAAAATTAGTCTTCCAAGTGCTTCGTCCACGCGTTTGCGCAACTGTCTATCGCGAAGCTCGCGGTACCACATGCGAAGGGCTGCACCATGCTGGGTAGACATGGCTAGCAATAAGTAGCCGCCGATTTTGTCTGGTGGGTCGAGCTCTGTAGTTTCATAGGGGAGGTGTTTACCACAATAGTCGAGAATACGAGCATTGGTAGCATCATCGGATTGGATATCGTTCATCAAGTACAATGCCCACGAAGCCGGACTGTGCAAATGCGGTTCAAGCAAAGAGGGATCAGGGTCTGGAAGACATTGGTAGCCAATCCAAGGAACGTACTTGCTATGCGAATCAAGCAGGTCGTACACGTCCATATTTGTAGCGGATGGGTGATGGAAGAAACCAAGCAATGCCTTGCCGTAGTCGTCCTCAAATTGCGATCTTTCTTCACCAACGCTTCTTGCTGCCTTGATTACTGCATTTGTGACCGCATCAGGTGCTGTTTGTGAATTTTCGCCATGAGTATGTGCAGATTTGAGCGCAGCCAATCTAAGGTAGGATGGCCCCTGCTCCAGAGCCTCGACCAAATCTGGTTTACTGCTTCCCCAGCTGAACCACGCAGCTTTGGCAACGTTACTATCAAGCTTTTGTTTGGGCTGAGGCTGATCTGACTGAGGATCGCACATGTACCACACGGGCAATTGCCGTTGGTAGGCATCATACCAGGGCTGGCCACGACCAATACCTCTTTGAGCCAAAAGTGCACCCCGAATGCTCGGTGTGACGAACCATTTACGATCGCCGAACGACTCAAGCTCGTCAACGCGCATTCTGTACAACGTCTGGGCCGCATGGAACGCAACCCATCCTTTGCCGCCCGCAAGTTCCCACAGCTTAGCGGCAGGCACACGTATGTCATGAGTTTCTGAGGCCCATGCGGTAGCAAGCTCGCGATGCTCCTCATCCTCAGCGGTGTAGGCCCATGCCCGCGCAGCGCTTCCGATGAGGGCAGCCTTGAGCGTATTTTCGTCCGAAGAATGCTGCTCTAACAATTTTGCAGCGCTTGTGAGAATGGTCCAGTTTACAACCTCTGGAGTCTCAGGCAACGGAATCTTGAGGTCATAAATAGTGACAGATGCTGGCAAAACATTAAGATCAGACTCGAGTTGGTCCCAAGTGATGCCTTGAGCCGTAGGAGTAGTTATCAGAATCTGGGACAGAGTCTGGGTCAAATCTTCGGGTACAAGGATGGTCAACTTGTCACGGACCTTGGGATCTAGATCATGCGAAATAAATGATTCGGCAGGCTTGGCAGCACGCACAAGGAGTTTCAGAGCCTTCGAATCGCCCTCGAGTGCCAGAGTAGCAAGGCGATCAAGGCATTGGGTCGCAGTTTGACGCGTGACCAGTTTATCAATAGCAGCCACTGCCTTTGCTGCTCGTTCGGGATCTAACTCATCGTCCAACGAGATTTCTGCGTGCACCTGCTGTTGGGCGAGGTCCGGAGCGACATCCAGCAGGGCATCAACGTAGCCACCAGCCACCAAACGATCAACAATCTTCTGCGCCATATCAGGCAGCTTGGTGAATGCAGCCACTTTGGCCCACGAAGCAGCATCTTCATCGATATTCTCAGGCACAAACTCAATGCTTGGGTTCAGGGGCACCAATACAGCCAGTTGCTGTGCATGCAAGTTCTTTACGCTGAGCAAGGCTGTGAGCGCCGGTGTCGAGGCAGCAGCGACAACCTTGAGAAAAGTGAGATTTTTGGCGTCTAGGAACGGTTCGACTGTCGATGGCTCCATGCGAGCCACCTGTCTCGCGAGAGATGCTTGGAGAGCAGTAGAAATCGAACGTTTTGTGCGCTCACTCACAATTGCGAGTGCTTTTGAAGTTAGTTCCATGCGACCAGCCAGAGCAAGGAAACACCCCCAAGCCTCTGGTTCCGCATCTCCTGCAGTTTTGGGTGCTACTTTCGACAAACCCTTGAACAGTGGTTTCGAAGCTTCAGCCGCGGGTACAGCTCCGAGCACAGTGACTATCAAGTTAAACAATAACGGCCAATATGATGCGGGGCGCGTCGGATCATGCGCAATGTAAGCGCCGAGAGACACGAGTGCGTCTGGTGAAGACTTCCACAACTCTCGGTGCTGTTTTGTGTATAAAGTGAGAGTCCGGAGTAGGTCCACGGGTGCTGGAGACAGTTTTCTAAGTGCTTTCAGCAGCTCCGAACCCAGGACCTCCGGGGTCGCGATATCATTCTTGGAGAGGCGCGCAGAGGCCATTTGCAGAGTGGTTCTTGCTAATGCAGGATCAGAAGAGGCACAGAACTTCCAAACAAGGTCGGCATGATCGCCGAGATCCGACAATGGCCACGATTGTGCCTGGAAGACATCCAACGTTGTCTTTACTAGCCGGGTATACTTCGCCAGGGCATCATATGGCTCAACGTAGCGTTCGTCACTAAGGCTCGAGACGTTTTCAGAGCCAATTACTTGGTCAATGAAATCAAGAAGTGGCTGCTTTAGCTTTTCCGCGAGAACCTGACGTTTTTCCGGTTCCGGAAATACTTGAGCCAATGAGCTCTGAGCAGCTGTGGCGACGAGCGTGTCTGGGTCAAACGTGCCACAGAGCCAAGGCCCCACAGAGTATTTAAGGTATTTTGTCGAGCGCTTCCCGAGCACAGTGTAAAGATTGCCCAGCACTTTATGAGCGGTCGCCCGTAGTGGCGGGCTGATGTCGATACTGAGCTTAGCGTAAAGCTGTACAAATGCTAAGTGCACAGCATCATCGACGTTATCGGGAGTGATTGCACTGTTGAAATCGTCGAGAGCTCTGGACTTTGTCCGCGCGTCTTTTTTGAGCATTCCTTTAACGGCCAAACTGAGCTTCGAGTCAGCGATTGTACCTGGGTCTGGTAACCCGGTCAAGTAGTTTAAAGTTACCGGGCTTTCATCACCATTTGACGCTCCATTTGAAGTCGCGAATGGACTTGCAAATTGCGCAAACGGATTCGAAAACGAAGCCATGAAATTTCAAAGTCAAGCAACTTAATCAGCGCCTGAATATATCAGCTTTAGTTAGTGAACGGCGCGCCGAGCAAGCAATAGACACAATGTGCAATTTGCAGACGAAGAAAAACTTAATTGAGTAAAGAGGAACTAAAATCTTTAAGAACGAACAAATGTCATGTGGGTTAAGAAGAGTCCACAGACAAGCTCGAGTCGAGCTTCAGATGTGCACACATAGCCATGTCCAAGCAACTGACTCTGGGGAAGTCCATCTTCAGGAGCTCCAGTAGTATCGAGGGACACGAGCGAGAAACGTTTGGGTCCAAACACGTCGAGAACATGGCTGACCAGTTCAGGCCGTGGTTCAGGAACGTTAGCTTCGAAACTCGCATAGGAGCTACCACGTTCAGGCGTGACATGGATGGTGAAGTACCTATCGCCGTCAACAACTCCATTACAGCTGTAGCCACAAGGAGTGAAGGCAAATGAGTCGACAACCTGGTGGTGACGCGGCGAAGGGAAGAGCTCGTCGATACCAGCGAGTCGAGTCATGATATTGCCCCGGAGATGGCCGGGGTCATCATCGTCGGGATCACAGCCATACACAGAGGGAGGAGGAGAATCAAGAGAAACCACAGAACCTTCCAAGACCTCTGAGCTTGATACATGGAAGCGCTGGCTCTTGTCGTGATCGAGTTCAGTCATCATGAGCTCAAGCCAACAAGTGATTGCAGGAGACCGGGCGAACGATTCTTCGACGTGGGCAAACAAATGCCAACGCTGCTCAGGGCCAGTACCAAACAGGGCACTAGAGCCACGGGGCCATGACTGGCGAAGTTGGGCCACCTCGTCATGCCAACAGCCATGAGGATGGGGCTGCTTGTCGGGGAACAAGAAGCTGCGACGCGAGTAAAACACAGCGCCCACAGCCAATTGAGCACGGCGGGCCACGTCGAGAATTGCGTCGAGGCCCTTGAGCAGAGTGGTAGTACCACAAGTTTTCAGCACAAGTTGCTGGGGATAAACGAACATGGAGCTTTCGCTCAGCACATAAGCATGGAGGCCTGGCGAGCTCACAACACTGAGCACTTTACAATGGACAACATCGAGAATTGATTCCCATACTTGACGAGGGACATTGAGCAAATTGCCATTTCCAGTGGAATTGGCACCATAAAAGCAGATCTTGAGAAGTTTTTCAGGGCCTTCAAAGGCATCTGTCGAGTCGAGCTCGGCAGATACAGCGTAGTTCACGTACTTGACAGGAGAGGAGACCATTTACAAGCCTAGCGAGCACGACTGTTGAAGTTTCGGGGGGTTATATTTTTTGAATTTCGTGGGTAGGAAGTCGTGTTAGCTAGGCTTCACCGGTCGAGTGCAGAACCACAGCAAGAAGTCTGGGCTCATACGCTTGGTTGTGAGGTTTTTTTTTGGGGGGGGGAGTTGGCTGGAGTGAGTGACAACAGGGATAAATTGATCAGGTTCTGAAGAATTGCACGATTATATACTTGCTGGGTGTTGAAAAAATTAATGACAGTGCGGAGATGTGAAAATTTTGGGAGCGTTTATGCGAAGAGGGAGGGAGGCTCATGGATTAACATGAGGGTAACTTTGAGGGCATGGGGGCCGGTGAGTAAATTGAAGCTTCCTGATGAACTAAAAATCTGCGGGGACTTGTTATCGAAGGTGGGGAGCCTTGGGCAGATGGATATCGAAGTGTGGGACCTGTGCTTGACTGTGCAGCAATTGCTATCTAAGGGTATATCTAAGGGCATAGAGCCATATCGATATGTACGATTGTACCAGAGTGGAGGAGGGAGCCACACGGGCGGGGGGATACTGGAGAATCCGCATTATATTGAAGTAACATTATTTATGAGTAAACCTTATAAGAACTCCCAACCAAAGAACGCGATGAACCTGATGGTGGAGTTGAAATCACGTCCCTCTCATTTGTCAATGGCCCCTACTAAGCCAAATTAAGGTCAGGCCCGACGTTCTTTTCTCCACATACTCACATATACACACATGTTCCGATCAGTTGTGCGTTCGTCTGCCGTGTCTCGCGCTTCGTCGCTGCGGTCTCTTACGGCCATTGGCCTTCGTGCCTCTGCTCCTCGTAGTATTCGCATGATCTCGACCGTTAAGGCTACCCCCGATGATGCTCAAGCCGTGTTGGTTGCCCAGCGTAAGAACCGTCCCTTGAGTCCTGATCTCGAGATTTACCAGCCCCAGCTCACTTGGTACCTTAGTGGTCTTCACCGTATCACTGGTCTTATTCTTGCTGGTCCTTTGTACCTTGGTCTCATTAGCTACGCTGTGCTCCCCATCGTTGGTGTACATGTGACTGCTGCTGGACTCGCTGCCACCTTTGGCGCTTTGCCATTCGCTGTGAAGCTCGCCACTAAGTTTGCCCTTGCTTTCCCATTCGCTTTCCACTGCTGGAACGGTGTGCGACACTTGGTTTGGGATACCTGCAGGGCTTTGACCCTTAAGGGCGTTTACCAGACTGGTTACACTGTTCTCGGGTTGGCCGCTGTGTCGACGCTCGCTCTCGCACTTTTGTAGAGTGTGTTAAGTTATTAAAGGCTGAAATGACACTGGGCCAATCGATATTTGACCGTCTTTTGTGCTGAAATTTATTATAGTAGACCAAAGAGGTGGTGTGCAATTGCAAACCAAAAATCAACGTTTTTGCATACCTGAGTTTATCATCCCGCCTATCATTGATTTGTTCTTGGTGCGCTATAAACTCCGACCGATTATTTGCCTCAGCCTAGCCATTCTAAGCCAATTACAACCATTTCTAGATAATTTCCATTGCGCACGAGCGCCAATTTTTAAAAGTTTACTAGTAAAAACCAAATTAAAAAAAAAAAACAACCGTTACACTCCAAATAGAAAGGAGGTTGAACCCTCTCCTAAATATCGCCGACACTAAAATTAGTCCCAAATGCCAAAGCTTTGCGCAGTTTATTTTATAGTTAGGACGCAAACGCAAACAAACGGTCTTAAAATCACAAAGCACAAAGCATAAACCAGAATACCAAAAAGTAATCCTCCCTCCAAGCACCAGCCAAAAAAAGCACCCCAAAACGCTGGTGGGCTCTCTCTCCTTAGTAACCGTCTAAAGCCCCGGCCCACGGAAATACATGGCGACAGCTTGTGCAGAGCTATCCATTCTCAGGCGTTTGTTTGAAATCGTGAGTTATTGCCTCTAGGACAAAGTGGGCATCGCCGGAGAGCTGAATTCTGCGCGAGATGCCCCAACAATCTGTCCAACGGCCACCAGATGGGCTTAGCCCGCCACTTTCTGGGACCCGTATGCCTGGACCGCAATGGCATGCCAATGCGAGGCCAGTGTCCATGTCTGAGGACCGAATATTGCGGGATAGGTATCTTGCTGGTCGCCGACCTCAGTCGGCCGTCGGTGCCACTGGTGTTTCGGCGAATCCACGGGCTTTTGTGATGGCCGCAGCAGCAAGGGCCTCTCAGAGAGCTCCGGCTCAGCAGCCTGTGCAGGCACAACTACCTATCCAGTCGGCTGAACAGGCTATGGCTCATCGTCGAAACCGCTCATTGTCGGCAATTACGCCTCAATCGATGCCTCGACCTCCACAGCCACCTCGCCAGGCCCAGCAAGGACGGCCACCACCATCCCAACGGTCACAAGCACAATTGCAAGCCCGATCCCCACAGTCGCAGCAGGCACGGTCTGCTTTGCCTTCACAGGGTCGCCCATTACAACCGGTGCGTTCACAGACGGTTCTTTCTCCGTCAAGGCCACCAAGACAACAACAACTTCAACAACAACCATTACCACATCCACCACCCCCACAGCAGGCAAGAATGCTAGCTCCGCAGGTCCGAAGACAGCATTTGCCAGAATTGAAAACAGACTTGCCAGATTTGCCAGACGGATCTCCAAGTCCCGCTACGGCGGCTGCATTCGCCCTCCACCAGCGTCGGTCAAGTACCTCATCGAGTGCTGGCCCGATCCGCTCACGAGAGGGCTCGATTACGGGAATCTCGGGACGACGCCCATCAACGGTGTCGTCGAGTTCATCAGGAAAAACAGTGATTGGAATCACCCGCTCTCGTTCAAACACACTCACAAACACACCTTCGGGGTCGATTGCACGACTCGCTGCGGGCCAGGCTATTTCGAAGCCCTCGTTCGATTCCACTGACCCTGAGCTGGCCATGATGGCTGCACGCTCGGAATCTCGACAATCGGCAAATTCTCCTGGCTCACGGAGCGATGGTCGCCAGCCTGGTAGTGGGCGTCAAAGCCGACGCTCATCAGTGGCCGAACCTGACCGTGGCAATCACCCGCAGGGGATAGGTGTAGGCCCCACTGGTGCCGTGGGCGCCGCCGGCGCCGCTGGAGCAGCAGGTGCATCACATTTCGGCCCTGGTGTAGGTTTCGTGGGCCCTGCTCCTGGTAGTGCTGCTGCGGCCAATGCTGCTTCGGCGCCGCCCACGTCGGCTGGTGCCAACTTTAGTGCAACTGATGCTGTGCATGTTGGGGTCCACCCAGGCGCTGCTGTTGCCGCGGGAGCTGCTGCGAGAGCAAGTGCTACTCGCTCAGTTGAGGTCGCTCCACGGGAACCACCGCTGAGTGCCAAACTTCGCTCCAATCTTGCCCAAGCACTCAAACTCGAAGCTCGCAAACGCGAAGAGGAGGCAGAGAAAGAGAAAGCCGAAGCTAGTGATAACGGCGACAGCGATAGTGACGACTACGGACCGCGGGACGACCTAATGATGCAGAGACACAACTTGCTATGGCGGCGGGCTACTGAGACTGCCGATGCTGCTGCAAGAAGTGCTCGACGGCATCAACTCATGGCTGCCGCTGCTTCACGGCCTTCTCTCGAGCCTCGTTACTCCTCTGATTCTCAGAGTACGACTCAGAGCTCGAATAAGACCAATGCTTTGTCTGCGGCTGTTGCTGCTCGCTCACGCGCCCAGTCGGCTGTAGCTAAGATCTATATGGAGGCCTCGCAATTATCCGACAGCGGAAATCGTGTAACCCGTCGCATGAAACGTTACCGACCTACAGCCCAGTGGAGTGCGTTCCCTCCTCATCATGGTGCACCAGGGCCGTCAGGAGGACTAGGCGCGGCGACCCTTCGCAGGCACCCCGCCGCACCCCAGAGGTCTGCTGCGCCTGAGCAAGATGACGATGCTCGCTCGACCACGTCGAGTAGAAGCACACCTGCAAGCTTCGAAAGTGCCTACTCGCGGATGCCAGCTGCGCCTCCTATGCTACCCGCATCACACATACCGTCTCCAGTACAGACTCAGCCGCAGCCGCATCCACAGCCACAACCACCGGCTCAGGTGCCTCCACTCGCTGAACCGCCGTTCGGAATGACGGACCCTGTCAAACTCGAGCCTAAGCACAAGAAACACGGATTCTGGAAGAAGCTTCTTGGTGGCTCATCGTCGTCTTCTCATACACGATCGGTACCGGAGCAACCACCAGCAGACCCTGACGCCCCACGCCATCCGCATTTAGAAAATATTATGGAGCCTGCCCCGCTTTTGATGCAGACCCTGCGACGCAACGATTCACGACGAAGATTTAACCAGGACAAACCGTGGAAACATCACCGTGTAGAACAGGCCATGACGGAGCGCGAGCGCAAGCGCTACGAGAAGCTGTGGGCTGCCAATCGCGGCACTTTCCTCAAATATTTCGTGTTCTTTGATCCTGACGGTAACCCGATCCTTCCTGACGATGCGTCCTCGCTTGCTCCATTATCTAGCACTGGATCATCTACAGCCATGTTGTCGCCAACCAGTCACGTACAAAGTAATGGCACCATGACGCCAGCATCATCAACGTCCACGCCAAATGCTGCTGGTGTTGCTCCAACTAACCCAGCTTGCACGATCAACGGAACCACCTCAGGAGCGATGGCGAGCCCATCGGCGAGCGTGACAAGCGTGGCTCCATCGCACAGCTCTGGGAACCCATATCTTCACCCCAGCTCAGCGCATACGAGTGCGACGGCCATGGCTGTTCCACGCCCTCCAAGCTTCTCGAATCAATCGACTCATTCAGTCGCGCCTTCCGTCGCGCCTTCCGTGTCGCAGTCGGTGCTGAGCGCGAGCCCAGGAAGTCTTGGTCCTCCTTTGGTGCCAACGGTTTCGAATACTTCCTTGGTGTCTACTACTTCAAGTGCTGATGCGCTCATCGCGAGCGAGAGCGATGTCCACGGCTATGTTGTGTCGAGAATTTGGAAACGAAGCTGTCTCCCTGAGGACACGCTTGGACGTGTGTGGGATCTCGTGGACACCAACAAGGATGGCACTTTGGACAGGAGCTCGTTCGTGGTTGGTATGTGGCTTGTTGATCAGTGTCTGTACGGTCGCAAACTGCCCAACAAGGTCGATGATGTCGTTTGGCAGAGCGTTGGCCAGCTGCATGTGAAGATTCGCGTTGGAAAGCCCCATCATCATCGCAACATTGTGCAACGCGCACCCCATGCTGCCGTACACGGTGGCAAGCACCTCGTTAAGGCTACTGCGAAAGGAGCTGCTAAAGGCGGTATCTCTGTAGTTCGCAAGGCCGTTGGCTCTAATTCATCCTCCTAATTCCTCCTAATCGCATCATCATCTAATTTAATCTGTTTAAGTTCGTACAGAACTGGCGAGTTTACGCTCGGCAGTATTGCCATGAACCTCTGTAGTCCCTTCTTTATATGCATATGAAACCCGAGCCGGCCGGTTCATGAGATATTGTTGATCCATTGCTGCCAGCGCACGATCAGCGGATTCAAACGTGTCAAATACGACAAATCCGTACCCTCGAGACTTTTGGTCGTTATCCCGTACTACCTGAGCGCTCAGGACATTGCCGAATGCTTCAAACGGCAGCGCCAGCGCTGCGTCGTCCACGAGGTCCTGATCGAGGTTTCCAACGAAAAGCCGCGCTTCAAAAGCTTTCGGCCTGTCACTAGTAGATGTAATTTCAGAACTGAATCGCAATTGGCGTCCAAATAGTCGCGTTTTCGCCAGCACTCGCGCCGCGTACTGAGCGTCCTCTGCAGACCCAAATTCGACAAATCCAAAGCGATGCGAAAGCTGAGCAGCGCGGCCTCGGGTCTGCCTTGGAATATAAACGCTTTTCACAGGAGCCACCTGGAGCATGAGCTCGTAGAGCAGCGCCTCGTCGACGGCAGGATCTAAATTGCCAACATGTAGCTTGCCCTCGCTCATGTTGACAAATCCAATCTGTGCCAGAATCGGTCTTCGATTTATTTATGATGATAATTCGGACACAGAGCACTATAAATTTCTTGTTCCATTTAAGCTTTGAAAAGTGTGATTTGGTGTTTTGTTCGCAAGTTGTGTGATTTGTCGAAACTTGCCCATATCCAGTTTGACGTCAACACCACGAAGGTTTTTGACTCCAGCGCAATTTTTCTCGATATCCAACAACTCTTGTAACATTTTCCTATTATTCTACAATTAAATAAACTCGCGCTTGTTCGTGCGGGCGGCCACTTAAAACGATCATGTGACCTAGAAACTGCAGATAAGATAAGGGCGAGCGCGGCTTAAATCGCAGACCATCCGGAAAAATAGCCGCTTAGACCCACACTTGTTTTTATCACCGAGAATGTCGACAAAAATCAAGCCTGCTCGACTAATTGATACGCTCCACTCGACGTGTGCTCGCTGGGGTGCTGCTCATCGTCATGGAACAAACGCGATAGATACAGGCATGGCACGACTTGCCCTGAACGACGACGACTTCGCTGTGCGTAACTGGCTTCGTGATGAGTGTCGCCAGCTTGGTTTGCAAGAGACACTCGATGAGGTTGGAAACATGTTTTTCGTGCGTGCTGGCCGGAACAAAGGTGCTCCAACTGCCATGGGCTCCCACCTTGATACACAACCCACCGGTGGACGCTACGATGGAATTTTGGGTGTTATGGCTGCTCTTGAGGCCATCCGTACTCTCAATGACAACCAGGTCACGACAAATTATCCTGTGGCCTTGGTTGACTGGACAAATGAGGAGGGTGCGCGGTTCCCCAAGTCAATGATGGGTTCCTCGGTGTGGTCAGGTCAATTAAGCCGCGATGAAGCTTGGAGCTTGCCAGATGTTCACGATGAATCGCATACAGTTAAAAGCGAGCTCGAAAGAGGTAATTTCTTGGGGTCTGTACCTGCATCCCACGAGGCTGTTCCTTTAGGTGCGCACTTTGAGCTGCACATTGAACAGGGCCCAATTTTGGAGAACGACGACAAAATGATTGGCGTTGTAGTGGGTGGACAAGCGTATCAATGGGTACAAGTCAAACTCAAAGGTAGAGAGTCGCACACGGGCTCGACGCCATTCGATGCAAGATCAGACGCGCTCTTGGCCGCAGCTAAAATCATCGTAGAAGCTACGGAAATCGCCAAGAAACATTCTGGGCTCGCCTCCACAGGGATTTTGACGTTGCAACCGGGAAGTATTAATACTTCTGCCGGAAATGTCGAGTTTACGCTTGACATGAGACACTACTCTGGAGCTGCTCTTGGTAAAATGATTGCCGAAATCAAGCAACGTGCTCATGACATTTGTGCGTCTGAGAGTGAGCGTGGTGTCTCTGTGGTCGCGTGGGATGTGATATTTGATAGTCCTGAGATCAACTTCAATCCTGAGTGTATTCGTTCGGTCACTACGGCTGCACACAAGGTCGTCGGCGCTGAACAGACTCTGGAGCTACGTAGTGGTGCTGGCCATGATAGCTGTGCAACCTCTATATGGTGTCCGACCTCGATGATTTTCATTCCTTGCCGCGGCGGCCTTTCGCATCACCCCGAGGAATTCTCGACCAGTGAGCAAATCGCGGATGGAGCTCAAGTCCTTTTAGATGCTGTTCTCGATTACGATGCTCGTCGAACTTCCTAAATTTAGTTGGTAGCAGCCAGGGTCCATGAATGGATGGCTACAAAACTGTAACACTATAACAAAATTATACGTATTTAACCATACGCATTAATGAACTCCATACCTATGCCAGTAGAGCTCTATTCATTGTCTGCTCGGCATTTACTGAAGAGCCTTACTTGCTCGGTTGTTCTTGAAACGAGTACAATTTTTGGAAAATATGAAATACAATTTCAAAACTGGAAAGTTGATTCGAGAGATGGCACTCTAGTGTTGTTGGCTCTCTCTCTGCCCCGTATCAGTTTCTAATTTGCCTACTTCCAAATTCAGTTTGTGAAAATTTTAATGCCAATGAAGAAGTTTTCTAGTTTTTGGTCAAGCTATCGTTTGCCAAAACGCTTGCCAAAATAACGCTGCTAAAATGCACAGCCTTAATCGCCCTACATTTGGCTCGAGGTGACAAGATTTAAGAATTGAGATGTAAGCATCTGCCTGCATCCTTGTGCGTATCACCACCTACTGGCCCAAAATGCTGTTAGTGTGGCTTGCGCTTTTGGTCCTTGTGACCCGGATAGTTTCTTCAATTTCGACATCAGCATTCGCAGAAATTGTATGGAGTGTGTACAAGCGGGTTTCTCCGAGTGGGGATCTGCGCAGTTTGCGTGAGAAGCGTGTGAAGCTGAACGAGGTCCGCGCTGAGCGTGCGGCCACGAGCTCGCAGGACGAGTTCGCTAAATGGGCACGGCTGGACCGACAGCACCAAAGTTTAAAGAAAGAACTGGATGCACTCAACGCATCAGTGGCATCCACAAGAGCACGGGTGACTATGATAATCGGCGTCGTGCGATGGTTTGCAACTACAGGTGTCAAGTTTTATGTGCAATGGAAGTACCGGGCGACGCCTGTTGTGTGGCTCCCGCCGAACAATGCACTTCCTGGGATTATTGAATGGTCGTTGTCGTTACCCAAGGCACCTCGGGGCTCGATATCGACAGCATCATGGATTGTGTTGACTGATGGCGCAGTGAACGGGCTGCTACGTATTTACAAGCTCGCCCAGACGGCAAAGTCTCCTGCCAATGTTCCGCAGTCTCATGCTACAACGTCTGCTGCGGCAGCGTCGCCACCAGCATCGCCGCGAAAGTCGAAGCTCCAGTAAATTAATCAAGAACTGGTTTTGCAGGGTCCCAGGGACCCTCAATTTGATCTTTGTGTTTTTGCAGAACAAGAAATAGCAGTGGAAGTCCCCACAGCACTGAACAAAGTACAATTATCCAAAGCCCAGCAATAAGTGGGCTGATGAGTACCGCCAAAAGTACACCCGTTGCCACTAGCACTGTTCCCACGAGCCACGCATAGCTCTTAAGTCCATAGTCTATCCATAACCATCTAGCTGCACTCGGTAATGCAACATACATTTGGATGCTGAACATGATAAAGTAGAATACTGACCTTGACGTTGGCAGTCTACTTGCAAGCACAATTGTAGTCGCCAAAGCAGTATTGCTACTCAAGACCAGAATTCCTAGTCTTTGGCCAAGGTACCACCCAGCGCTTTTCTTTTGTTGGTCGCCCAATTGACCTCGCAATGTAGTGTCGGCGGTGGGAGTTTTTGGAAGCGAGCGTGTTGCCAGCACAACGTTCGCAATGCACAACCACGTCGACACAGCCCAGATAGTATCTGAAGATGTAGCCTCAGTCAAACTTCTAAGCACTGGAGCCAGCGCCATGACGCTGAACGTGGTCAAGGCAACTGCTTTCGCGACTGCAATGCGTTCCGCGAGTGTACGGGTCCATAGCAGCCAAAAGTACACAGTGACCGGTGAGACTCCGACAGCAAACCATTTCGAATCCCATTTATGGGCATATATGGCGTAGAATGCGAGGGCGAACAGCGATCCTAACGCGATGTTCAGTACCAGTACTGAGCTATCGGCCACGAGCATTTGATAGTTATACTCAACAACATTCCGATTGCGTCTCAGCTGTGCCAAGAATTTGGAACCATCAACGAAGTTATCTGGCTTCGTAGGGCGCACCCACAGCACATTTGACCGCGAGCTCTTCCCCATACGCCATTTGGTGTGCTTCCAAGGCACGCGTCTGTGTAAGCATATCACCATCCAGCACGTCTGCTTGTTCAAGCCACCCAGCCATCAGAGCCTGTTGAAAGCAATTAAAAAGAGGCTGGGCACAGGTGGAATAGATCCAAAATGGATACATCGGATTCCGCATCTGCATTGACCGATCTAGGACGAGGTAGCACCGCCGACGACGAGATCATAGCCACTATCGACCGTATTCCAAGAGCCAGGCCAAATGTGACGACTCATGATGCATTGTGGGCGCAAATGAAGACATTGCAGGACGATGTCGAACAAGCGAAACTTGTACAGCAGCGCAGAGGCTTCCTTAGTACACAGCATTCCGAGGCACTCGGCGAATTGCGGCGACTGCAAATAGAGCTTGCTCAGTCCATGACCCACGAGGAAGGAAACTCGGGCCTCCAGCATTACCGTGAATTATGGCAAGTCGCAGACCCGGATATGCTGCGACAGCGACTATTTTCAGATGACCACTTTAACTTGCTGGACGAGAGCGTGGCCAAAACATCTGAAAAGCTTGATCAAATCGCAGCAATGATTGATGCCAGCGTCCTATCAGAAGACGCCGATGGCATGCGACGAGCATCATCATCAGAAAAGCGACGAAACTCGAGCCAAACTGACTACTCTGAGGGAAGTCACGCAAACGTATATACCACCCCGGACTCACATCGTGGAAAACGATGGGGTCCCGAATCTTAGTAGTGAAAAGTCTATGCTGTACTATAAAAAGTCTGCAGAATCGTTAAATGCTTTATTTGGAAAACTACAGAAGTGACCCTCACAAGATTGTAGCGATGCCATTGTGATGTTGGTAGCTCGAAGCAAACTCAGGCCCAATTGTACCTGTTCCGGCAGCAGGCGCTTTGGCGTGACGGAATGTGAAGCCCACAAAGTCCTGGGATCGCAAGTTGCCGCGCTCGGCCATGTCCTCGATCTGGTTGCGCTTCTTCATCACCTCCTTGTACTTGGCCATGTCGGCCTCGTTCTCAAAGTCGTCAAAGTAACCCGGATCGTCTTCGCCCTCGAGATCAGGCACAAACGGTGGACGCTGATCACGTATATGCTCCCAGTCCACCTCCGCAAAGTACGGGTGGGCAGCAATCTCCTTGAAGCTCCTGAGACGGTACTGAGCGCTGGTAATAAGACGTTGGATCAGGTCCCACGTGCGATCACTGAACACAAACTGGCCATTATCATAACGAGGGCGGCGCAGAGTCTGTTTCCAGTTCTGCAAATTAGCATAGGTTTCCTCCGATGTGCGTCCAGAGAACGGCGGGAAGCCCACGAGCGCCTCGAACAGCATGCAGCCCATCGACCAGTAGTCAATGGTGTAGTCGTACGGTTTGCCATGTAGCACCTCAAGAGCCATGTAGTCAGGCGAGCCCACCACTGAGCTCGCGTGGTTGATGTCTTGTTGCCGTGCTGCCTTGTAGTGATTCACACGGTCACGGACACTGAGCTGGGCAGTGTTTTCAAAGTTGTAGTCGTCGCCGCCTTGGCGAGAGCCAACTTCAAGGCGCCGTCGCAAACTCTCAATCCGCTTTGTGGAGATCTGGCCAGAGGCAAGACCAAAGTCTGTGAGTTTGATGTGACCTTCAGCAGTAATCAGGAAGTTCTCTGGCTTGAGATCGCGGTGAATAAAGTTAAGCTGGTGCAATGCGTCAAGGGCCAGGAACATTTCTGAGACGTAGAATCGAGCATGACGTGCGTTGAGGGTACCAGTGTTGTTAAGAAGTGTTCGGAAATCGCCGCCAGGGACAAACTCCATAGCCAAATAAACGTTTTCAATGTCTTGGAATGAATACAGCAGCTTCACCAGCCATGGGGACTTGCGAGCTTGGGTGAGAATATCACGTTCAGTCAAGATGTGTTGAATCTCATCCAGTTTGACAAGTAACTTCTTGTTCAGTACCTTCAGAGCACATACCTCTCTTGAATCACGCTTGCGAGCGAGATAGACCTGACCATAACCACCCTGGCCAACTTGAGTCAAGATATCAAAGTCACCATAGTTGAGCTTTGTGCGTCGTTTACGAAGCAGAGCCCGCTCGCGACCGCGGTAGCTCTTGAGAATAGCTGCCTTCTCCGCTGGGTCTGCCACCTTTGGTAGTGTCTCGGTCTGTAGGCGCTCGTAACGCTGCTTGCGGGCCTTGAGGTATGTTAACCGATCGAAATAAGATTCAAGAAAATAGAGCTGGGCCACGCGAGCGAGACGAACAACCTTGGGCTCGCTGAGCACAGCTCTCTCGTTCTCGGATAAACCACTGCTTTTCCACGACTGAGCTGCCGGTGACTCGTCGTCACCAACACTTCCGATTTGCAAGTTCGACACTGCTTGCTGGACTTGGGACTCGTCAGTGGGGTGACCACGGTACGACTTTGGAGTAAGCCCAGATACAAACCCACCAAACATGCTCTTTTTCGCAGAAAACGGGGGGTTGAACTGAAGCCCACGTGTAGGCGACTGTCTTCCAGAAGACTTGCCTTCTTCTGCCATGTTCAATGTTGTCTCCAACGCGGAGCAGCTATGATATTAACGTTGAAGTGGAACTACGAGGAAGGAGAAGCAAAAATAATAACTAACCTTATTTATTGACAGTGTAAACAACACGGCGTGATCAGCTCAGCTCAGCATAGCACGAGCTCAAGCACCAGCCAAACTTGGATCAAGCACCAGCCCAAAAGCTCGGCTCAGCTAAGTTGGGAGGTTTACAAATCGGGGCTTTATTAGCCCACAAGCACGCGACGCGTCGATGGATTCTCAAGCCTGGCCTTGGCTGAAGGAAGTGAAATATTCAAGCATGGCTGGGGTAATTTGACGCTTGATTCCTTTAATTGCCTTTTCAAAGTGATCTTGACGAATAGCCGTGATATTAACATCCTCATTCATAGCCAACAATCCAGCCTCTTGACAAACAGCGACAATTTCTGCGCCAGAGTAACCTTCAGTAGCTGCTGCGAGCACATCAAGGTCGACAGCATCATCAATGGCCATTTTAGAGAATTGGATCAACAGAATCTGGCGTCGGGCTGCAACATCAGGAGGACTTACATAGATGAGGCGATCTAACCGGCCAGGACGCATGAGTGCACTATCAATCACATCAGGTCGGTTAGTAGCCGCGAGCACCACCACGCCCTTGAGGGCTTCAATTCCATCCATTTCGTTGAGCAGCGACGTAAGAACACGATCTCCACCGGCCTCGCCTTCACCTCGAGCAACAGAAAGAGCATCAATTTCGTCAAAGAATATAATCGACGGCGCAGCTTGGCGGGCTTTGCGGAATATCTCTCGTACAGCCCGCTCGCTCTCGCCAACGTACTTGTTAAAGATCTCTGGGCCTTTGACTGCCAAGAAATTGAGACCTGCTTCTGTCGCCAGAGCCTTCGCCAACAATGTTTTTGAGCATCCTGGAGGTCCATACAACAAAACTCCCCGAGGGGTCGAGATACCAAGTCGGTCAAATGCATCTGCATGACTGAGCGGCCATTCCACTGTCTCTTTGAGTCTCTGGATGGTCGCAGATTGGCCTCCAATATCAGTCCAATGCACCTTTGGTGTCTCAAGGAAGATCTCACGCATGGCACTGGGTCTCACGGTAATCAAAGCCTGTTCAAAGTTCTCTCTACCTGCAAACATTTGCGCTGTATCGAGACCTGCACTAAGGCTTGACTCAATCGCAGCCATCACCGCCTCGTGGACTAGTGCTTGAAGGTCTGCTCCGACGTATCCATGAGTTTTGCCAGCAATATCATCAATATCTGCGGGAGTCAAGTGGTGCGGCATGCCATTGTTAACCATCAACTCCAAGATCTGACGCCGACCTGCAGCGTCAGGAATTCCAATCTCAATCTCAACTCCGAACCTACCTGGTCTTCGCAAGGCTGGATCGAGCTTGTTTGGCCGGTTCGTGGCTCCCAGCACCACGACGCGGCGACCAGCCGCCATTCCATCCATAAGAGTCAACATTGTAGCCACGACTCGCGATTCAGTCTCGCCAGATTCGTCGCTATCTCTACGAGGGGCAAGTGCATCGATCTCGTCAATAAAAATAAGTGCTGGCTCGAATCTCTGCGCCTCTTCGAAAATTCCCCGGAGCGCACTTTCAGTTTCTCCGAGATACTTGGAGTAGATCGATGGGCCATTGACCCGTAATATGTGTACAGATTCATAGGCTGCAGCGACTGCCTTGAGTAACATCGTCTTGCCTGTACCAGGCGGGCCATGCAATAAGAAGCCTCTTTCCGGAGCAGTACAGAACCGTTCAAATAGTTCAGGCCGTTGCAATGGGAGCTCGATCTTCGTGCGTAATACCTTGAGCTCACGATCTAAGCCGCCGACCTTACCATAATAGTTTATTGGTGATGATTCACGAGATTCAGACACAACCACTTTTGTATTTGGGGTCACAATTGCAGGCGCAGATTCCCGTTTGGGTCCGTCATCACTGAGTGACAGATTTTCAATGCTTAGCTCTGTGTCGACTTTGGTCACCAGGACGTCACCAATGTTGAGACCAGCATGAACAATATTTACACCCTCCAAAAGTTTTTTGATGTCCTTTTCTGATGCTGCCTCGACTTCTACTTTGGCCGCAATTGGTGGTCGAGCCGCCTTGGTAAGAATAATGCGGTCTCCAAGCGTAAGGCCGCTCAATCGTCGCAATTCCGCAGATACAAGCAAAACATCGGCGTCTATATCTGCTGGAGTCGCTACAGCACAGGTGTTATTGCTAATTTGGACAAATGCACCTGCCTCGAGACCCGCTGACCTCAACGTATCGATGTTAGCGTAGGCATGGGCATACTTCTGGACACCAGAGAGCGATGGGCGAACAATGAGCTCGACTTTCTTTGTTTTTTTAGGTGTCGCCGGAGCAGCAGGATCGCTGGGCTTGTCCTGCTTCTTTTTAGCCTTGGCCGTCGACATTGACGATTTTTTTGGAGGAAACTAAGTAAGCGCGTTCCTTACATAGCAGGCCTATTTGGCACATGATGATTTTCTGATACGAATGTAAATTAGATACCATATTGAAATATTAGATACAAATTCGAAATTGTTTTTGTTGGATTGCATGCACGGGTCCATAAGTTGAATTATATATTGATATTTACAACCGCTTTTATACTTTAGTAGTCCATGTTAGCATATGCACTTGGAGCTGCTGCCTCCTTCTTCTGCTGGGCTCCTCCATCTGTGCCCTCGTTAGCACCTCCATTAGCTCCATTATCTCCATCTTTAGAGCCCGCACCTCCGCGTCGTCGTCGGCCTCCACGTGAACGCCTTTTGCCTACACCTGAGCCTCCCGGGCCACGGTCGTCCTTTATGTGTGCAAACAAGTCCGGCTCGTCTGCCTTGGATTTTGACTCGCGACCACGTCCACCTCTACCACGTCTAGAGCGACCACTGCCTTCACGGCTCGAGCCACCATTAGAGCCACCATTTCCACGGTTGCTTACCTTGTACAATTTTCCAGTAATAAGATCGGCTTCATATCGGCTCGGGGCTCTATCTGGGAATAAGTCCTCAGAGTCTTTGGAGCCGTTCGTGGGCAACACATCGACATTGTCGAGGCCATACAGCATTGGGGCCGACCGTGACGTGCCGAAACGCACAATATCCTCTTGCCGGGATGGCATGCCATGTTTTTTGTAGAATTCGCTTCGTTTGCGCGAGTCCATCGGCTTCACATCTGCGAGCGTGGCATACCGTGCCTCGATACGTTGATTAGCGAATTTGCGGTTCGGGTGCGGACGGGTAAGACGGAGTTGTGTGGGGGCAATAGGGTCCGGACTATCGAACTCTTTTTCGTCGGTTATATCCACAAGGAAATTGTATGCGTCCTCGGTTTCGTCGTAGGCAATGTTCAGGCTATGGTCGTCAATCCACTCCATGTAGAATGGTCGCGAGTAGTAGTTCGTCACAAACTTTTCGATGTCCTTACTCGTCATTTTATCTACGCCAGTAAGGAAAATAGCGTTACCGCGTACAGTCTCGCGATCTTTCTCACGGTCAGCCTCGGGCTCGGCATCCATATCTACGTCTTGCACTTCTGGAGCGCTAGGAGCATCCACTGGCTCGGTTTGTACTTCTGTAGGAACGGCATCACTCGAAACCTGGGGAATCTGAGCCGTCTCTAAAGCTGCATTGTCTTGATTCAACGCCATTTCGGTCTGAGACGCGCTCATGGTGCAGATGCAGGATGGCTAGCTTGGACCTGACAAATTTGTGGAGGGGTTATGCGTTTTCCCCGAGGCTATCCGTATCGACGATATAGTCGCGTTTTTCTAAATGGTGAATATTTATCGTCAATTGTCAACTAAAAAGAAAATAGAAACGTCATTGATAGTATTGTGGGTCATCTAATCTACAGCCAACTTTCAGGCTCGCCCGATCTTTACCAATCTAAAAGTCAACATGGGGCCAGATACGAGCAGTCTGGAAGAAGCATCGAGCTGCGGAACCAGTAGCCATCATGCTAGGAGCTAGTGGTTTGTTCACATCGCCCTTTTGGTGCTCACTAGCAGCAGGCTCATACTGCTTGTTCTCGCCCGTCAACTTATTGAAGGCATCGCACAATCCCTTGTCGATCTTGTAAGGCTCGAGAGTCTCAGCGTACCAAGCCTTGTTGCCAGGAAGCTGGATGAACTCATACATGAATCGGATCATACGGTAGGCAGTGTGGCTAACCTTGTCGGCAGTCTCCTTATCCTTATCGGCAAAGAACAACAAGTAGTCGGCAAAGCCCTCAGTGAGCAACTGATAGAACTTGGTTCCATCGCGGTAGAAGCGAACATCCATGTTCTGGGTGTCGCGATCGAAGATTTGTGTCTGAGGGTTCGTGACAGATTGAGCGAGCTTGCGAGCACTTTGGAAGTACTTGTCGTCTTTAGTGTGACCGTACAGGTATGCACACAGAGTTAAAGGAGTTCCCTGGTTATAGGTCCACTTCATCTTATCAAGTCCCTTTCCGCCGTCAAATCCATCGCATACGAGGCCATCGTCTGGGTCAACCATTTTCTGGAAGATAAATTCATAGCAGTAGTCGGCGAACTGCAAGTAGGGCTTGTTGTTGCTCACGAAGCGGGCCAATTGAGCACAAGCAATACCAACTTCAGCTGTGGTACATGAATTCGAGCCAGGCTTGTCCACGTGCCATTTGACACCGCCATCATTCTCCTTACCCGTCATCAAAAAGTTCACCAGGTCCACGGCAGCGTCGAGGTAGCCCTTATCCTGGGTGACCTCGTATGCAGTCAAAAAGCACGTGGCGACCTGGGCATCATCGTCGTAGTAAATATCACGGTTGCTGCCATCGTTGTTGTATGCAGCAGAGTAACCATGCATTTTCGGGTTGTAGTACTTGTGGAACACGTTCATCATCTGTTGCACGGTAGGCAAGAAGTTTTTGTTGATACGAGCACCATCAATTACACTCTGAACACAGATTGACACTGGCCAAATGTAGGGCTCGCCGTCGGCGCTGTCAGTACCGTTGACAAACTCGCCATGCTTGGAGTTCCAGAAGTTGGCAATCAAGTTCTGAAGGATCTTGAAACCTTCAATATTGGGGTCCTGTAATTTCGACATCTTGTTATATTCCTGCAACAGTTGTAGCTAGAGCACGGTCATATATATAGCTCCGGTAGGGGGGATAATAAGCTTGCTGCTTAAGCAGAGCGAACACATGCATAAGGGTAAGGTCACCAATGTAGAGCAATCCACTCTGAAACTGATTCTGGCATCAGCCCCGGTTTGATAACGGATTAATTTGGGGTATGGAATCAAGGCGAGCAAACCCAGTTGGAATGTGGCTTGTACGCCTAAATTTCCAGTTAGTGATCATCTTTATTTCCCCACCTCGGAGAAAGCCCCACATTTTGTAGTATTAGCCGAGAAAATCGCGAAGATTGCAGTCAAAAAGTTAGAAATTGAAGCTGTTGTGTGTTCTTGAAAGTCAAAGTAACAAAATTTTGTTATTGTTATGGTTAGTTGTGGTCGTGAAAAACTACTTAGATAAAATGACCTGATTAGCGTAGTGGAATCTAGAGCCTCGAGAACTTAATTTAGTATGTAACATCAAAAGAAATTGAGAAGTATCACTATTTAGTTAACTTGAGATTTTTGGATGGCCAAGTCAAACTAGCGGCTCTTGATGCCTGTACTAGTCGTAATAGAGAGAGAATGAATACAGTGATCTAGACAGTCATTGGAGATTTTGGCGATACACCGGACTGGAGAAGTGCATACCGACGCGTGGCCGTGGATAAAGCACTTACCATCGACTTTGTATCTTCATTTGCGCGAACAACTTCGTCTTCATTAGTGGGTTTACGGTGCAGCCAACGGCGAAGGCTCAGGAAACGGCGCCATCGACGCGACTTACGAGCAGATGTGTTGTCTGGGACCGGAGCCTCTGAACGGAATGTGCGCATTGACGACATCGAGAACCGTGGTAGTGTCCGTGGCGAGGGAAGCGTACAAGGCTCAATACCAAACTCAGTTCTGAGTGAGCGTACCCTAGCGTTGAGCTCATCTATCATGCGGAGAGCAATGGCATCATGCTCGGTCGCAGCAGCTCGCTCGAGCTCACGCGATGCCTCGACCAGAATATCGCTATGGCCATTGTCTGCAGCTTCCACGCGTCGTAGCACAAGAGCCATAAGCTGGAGTCTACGACGACGGAACGGCGCCCGCTGCTCGCAGTCAAAGTTGAGGGTAACATGCCGTAGTAGCACCACACGACAGAGCATGTCATTGTTCAGGGTTGCCGCCTGTAGAATCACCGATGCCGCTCGTAGGGTTATCTCGCCCACATCCTCACGCGAGAGATACATGAGATCGGCGATGCTATCCCATATTGTTGATTGGAGGAGTTCATCACCACCCAGCACGTTAGCCAGTGAGCCCATCCAGCTGCATACCTCCTCCAAAGTATCAATACGTCCAGGCGCCTCGAGTGTTTCCGGGGTGAATTGGAGCCAGGGCAAAATGAAAGGAACGAGCCAGTTCTCGAGTGGGGGAGCTCTACTCGCCCCAGGTCTACCAGGGCCAAATCGCTCGAGAGCGATTGCAAGATGGCCGGCAAAGTCACGGAAGAGAAAACGAGAGTCGTCTGAGGATCGTGTTGTAGACAGGCTAGCTCGTAAGGCACGCTCGAGCTTATTAGCCAGGTTCATCATGAACTCGTGGAACACAAAGTCACCCCCACCAACCTCATCGATCCGTTGGCGAGCACTCCCAGCCACGCTGCGTCGTGGTGCTAAGGCTGCCACGCCTAGATATGCTGAAGGGGGCGGTGACGGCAGACGTGCAGCCTTATACTGCTTGGTGGTCTCGAGGTACTGGTCGCTCTCAAATTCCTCGTCAAAAACAGAGTTGCAATCTGATTCCGAGCCAGACGCAAATGCGTCGTCACTCTCATTGCAAAGCTCCAGCTCTGTCTCACTGTCATCACAGAGCTCTTTAAGAAGAGCATCAAACTCGTCCTCGTCAGTCAATGGCTCTGCGTCAGAATCCAGCTCGTAGCGTAGCTCAGGCTCATAGTCAGAGTCAAGAATGAGGCCAGGAGCCATTGACGAACTCGTGGGAGTATTGGTGTCGATATCATCAGCTTCACATGTGCAGCTCTCACATGCACACGCATTCGTGTAACACGGAAGCTCTTCAGCAGCAGTTGACTCTTTGGTGGTAGGAAGTCGCTTGCCAATTTTCAATTGAGGGCACGAGAGAGATTCTGCATTGCTAAGTGGTACCAAAGGGTCTGTTTTGTCTACATGTGCATCCGAATCAGTGTGGCAGGAGTTGGCGCTGGCATCTGTGGCTCCAAATGCCTTGCGAATTAGTACTGGATGGTTCTTTTTGGCCGCTGGGGTTGGTGCTGGCTCCGAATTGAGCTCACGCTCAGAGAGAATCCGCCGTGCCGACGAAACTCGTTGGTTGGTGCCTGGCAGCTCAGTCACAATCATTATGGACGGTGAAACCAATTTAGTGTTGTGGTGAACGTTTATATACTCCAAAAATAAAAGACCAACTCCCAAAACGAAGTAATTCCCTGCCGTTTCAAGAGCTCCCAAGCTGAACCAAATTCATGCTCAAGGATTCATGCTCTTATGCTATGCTCTAGTGGGAACAAGTGTGCTTGTAGAAGCTGGCTCAGCAGGTGCAATCCACATCACGTTGTTGCATCTAATCAGCACATCGCCCAAAGCGCCTTTTTCTTCGCCGTCAATGACCTCCATAGCATTTTCCAGCTGAAGATTCATATAGGAATCAGTCGACACGAGCGTCCCGCGATACTCGATTGATCCCCATTTTAGACGCACAAGCACTGTCTGGCCTGTGAGAGCCTTGAGATATGGCTTGGGGTTAACTGGCATACCCAGGTCCCTCTATCGTTTCTTGTCGTGATCAGTGTGATTTAGGCCTCGAAAAGCTCCAAAGTCGCGATGGAGAGTAGTATGCGTTTGATACATAAGTCTAATTGTGCTTTTAGGTTGGTAGTTTAAATCTGGGCTAGGGACTTGTCCTTGCCGCCGTCGTGATCGATTCTAATGGCAGTCCAAATTGCATCGGCTAGCGATACAATTAGGATGATTGAGTAGACGAGAGTGATGGCATAGAAGAAATTAGCGTTTCCAGATCCAAGGTAAATCCATAGATAGTAGAACGTAGGCGCCAGCGCCGCGACGTACAGGAACCCTAGCCCGACCACGAGAGGGTACTCGAGGAGCTCAATAACCTGGCGATTAAGGAACAAGAAAGTAATGTACAAGCCAAGGTCAGCGACTTCTGGGTACGGCTTGAATGCTGCCAGAATGCCCGCCAATGCTGCTGCCGAGAACAATGGCATTGTTGGGAACCGGAATACCAGCGGCAGGGGGAAGCTGGCGAGGAACAGTTGGAACGCACCCAGGAAGAAGGGCCGGAACGCATCGAACATTTCTATAAAAAAGTACCACCACAGTCCGAGGTTCGGGCTCGTCAGGTCGCGCATGAACAGCAGAGTACCAAACTGTTTATCAACAAAGTTCCACGAGGACACGGGCAAATATGCGAGGCCAATAAATGCGAGACAGCTCAGAACAAACACCACAACAAGTTTTGTAGGACGGATACCAGCATACACGATCAAACTCGGTAAAAAGTAGGCTGGGTACCACGACAGGCACGCTGCCAATGCGAGGAACATGACGCCCTGAACGGGTCTATTAGCTGCCGCGGCGCCGAAACTCGTGACAATTGCCGCATTGGACAATGCCTGCGTGCTGCGAGCAAGTGAGCCGAGTAGCGTGAACGGATTCAACAAAAATACGGCTGCAGTCACGGCTGCACTGTATGATTTAGGCGGCGCAGCGACGCGAGCAAGCTGCCACGCGGCAGCAGCGTTCACCACGGCGAAAAACACATCAACTGCCAATCCAGTCTCAAACCCGAGAGTCGAGAACAGTGCTAGTAGCAATGGGGACTGATGGAAAGGTCCACCGTCGTAGGGCGACATGCCGTGCGCATACAAGTACAGGCCCTCGCGCAAACGCGTGAACGAGGACATTGGCGTCACACATTCGACCTGAGTACCAAGAAATGCCGGCAGCCCGGGGAACACTGCTGCCAACGCTATATGTAGAGCGCCAGCGCCCAACACCGTCCAAACCAGAGACATACGCGACAATAACTCGAGGAAGATGAACTGCTGTAAGGTAAGCAGGTAATCCCAAGCTTATACCCAGCTTCACCCTTTAAAGCCAGCTAAATGTTCTCACAAACCACTGAATTTTTGGTATTGCCAGCTTAAAACTAATTTATTTTCATAGTATCAACCCATTTTCATTATTTTTAGGCCAAGTGCGGACTTTTCATCCTGAAACCCAGCTTATTTCCCGTCTTGGCTTGATCCCAGCTTAGTTCCTCGTGCCAGCTTATTCCCAGCTTGATCTGAAACTAAGCTGGAACTCCACCTAACCTGGCACAAACTGCAAAGGGGGTTACCTCAGCACGACGTGTCTCTCCTCCACATCTAACTGAGGTTTATCTGGCTGCCTGATGGACTTTGAGTCGTACGAGGACAGTGACGGCGTACGTCTGGCGTTTAATTGCCTGCCGGCGACCAAGGTAGAGGCCTCTCGCGCGGTGGTCCCCGTGTCGGCGCTCTACACGCCGTTGCACGAGAAGCCAGACTTGGCAGTGCTCCAGTACGAGCCCCAGAGCTGCCACTCGTGCCGTGCCATCCTCAACTGTTTCTGTACTTTGGATGTGCGTAACAAGACCTGGTCGTGTGCTCTGTGCCACAACCGTAATGTGCTTCCCCAGCATCTTCGCGAGGTGTCCACAGACTCGCTTCCTTATGAGCTCCAGCCAGAGTCTTCGACGATTGAATACGCGTTGTCGCGCCCGGTTTTGACCCCGCCAGCATTTGTGTTCGTTGTTGACTTGTGCCAGGACGAAGAAAACCTCCAGGCTTTGCGTGACTCTTTGATTGTGGTCATGTCATTGCTACCCCCTAACGCGCTTGTAGGCCTCATCACCTTTGGCGCCATGGTCCAGGTCTACGAGCTCGGCTACTCGGCCTGCAACAAGTCGTACATATTCCGTGGTAATGCCGACTATACCGTCAAACAGGTCCAGGAGATGCTTGGTCTCGCCACGAACCCCGCTCTTCAGCCTGGCGGTGCTCGCGTCAACCCCGCCCTCGCCCGTTTCTTATTACCTGTCCAAGAGTGCGAGTACCAGCTCACCACCGCGATCGAGTCGCTTCGCCGTGATCCATGGAACGTGCCCCAAGACCACCGTGCCACCCGCTGCTCGGGTGTAGCCGTGTCTGTGGCGGTGTCGTTGCTCGAGCACATTCTGCCCAACACGGGTGCGAGAATCATGCTGTTCGCTGCTGGCCCACCCACCGAGGGTCCTGGCCTCGTTGTTGGTAAAGAGCTCAAGGAGCCTATTAGATCGCACCACGACATCGATAACAACAACGCCAAGCACACTGCTAAGGCGCTCAAGTTCTATGAAAACCTTGCCAAGCGTGCCGCTAACAATGGCCATGCTATCGATATCTTTGTTGGATGTTATGACCAGATTGGTTTGCACGAGATGCAGAGCATGCCCAACTCGACTGGTGGTGTGATTGTGCTCAACGATGCCTTCACCACCTCCATCTTCAAACAGTCGCTGCAGCGGGTGTTCGGTAAAGACGACCAGGGTAACCTGCTAATGGGCTTCAATGCGACGTTCGATGTCCTTACGAGCAAAGAGCTCAAGATTTCTGGTGTCATTGGCCACTGTTACTCGACCCACCGCAAGAGCGCGCTTGTGGCCGACACCGAGGTTGGCATTGGTGGTACATCGCAGTGGCGCATCTCTTCCATCACTCCTGCACACACTTATGGCGTTTTCTTCGAAACGAGCCAAACCAGCCAACCCGTTTCTGGCCCTGGCCAGCAGCAGGCTGGCGTGGTGCAGTTTTTGACCCACTACCAGCACTCGTCTGGCACTTACCGTCTGCGTGTAACCACCATGATTCGTTCTGTAGTGCCAGCTGGAGATGCTGCACTCGCCCAATCATTCGATCAGGAAGCAGCTGCAGCTCTCATGGCCCGTATCTCTGTGTTCAAGGCGGAGTCGTCGGACCAGCCTGACATTTTGCGTTGGGTTGATCGCATGCTGATCCGCGTGTGCCAGCGCTTTGCCGACTACCGCAATAATGACCCTGACACGTTCCGATTGGCGCAGAACTTCAGCTTGTACCCACAGTTTATGTTCTACCTTCGTCGCAGCCAGTTCTTGAGCGTGTTCAACAACTCGCCAGACGAGACTGCATTCTACCGTCACACTCTGAACCGCGAGAACCTCGAGAATACGATGATCATGATCCAGCCCACGCTCACAAGCTTCGGCCTCGACCAGGAGCCCGAGCCTGTGCTGCTCGACTCTATGAGTGTGCAGCCAGACAAGATTCTGTTGCTTGACACATTCTTCCACATCCTCATCTACCACGGCGAGACCATCGCCCAGTGGCGCAAGGCTGGCTACCAGGATCTCCCTGAGTACGAGAACTTCAAGGAGCTTCTGGAGGAGCCTCGTCGTGAGGCGGCTGCCTTGCTTGTTGAGCGTTTCCCGCTCCCGCGTTTCATCGACACCGACGCCGGTGCCTCGCAGGCTCGTTTCCTCATGTCGCGCCTCAACCCGTCGCACACGCACCAAAGCGCATCATACGGTCAGCTCGGCTCCAATGTCGTGCTTACCGACGACGTCAGCTTGCAGACATTCATGAGCCATCTCCAGAAGGTCAGCGTGGGCGGCCAAAAGTGACCGCGAACAGTGTACTAAAATATATAAAGCGTATCACCCCGCTGTCACCGCTCTACTTACGAATTGCTAGACTGGCGTTGGCCGACCGCGATAATCTTCTGTAACCGAAAAAAAAAGTCCAATTGATATAGTCAATTTCCTCAAAGATCGCAAAACTAAGTCAAAGTAATTCAATAAGTTTGGTGAAACGTGTAGTCATCAGATCACCATGGAGACAAACGTGACCGAGATTGTTCCGCCGTCGGCCGCGGTTCAGAACTATCTCCAGGAGCAGGATCTAGCCAAGATTGCTGCTCAAATAAGTGTTCCTACTGATGATAATGATATCCAAACTGCCCTGGAGGTGTTCGGAGAGCCACAGGTGCTTGTCAAGGAAGACAAGGCTGATAGACGAACGCGACTTAAAACTGTTATGGCCGTGCGAGCTCAAAACGGCAAATCTATTGAATGGAAACCACAGGAAGCTGAAGAGGAGGTTCCTGTTGACTATTGGATGGAGGGACCCGAGGAATTGACGTCTGCTCGACAGTTTATCAAGGAGTACTCTGCACAAACCTGTGCATACCGATTGGGACGAGCACGTATGGCCTGGGATTTGTGCAATGGTACCAAAAGAGGTAAAACTCTTGAAAAGGAAGTAGCGCGGCGAAAGGCTCTTCACGCAGAGCTCGCAAAATTACAATTGTTTGGAACCCAATCAGGGTTTGCGCGGTCTGTTTCTTGTGTTCGGTTTAGTGGCGATGGACACCATTTTGGCACCGCAGACTGGTCTGGAACGATCAAAGTGCTCGACAAAAAGAATCTTGAAACGTTTTACTCGGAACAAATACACTCCGGTAAGGCCACGCTGGCGTGGGCGGGTTTCGGCTGGATCAGTGGAGGTGAGGATGGTGAAATCGTCGTGTCAAACTTCGAATTGGACTGGAAAGGCACACTGAGTGGCCATGAAGCTCGTGTGGCATGTATTGACATGCATCCATCGCTAAAGTACGCATTGTCTGCATCCTACGACAAGACATGGAGATTGTGGGATATGACCACTCAGCAGTGTTTGTTGGTACAGAAGGGCCATTCACGAGAAGTTTCCACAGTCAAAGCTCATCCTGATGGTGCGCTGGTCGTATCTGCGGGCCTTGACGGTCTTGGACGTGTTTGGGACCTTCGCAGTGGGGCGTCTATCATGGTGTTAAATGGCCATGCTCGCGAAATTTATTGTTGTGATATCAGTCCAAATGGCTATGAAGTTGCCACGGGTTCTGCAGATAACACTGTGGGTATCTGGGACCTGCGAGCGTCGGCGCAGTCGGCATGGATTCCTGCTCATTCGAGCGTCGTGACCGATCTTCATTACAAAAATGGCGGTGACGTGCTTGTAACCTGTGGCTATGATCAACGGGTGCGATTGTGGAGTGCCGATGACTGGGTTTTGCGACAAACTCTCGAGTCAACTTCACGGCTCATGTCGGTTGACTTTCTTGACGATCTAACGGCTGACATTGTTGGTGATGTACTGGTGGCCGGTAGATGGGACCGCTGTGTTGATTTGTTCAAGGCGTCAAAGACGCCCAACTAACAAAAAAAAAAAAAGGTGATGTCTATATGTTCACATTAGAATTAATACAAAATATGCTAGCATTGCGAACGACGCTGGGTGACGCCGGGTGACGCCGGAAAGGCTAACGAGGCTGGCGTGAACGTTCTCGAGAAGGCTGCTGGGTCTGACGCTCATCTTCAGCGATCTTGACCGCGGCCTGCACGGACTCGAGTTCGCCCTTGAGCCATTGAATCTCTTCCTCGCGAGTCTTGAGTAAGTTTTGGGCAGCATGTTCTTGTGGAACCTGCGCTACGGCCTCAGCCAAGCGTCTTAAGTTTTCTTGCATAGCGATGGCATTCTCCTTTTGGTCACGTAGTTCTGCTGCTGCGAGGGACGCTGTTTGGTATTGTTCACGCATGAACTCGAGAGTTTCACTTGCGGTCTGCGCCCGTTTTTCTTGGTGGGCAACCTCTTTTTGAAGCTTATCGATCGTTTGTTCAGCTCGGACGAGATCCGCCTTGAGCTCGTCTTCACCGGAAGCCCGCAAACGTTGTTCAAGAGCTGTCCATCGCTCGCCGATATCACGGGCATGCTCAACGGCGGAACGCATATCGTCTCTGGCACGTTCACGGCGCTTCTTAGCGACTTCTGTGTCCTTTTTGAGTCGTTCATTCTCTGCCACGAGCCGAGCGACCTCGTCCACGAGCTCATCGACGTGGTTCTGTCTACTAGTGGCCATACGGCGATGTGAGTCGAGCTCATCTAAAAGAGCTGCAGTCATCGTTGCCGTTCCGTTAGCATTGGCGGCGGTAGTGTCTTTACTTGGATACTCATCGACCTCGAAATCGAGTTCGAGCTTGGCACGCTTAGGGGTCTCGTTACTCTCGGCCAGCGCCCGCTCGACGTCGATGCGATTGTACTGCCGTGGCATAGGAACTAGAGTTCGCAAGGGCCAGGAGCCACGCTGCGTGATAAACGGCAAAAAGTGTTGGAGGTAACTTGAGTCAGGATCGCCGACCTCGAGGTCACGATGCATAACTACTGTCGCTGCTAGACGGCCTTTGAAATCGAGTCGGCTGCCAGGGAGGCTCACGTGATCAGCAGTATGAGGAGCCACTAGACGGATGGCCCGCACTTGAGGGTCTACAGCGACTTCAGCATTGTTCATGAATACAACCAAATCAAATTCGGGACCGATTTTAGCGTGGTCAGTATTTTGTACAACATAGGCGCGAAGGCCATCGTCGCCATTGCTACCATTGTTGTTACCATTGCTCCCATTGGAATTGCTACTACTGGAATTGGATCCATTAGAACCATTGGAACCATTTTCTTTGGAGGTATCTGCATTGAACAGTTCACTAGGGACTCCCTGGCCATTTAAGTACGCCTGGATCATGTGGGTCATGTACGCGTTGGGGGTTGTGGGATAACGAGCAGCGGCCACAACAGCGATCTTTTTGATGCCAGTGGGCTTTAATGCTCTCACCAGTTGACCCAGAACAGCGAATTTACCGCTGGCATCTTCCATACGACCAGGCGCTTCACGGAGATTGAGGCTTTGACTACGTAGCGACGGCACAAACAACCACGGGTGGGTTGCCACGGCCTCGAGGCGATGCAACATCTCAATAAGTGTTTGCTCACTAGTTGCTCGAGAACTATGGCTTCCGGGAGGATGTTTCTCGAAGTAGTTAAGAATCTCCGAGTAGTTGCCAAAGATGAGTTCACGTGTCACATCGAGTTGAAGTCGTGATAAAGGCACGGGAAGAACGTGCAATGCCGGCGAGGGCTCTACTAAACTGCGAATATCCATTTTCAAGCTTGGTTAAATAACCAGTACTTGATTCCAAAAAAACGTGGCTTGGTCAAAAAAAAAAAGGCGTGGGTCCTCGCTCGCGGTGATGATGACTCCTGCCCTAGAATTAGAATTGAGTTCAGGTCCTCGTTCGTAACTATGGCAATGGCCCGGTCCAAATCTACAGTTGGTTACACTTCTGCTTGTTTTTTACGGGCGTCGAGAGAACTCAATTTTGTCCGCGACCCGATGATGGCAGTGTGGCAGTGGGGATGCGATAATTACCTATTATTCAGGTTGTGTATAAAGCGGTCCACCTCGAGATAGGTAGTGAGGTGTAAGAGGAATCACAAGCAGAAAGGCAAGTGGGCACATAAATCCAAAAGTTTAGTTTTGAGAAGTCGTCGCAACTTTTTTTTCTAATCTATTTTTTTCTACACCACCTAAAGTGGGCTCTAACCAGCCAAATTCCTCCCCCAAGGCTCATCGCCTGGAGAAATGCAAATCCTCTGTGCTGCAATGCAGCCTGACTGATACCCTTTCCTGGGAGGGTGATCCGTGGGCACGCGGCTATGTCCGATGACGCGTATGCTGCTAAGCCTATGCCGGCTACAGACTCAAACAAACCCTGAATCCGAGCTCTAAGTAAGCTGGGATTCTCTAACATTTTTATATCTACACCCATGTGAGTTGACACCGTTAAAGCTATGCCGGTTAAACCTGGGCATGCCCTCCCCTGGGTGTATAACCGCTTGTCTCAAGTTGCATGTGTCAAAACGGGCTGTAAGGGTGACATTAGCAAGCCGTGGCGTGGCCAAGCGCTGGCGTGCTAGCGTGTAAACTAGTATGTAATCAGCTTGAAAGTCCCAATTCATTTGTAATCGGGCTCTTTCCTAGCAAGTTAGTAGCTCTGAGCTATTAACATTGTACCAGCTTAAAGTCATAAGCAGATCTCACTCTCGTACTAGGCTTGAGCTAAGGCTAACTAGTTTACTGTTGTAACAGCACTAGAAAAAATGGCTACGGGAATCTCGCGGGACGAGATTAATCTCTATGATCGCCAAATTCGTCTCTGGGGCATTGAGGGACAGACTCGATTGCGCGAGGCACGTATCTTAGTGCTTGGGTTTGGTGCTCTAGCTGTTGAAACAGTCAAGAACCTCGCGCTGGCTGGCGTTGGTTCTTTGACTCTTCAGAGTTCAGAAACTGTAAGTGAACAGTCTTTAGGCGCGAACTTTTTCGTCAGAGCCGAGAATATTGGCATGAATGTTGCCGAGGCCGCACGCGTCCGTGTGCAACGGCTCAATCCTCGCGTTGCTGTTGTTGCAGAAACCAAATCAGTTGGCGAGCTTGACGGCGCGTGGATTGCAGGGTTCGACGTGGTTATTGCCACACAGTTGCCTCTCGCAGAGTCCCAACGTATCAATCGGATCACCCGTGCTGCCTCTAAAGCATTCTATGCTGGAACTGTCCAAGGTTGGGCAGGGTTCATTTTCGTTGATCTCGTTGATCACGAGTTTGTTGTTGAGAGACAACGTTCTAATGTTGCTACTCAATTGGGAAGCGTGTCTAAAACTCAAACAGTCGTGTCCGTTGACATTGTTGATGAAAATACTGAACGCTTAAAAGTACGCGAAGCGTTTGTATCGTTAGATGATGCAATCGCTGCTGCGACCACAAACCCGCTTGGGGCCACCCTCAAACCACGTCAAAGGGCACGCGTGTCGCCATACCTTCCTGCATTTCTTGCCTCTGGCGACGCAACCACGCTCACCTCTGCGGATCTAGCTGCCAAATGCGAAGCGATGGGTCTGCCGCGGACGCTGGCGTCTGCCGAGTTTGTTTCTGAATTGTCGTCGAGCTACGGTGTGCAATTGAGTGCAGTCGCTTCGGTCGTTGGTGGTCTGCTTGCCCAAGAGGCAATTAATTTCCTGACCCTCCGCGAATTCCCCATCCAAAATATGTTTGTCTATGATGCCAAACGATCACAAGGTCCCATCTACCATTTGTTCTAATTTAATTTATGTTTTACCATGAAACTTCCACCTAAAAAAAGGCAAGCACAATTACATGACGAGCCAGCAATCTTGTAAGAGCGTCCAACTTTGACTTGGTATTACCACTAACAATTCTTTGCAATGGCACTCATATAGAAATTGAGAAACATAAGTTCCTTCTATAATTAAAAAAATCAACAAATTCAAATCACGTTAAATATCCAACGATCTTCCTGGATCGGCCCATGCATTCGCGTACTAATCACCTCCCTCCAACCGCTGTCGATATTCTTGGATCTCTACCAATACAGACTGAGCTCTCACTATACTAAAATAAAATACAAACGAAACTTAATCTATTGCCATTCCGACTATTACGACTTCTGCTCGATTACGCATATTTGTTTCTACCGCTTACCACAGCCATTTAGCCCGACCACCGGGCTCGGCCTGTTAAGCGCCGCACGTTGCGCCCGACCAGCCCACGAGCCTAAAATACCCCTGCCCCTCCTCACGTCCACACATCCTCAACCATCAAACAACCAACTAAAAATGTGGCACGAGCACTTGCCCGAGTTGCTCTCACAGGGCTATCGGGTGTCGCTGTTCCAGTCAGACCCGGATCTGGGCAAGAACACTGTTGATTTCCTCTACAATGTCGTCAAAGTGCCAATGCAGACGTCGTGGCCCGAGCTCATCAAGACTCTTGCGGTTATTTACTTAGTTTGCCGCGCTCTTGTTCCTGTTGAAGAGGCTGTGATCACTCATGGCCTGTTCGGAGCCGTGGCGCATGGGATACATCTTTTGCTCTACAAATTGTACTACAAGTTGTTGCGATTCCCGGTGATTCGCGGCCAAGTGGGCAAGAAGGTATCTCAATCACTCGATAAGATCGAAGACACCATCATTGAGCGTGGCCCTGAGTTCCCAGAGAACCCAGAGCTACCATCTCACGGCTATAGCGCCCGGAAGATCAAGGATATTCTCGATAGCCTCGACAAGATGAAGCGCTCGTCGTGGGAGACCGGTCGGTTGTCTGGAGCCGTCTATCACGGCGGTTCTGAGCTGCTCAAGCTTCAGAATAATGTATTTGGATTGTATACTGTGGCAAACCAGCTTCACCCTGACTGTTTCCCTGCTGTCCGTCGTATGGAGGCCGAGGTTGTGTCAATGGTGCTGGGATTGTACAACGGCCCAGAGGGAAGTTGCGGCACGTCCACATCTGGTGGCACAGAGTCGCTTTTGCTTGCTTGTTTGTCTGCCCGTCAATTGGCCCGTGAACGCGGCATTCCTGGTACCCCTGAAATCATTGCTCCCATAACTGTGCACGCTGGTATCGACAAGGCAGCCTACTACTTCGACATGAAACTGCTGCACGCTCCGCTGGATCCAGTCACAAAACAAGTCGATATTCGTGCTGTCAAGAAACTTGTCGGCCCGAACACTTGCCTGATTGTTGGCTCTGCTCCAAACTTCCCCCATGGTATTATTGATAACATCGAGGCTTTGAGTGATATTGCCCTTGCCAATAAGCTGCCGCTTCACGTTGATGCATGTCTTGGCTCATTTGTGGTGCCTTTCCTTGAAGAGCTTGGCCGCGACGTGCCATTGTTCGATTTCCGTGTCCCTGGTGTAACTTCCATCTCGTGCGATACTCACAAGTACGGCTTTGCCCCCAAGGGATCCTCAGTGATTATGTATCGTAACTCCGAGTTGCGCAGACACCAGTACTTTGTGTCCACTGACTGGAGTGGTGGTCTTTATGCGTCTCCAACTTTGGCGGGTTCTCGTCCTGGTGCGCTCATGGCTGGCTGCTGGGCCACCCTGCTTTACTTCGGTCGCGAGGGCTACCGCGAGTCTGCCAAAACGATCATTGCCGCAGCACAAAAAATCAAGGAAACCGTTCAAACTCATCCTGAACTTAAAGACACACTACAAGTTATGGGCGATCCACAGGCGTCCGTAGTTGCGTTCACTTCCACGGCCATCAGTGTCTATGACCTCACTGACCGCCTCTCAAAACGAGGCTGGCATCTCAGTACTTTGCAGAACCCTGCAGCCATTCACATTGCATGCACGCGTCTCACACTTCCCATTGTAGACGAGCTCATGGCCGCGATTGTTGACTCTGTCAAACAACTCAAGGCTGAAGGCTCTGTCAAGGACAATGACGGTACCAAGGCACTCTATGGCGTCGCTGGTAGTGTCCGCATGGCTGGCGTCGCCGACCAGCTGGCCGAAGGCTTTATTGACTTCCTTTACAAGCTTTAAATCTAGTTTAATTTTTGGTTTCCAATATTTGGTGATAATGTTATGTAACTCCAGCCTATATCTCACCTCCCCTCAGCCATATCCGTTGACCAGCCTAACAATGGAGCTGTATTCTTCGAAGCACATCGAATATGTTGAGAATCTCGATAATCACAAGAATGAGCTGCGTTACTGGCTAACAGCTCATCTCCGCATGTCGGGGCTCTACTGGGGGCTGACGTCGCTGTTTATGCTTCATAAACCCGATGGCCTTGATCGGAAAGGCGTTATTGACTTTGTACACAGCTGCTGGGACGAGTCAAAAGGTGCATTTGGAGCTCACCCTGGTCACGATGCGCACCTCCTATACACATTGAGTGCTGTACAGATCCTTCTGTTGGAAGACGCTCTGGACACGTTATCTACTGATCAAACAAACAAAATTGTGAAGTATATTCAGGATCGACAGCAACCAGACGGCTCTGTAGCCGGTGATGAATGGGGAGAAATAGATACCCGGTTCGCATACACGGCTGTTCAGACCCTGTCGATATTGGGCAGATTAGATGCTATTGACACCACGAAACTCGTGCACTGGCTGGTCCAGTGCCAGAATTTTGACGGTGGGTTTGGACTAGTTCCAGATGCCGAAAGTCACGCTGCTCAGGCCCTTACAGCCATTGCAGCGTTGTCAATTCTCGGCCACCTCCAAGACATCGACACCGAGCTCGCATCAGCATGGCTTTCTGAACGTCAGACTCCTGATGGAGGACTCAATGGACGACCAGAAAAACTCCCCGATGTTTGCTATAGTTGGTGGGTCCTTAGTAGCCTCGCAATGCTTGGCCACATTGACTGGATTGATGGTAAAAAGCTGCGCGAGTTCATACTTAGTGCCCAGGACCCTGAAGACGGTGGTATTGCTGATCGTGAGGGCGATGAGGTTGATGTTTTCCACACTGTGTTTGGTCTTGCTGGCCTCAGTCTTTTAGGCTATGACAATCTTGCTGCAATCAATCCGGTTTATTGTCTTCCCGAGTCTGTCATGTCCAGGGTTAAGCAATGGCCCGGTGAGGAGCAGTATCGAAAACAACAAAAAAATTAAATAATTTAAAGCGACTCAAAATTAAACTGTCCACTTGCAGGCCAGTATTCCAGCCAATGAGCCTTTCCACGGCTCATAAACGGTCCTGGATTCATTACATGGCACCCTTCATACACCTGTTTAAACTGAGGAGTAGATGTGTCGACTATGATGAGTTCGGTTGGCCACTGTGCAAGTGAAAGGGCCTGGTCGTTTTCCCAGGTGATAGGACGCACGTCTTGAGGGAAGGGTGACAGGTGGCACTGGTCCAGCAGTGTGGCTGTCACCTTGCGGGCTTCATGTGAGTCCGTCGCAACGTCGCGTTTCGTTTTTATTTGCATTTCGGTGCGTTGAGCCTCGAAAGCCTGAACTCTTGCCCTTCTTTCCTCGGCGTCATCAGCATCGTCGTCATCGGTATCTGATTCGGCTGCATCGTGAAGATTTAAGTCGTTGAGCTCTTGTGTCGGGCTTTGGGGAACTTGTAGTGAATTTTGCCGAAGTTTCGTACCGTAATCGTTTCGTGCAATCACAATCTCGCGAGATAAGTACAGTAGTCGTGTAGGATTGCTCGCAAGCACAATATCTGGGAGCGCTCGCTCAAGCCTCCCCGTGAAAACGTCTGGAATAGGCAGCAATGGCCATGCAGGGTTCGCAGAAGCAGCTGCGTGCCATGGGTCGTTATCGCCAGGACTGAGGATAATTTTCGTGCCAGAAAGCTCGCGGGCGTACTCATGAACAATCTCTGCCAGGGCACTCAAAGAATCACGATAGCTCGCGGTACCCACCTCGCTATCAGGTCCCGTCTGAGGCCGGAAAGGTAGCGAAATAAAGCTTCCGGGCATGATGATGGCCACGGGAGGGTCTTCAGCGAGATGCGCAAACAGGCGTTTGAGTGCGTCGCGAACGTTGGGTTTGTCGAGGAAAATGTCACCGCCAAGAACAACGATTTTATGGTCGAGTCGAAGTTCTTCCTGCTCCATCACTTCTAAAAGGCCGGGATCAGTACGCTCGAGGCGGCTTGAGCCTGAAAAGAAATCGATATTACCCAGTGCTTTGCGAGTAGCCTCGCGACGTTCAATTGGCGGGGGACCCAGCGTGCCAACTTGGAAGAAGTCACCCATGTAAACGCCATGGATCAAAACAAAGCTACCGTCAGTATAGTAGTGTTCTGGCGCGTACGAAGTGTGCTCGGTAAACACAAGAGGCATGCGGCTACTCATATCAGAGATGATCCAGCCGTCAAGCGGTCCATCAGAAGTATCGACGCGATCAAGCAACCCAAACACAAAGAATTCTGTTCCGATGGGCCTGCCAATCAGGGTTTTGAGCTGGGTGATCACGTATCCAGAGTCTTTAGTGGTGCTGGCATATGCAGCGCTTTGAAACATGTCATTGCGATAGACACGATCATACAACACGTGGAAACGATTCGGGAACATTTCTACCAAACTCGAAGCAGGCGCAATCATACGAGGCTCTGCTGGGTTTGCGAGCTCGTAGTGCTTTTTAAGGTGGTTGTATATGAAGCGCTGCTGATTGTGCGTATTGGCAACCCGGAAGTACTGGCGCCATTGGAATCGTTTTGGTGGATGAAGATCCATTGTTGATTCACTTCTGAGCCCACCATTCGGGGCTGCGATCGTCGCTTCTCGACCGGCAGCACTGTTAACAGCCTGTGCATTCTGCCACGCTTTGATCAGTTGTTTAAGAGGTTCACCATCGACAAACAATCCTCGGTCCTCTTCCTTCCATAGCTTTGCCAACTCGTCAAGACACCGTTCTGCGCGAGGCCCACGCCATTCAGCACCGAACTGTCTCCCGAGGAAGTTCGCGAGCACCTCGAGAGCGGCACTCTTGAGATTCAGACCGTGCTTTTTGGAGATCACTCGATACGCCACTGGCCTCACTTGTGATAATGTGAGGGCAATAGGCAGCACCACTGGGGCCGTGAAGTCTGCCATTTTCTCACGCGACGCGTTGTTGAAAATGTCAACTCTCCTAATTAAATAAAGTGGTGATGTCAACCCAAGCTTAAACTCCCAGCTGTCAAATGAGCACTACAATAATTATAACCAGCTTGAAGGTGACCGAGTCGAACCAGTTCTAGTTCTAATAGGATTTGTTATTTGTCTTTGCTTCATATAAATCTAAACTTTATTTTGAAGGGTCAAACGCTCGCCAAAAAAAAAAAGCACACCAAAAAAAAAAAAAAAAAAGAATGGTCGGAAATTGCTGGTATTTCATTAGCTGGCAATTAACGTTGGCTGGCTATTAAAGGCAGTCAGCTGATTAACGGGCCTTACGCAATCCTCGAAATGCTCCCAGCCTCAGCCGCTCCACGCCCTTTCCCCCCTCCTCCTATAACGGCATAAGCACAAAGAGCCAAGCATACAACCCAACAAACCCAGCAGTTGGGAGGGAGAGGCGTCCTCCTCCATCTAAATATCCTTCCCATCCAGTAAACAGACGTCTCTTGCAAACCGACACGGCATCGATTGTTGCTGCCCAAATTTGATTTTGTTGTGAGCACAAGACGAAAGGTGGATCAGAGCCCAAGACTTGAGCAGGTGAGCCGGAACGGTCTAAATTGAGCTGAGCTGGAATTGGGAGTCTCCATGCAACTCACCACCCATCATCCGTCCAGACCGGACGACGGGCCCACGTGTGAGCTCCTAGGGCCAGTTTCGCTGGTTCTCCAGGTATCTCTGGGATGCATTGCAATATTATCATTATATCTCAAGCGAAAATATGAGCACCCACGACGTCCATGGCGAGTTTGGTTGTTTGACGTGTCCAAGCAGGTCATCGGTGCTATGCTTCTCCACGTGCTCAATGTTGGAGCATCCATTTTATTTAGTGACGACAACCCAGACTTGGACGATAACCCATGCACATGGTACTTCTTAAATGTGTTGTTTGACACTACAATTGGTGTTCCGTTGCTATGGATGATGCTATGGTACGTCTACTTTATGGCATTCAGGTGCGGTATGAAGGAGATTCTCTCTGGTGAGTACGGTAACCCGCCCCGCAAGCGGGCGTTTGGAAAACAACTCCTTCTCTATTTATTAGCCCTCATCCTGGCAAAAATTGTGCTCGGCTTCGTCCTGTACAGCACGCCGTTCCTCGATGACTGGGGAGCCTATCTCATCAGCTGGACTGATTGTGATCAAAGGCTCCAAATTGCATTCGTGATGCTGGTCTTCCCGACTGTGATGAACTCAATACAGTACTATGTCGTCGACAGCATTATCCAGTCGCCGCAATTCGGCGAGGCGTCCGAAGCACTAACTCCAGAACAGATGCGGGTCGTCCGGCGGTACGGCTCGTTCGAAGCATTCAAGCGACGAGTTTCTTTATCACGCACACCATCCACAACCGCATAGTATCCGTATATATACACTTTTAAACTCACATACAGACTCTAGCTAACGTGCAAATGGCGGGGAGAACCATAAATGGTGTCACGTGATGCCATGTGCGGAAACTTCATTTTGGATAGCTGAAGCTGCCATCGCTGCCAATTCCAATTTTTTTTTTTTCAATACTTCCATCACAACCACCATAATAAATTCATCAACAAACCATCACCAACCAAAGGTTTAGATGAAAATAAAAACAATCTCAAGGTCGGCAGACGACTATGTCCCCGTCTCAAATACAGAGTCGGCGCGCCAGCCTCGCAATCTTGATCCTGTAGCGCATCCTTTTGAGCGGGCTCGAGAGTATACCCGTGCGCTGAATGCTACAAAGCTTGACAGAATGTTCGCTGCACCGTTCATTGATCAGCTAGGATCTGGTCACATTGATGGTGTGTACTGTATTGCCAAAGACTTGCACCAGCTAGGCACAATGGCGAGTGGCAGTGGTGATGGTGTAGTAAAAGCTTGGAACATTGGATCGAGAGAGGAATCATGGTCTGTCAAGGCTCATGATGGCATTGTTCGTGGTCTTTGTTACACACCAACGAGTCAATTGTTGAGTTGTTCTAGTGATGGCACCGTTAAGCTGTGGCAACCAGGCACCAATGAGCCCGAGCACACATATCTGAGCACTGCTGGCGGTGGTCTTGTGTCTATTGACCACCACCGTAGCGAGCCCCAATTCGTTACTGCTGGTACAAAGCTTGAGCTGTGGAATGTTAATCGATCCAAGGCAATGACATCCATGTCTTGGGGTGCCGACAACTTGAGTTCTGTCCGCTTCAATCACACTGAAACTAATATCGTTGCATCCACTGGTAATGACCGCACCATTGTTATTTACGATCTTCGCGCATCTTCCCCTGTACAGAAAGTTGTTACCTCCCTTAACAATAATGCCCTCGCGTGGAATCCCATGGAGGCCTTCAACTTCGCTGCTGCTAGCGAGGACCACAATGCCTACTTTTATGATATGCGCAAGCTCACGAGAGCTCTTAATGTCTATAAGGACCATGTTGCTGCCGTCATGGATCTTGATTTCAGCCCCACTGGCCAGGAGCTCGTGACGGGCTCGTACGACAGAACCGTCCGCATCTTCAAATTGATGGAGGGTCACTCCCGAGATGTGTACCACACGAAGCGTATGCAACGAGTGTTCTCTGTCCGGTTCTCGATGGACTCTCGATACATTTTGAGCGGAAGCGACGACGGCAACGTCAGATTGTGGAGAGCACAGGCTAATGACCGTGCTGGCGTCAAGTCTGCCAGACAACGAGCCAAGCTCGAGTATGATGCCGCACTCACCGAAAAGTTCAGACACATGCCCGAAATCAGGCGTATTGCCCATGCTCGTCGTCTGCCCAAGGCCGTCAAACTTGCCCGCGACATCAAGCGCGAGGAGCTGGCTGCTCAGAAACGCAAGCACGAGAACCGTGTGCGCAACTCCAAGGCAGGTGTTGTTGGCTACGACAAGGAGCGTGAGAAGCACATTTTGGGCGTGGCTGTGCGAGAGACGGAAGACGAAGAGAAGCAGCGCAAGAAGCGAGCAAAGAAGGCTGCGAGCAGCTCAAAGCACGCCAAATCAGATCGGGAATAAGCAAAGATAAATTAATTAGATTCGAATTAAATATTTATTAGACAGTAAAGCTAACAAGGTTCACGGATGATCCTCCACTACTGTCTCAAGAATTAGGGTAACGTCTGGCACCTTGGCCTCAGCCAGGTCCCTGAGGAATGGCAGCATTTCTAAGAGTTCGTTGTCATGAATGTCCGAGTACCACGACGAGATGGGCACCGCATGCTGGGGCTGCATCACGTACGAGGCTGGTGAATTGTCGATGATGATCACATCGTGAAGCGGCCGGCCCAATTGTGCGAGATTCTTGACGAAATTTCCGTTGAAGTTTGTGCAACTCTCGCGGAACAGTCGGTGATGGACGCGACCGACAGGATCGAGATGATCTAGCAATGGATCGCTGTACTTGGCCACGCTGGCTGTGAATACGACCACCTCGAAAAGATCGCACACAATGGCAAGGAATTCGTCTACACCAGGACGCTTCTCAACAAAAACATCATGAATGATGCCATCAATGTCGACGGGTATCACAAAGTCGGCACTGGGCATGAACTTGAAGCTTGAATGGACAAGCGTTTCGTCAAGATCGAGTACAAGGCACTTGCGGCCACGGAGGGCCCGCTTTATTGGTGGTAACAAATCGAATCCTCTGGTGTTGGAGTGGGGACTTGGCGATAGGCCCGGTACTGGCCGCATCGTTGCCATGAAGGCATGCCCACCGCCACTACCAGAATCGGCCGACGACCGCGTATTTACACTTCCTGTTTCACTGCCTGTGGGTGACGGTGGAGGAATTGGATGGCTAGTGTCTCCGTCATTTTCGTATACCTGGGAATTATGGCGCGTGGCCGACAGGTTGATCATGTTTGGAAGAGAGTCATTGGTCAAAGATCGCGAGGACCGCGTCGACAGCTGTACAGACGACCGTCGGCCTTTCATCTCTGCTTCAACCTCCTCGTCCGGGATTGGCTCTGTAGAGGATGGCGATGGAGGTGCGTCGGCTCGTCGCGTGCGATCATTGGTTGAATTTGTGCTGTTTCGCGCATACTTTTGGGAAGTTCGTGATGGTACTACACTTTGTCCACTCACTTCTGAGCTCTGTATTTGGTGGCGGTTCGATCGCTCAGACCGCAATGGGGCACTGCCCACGGGGGCACGTGAACCTTCGGCTTGCTGAGCGCTTGTGGCCGTTGCACCGGTTGGCTCGTCTGACCATGCACAACAAAAGAATTTTGAGAAGAAGCCAGACATTTTAATTGTGGCTCGGAATTAGTAGGTTTGCGTGTTGATTGGAACGACCTTGCTTTTGCTAAATTGCGAGAGTTTTCTCAGTCTCGTTCTGCCAAAAGTGTGATTCTGGGGGAAGTTGTGACCAGATCAAGGCTCAGTATCACCGAAAAAATTTGAAAGGAATGAATGGACAACGGTCAACTAAAGGATGGAATAACAGTTGGTAGTTCGCTAGGCAAGCTCCAGAGGGCGTGCACGCGTATGACGGCACTACGTGGTGGTGGTTGTTGAAGCCAACAAGCTAGCCAAAACTAAAACAAATGGCAAAAATAAAGCCTGGATCAAACACAGATCTGCACCTGATCAATATCACCACGATCAGGAGCTACAAAAGAGACCAGTGGGGCAGCCAGTGGGGCAGCCAGTGGAGCAGCCAGTTGGGAGCCAGTGGGGATCCAGTGGGAGCCAATGCGGAGTAAAACCAAAGGCACAATTCCGGGTACGGAAAAGCAGACAACCGTTCGGCAGTACTTCCAGGGCAGCAGATGTGTCCTGGGGGGTCTTAAAACAAGCGCGTTTGGGCGCGTTGGAGCGTGTGGGGGAAAAGAAGAAACGGAGCCGTTCCTCGCGCTCCCTCCTTTAGAGGTCTGTGTGTGTGTGTATCAGAAAAGGATAGGAATGCTGGAGTGAGCCTTCCCTGACTAACCCATGCAAAGATGGTTGACTAACGAAAGCATCGACTTGGCATAAGCCTGCGGGAGAACGGGCATCTGAATGCAGCGTGCGTTTGAGCAATGACTGTTTGAAATGGTGGTGCGGCTGGGGGGCATGGTGGTTGAGCCCATTATATTTTAGCCGCTATATCATTTTTTTGTTCTGTCTAAATGAAGTTATAAACAATGGGCCTTGCTATAAGCCCTGGTGCCTGGCTAATGCCCTATCTGATGCCACCATCTATCGATAGATCATCATCACCCCCCGTGACCTTTGGGACATGCGAGCATGCACGTCTTCCCAAATCGTTGTTGATAGGCGTACAAATTGGGCAGTTGGGCATAACATATTCAGTGTAGCATATTGCACAGTTGGGCAGTCAGCCTGTTGCGATGGCTTAGCAACGCAAGCTAGTGGTGTAGTGTAACTTGACTTGTTTGGATCAAGGGGATCAGGGATCGCAGATCTCGTGCTTACCCAGTTCGGGTGGGACCCCCCTTGTTGGCCTTTTTTGTTCACGAGAACAAAAGAATGAATATGAAATTTTTCTGGTTCGGGAACTATGCGTGACTTTGGGGGTTGGGGTGTGATTGCAGAGAACGTTTTAGGTGGGATTTGTGCATAAACTGAATCTGCCAAGGGCACTGGCAGCTCGAGCCCTAGCCCCCGTGTTAAGTTTATTTTAGTTAGTTAACATAAAGACTTTCAAACGCATGCGCTAACAACATACCAAAAGATAAAAATAGTATAACCAATTTAATTTAAAGACGTGCGGTCCGTACAGTCTTCTCAAGATCTTCAACAAGGTAATCACCAAGAACATACGCGGTCGACATGGTCGTGATCATGGGATTCACGCCCGAGGCAGCAGGCATCACGCTGGCATCCACCACGTGCACATTCGGACACTCGTAGAGGTGGCCACGTTCGTCGACAGCTCCAAACTTAGGCCCTCCAACGTGCATCCGACACGATGCCATTTGGTGTGCACTGCCCACGGAAACCTGCCAGACGTGGAACACGGCCTTCTCGGCCTCTCGGTACCATTGTTGGTAGTCGGCGTCCCATATCGAGCGTTGGTCCTTTGGCTTTGACGACACAAAGTCTGGAACCGATGCCAACGGGAAGATGATTCGCTCAGCGCCGCCAATGTAGTGAATGTTCGAGCCCGTGAGTGCGCCCTGCTTCAACGCCTCCAAATCGTACTCGTTCGGCGTGTAATCAATGTAGGGCTTGAACGGCTCGCTCGGGGTGTAACTAATGTTTCCATCGGTCTTATCGCGTGTAATAACTAGTAGAACACTCAGCTTCTGCCAGGATGCAAGCAGCCTTCTAAAGTCTTCGGGTGATCGCCAGGGCAAGAACTTGAGTGCTAGAAGTGGACGCGTGTGAATAGCCTCAATCTTGGGACCATGGTGATGGCCATCCAAGTTATCTGACTCGGTGCACACAGCCGTCATAATAGCATCCTCAGGCTTGTTGACAACTGCATCAGGGTAAATACCGAAAGAGCATGTGACAGGGTGAAGTTTAAGACCGCGGCCAATGTGCTTGTTTTTGAAGTTTGATCGCTGGAGCAGCAGCGGTGTGTGCAGGGAACCGGCAGCGACAACCACGCGCTTGGCATTCACCACAACGTGTTGGCTGTTGTTCACAAGCACATCCACTCCCGAAGCACGACCATTGTGATGCCTGATTCGCACTACCTGGGCTTTGTCAATGAGCTTGGCGCCGTTGGCAAGTGCATAGTGCAGCCACTCGGCCACACCACCCTTGTCTGCGCCGTGACGCCGGCCAAACTCGAGGAAGTGGCTGTTATGGATGTGGGAGCCTGTGTTCTGGCCCGTAGAGCTCGCAGGATACCCAAGTTTCGAGCTGGCGTCCAAAATGAGCTGGTTAGTGAACGAGTGAGGCACTCCAAGCTCTTCTCCAGTTCCACAGTGCATCTCGCGGCACACTGCGTCCATTGCATTGGTGTACGCATTCGTGCCGTACAAGGGAGCTCCCAAACGAACAAACTCCTCGCGGATCGGGGAAGGAGTGCGCAACGAACAACTCCAGTTAACGGCACCTCCACCGCCCACAGTTGAGCCGGCAAGCACAGAAATTGTTGCATCCTGCGACGCGAGCACACCGTGCGACTCCATGTGAGCATCACGGTCAAAGTCCGTCTTGCCAATCTCATCAAGTGACTCGAATTTGCCCTTTTCGAGAATCAGTACACTGAACCCTTTCTTGGTGAGCCGTTGGGCAACAACCATCGATGCTGATCCACTACCCACAATCACCACATCTGCAGTAAGATAAATAGGAACGTTGGCACTGACTGCGGGAGGCAAAGTCTCACGAGGAGGTTCCCAAGCAGGCACGTTGCGGAGCTCATTGTCATACCAAGGATGAGGCTCGGGGTGGCCGCTGATTCTTTGGATGTCGGGATCTCCAGCAACAAAAGTGGCAAAAGACAATGTCAACAATGATGCTGCCGCCTTGTGGAAAATCGAAAATCGCGAGTTCCTCCATCCTGAGACTACGGCACCTACCTCTGCGTGGCTCATTTCCGTGAGCAGTCGCGGGCTTCCCGTCAAGGCAACTGCCGTCGCTCGATAAGACAAAACATTAAGTAGTAATAACAGAATGCTGCGATTGCTGGCATCAATAGACGCAATCAGGGTCCGAATAACCGAGCGAAACTTTGGAAGGGTACTTGGCCTCTTGCTAGCGTAGGCAATGGCATCAGCCTGAGTAGTGCCAGCTGGCAGCATTGCAGCCACAGTCTGTTCATCAACTGGAGGAATGAAGCCATCCGCAATAGCTGCCAGAGTCTTCCATTGAGCATCAGAAAGGTCTGTGAAACTCATTTTTAATAGTGATCAGCGCTGTTCAAAACGAAGACTTGAAAAAGTACAATTAAAACGCGTGTACCAAATGAAATGGTGGGGCCTGTAAGCTCGTCAACGATACCACCCAAGTTTTTCTTTGTCTTTGACACACCTCTCGATGTCACCAGTCCCTTGCCTCTGTATTTAAGTTCGCTGATCCTCAAGGGAGAAAGCTTACCCCGCAAAATGAGCCTTGCCTCCCCTCCTCGTGATATGTGCGTATTATTTAAGACGGTGCAGGGGAGTTGGGGCTCTCATGTGCCATCGTGAGCGGTCAGCGGCAGTAACGGGGAGCCCAACTAAGCGCTAGTTTAGTGGTCAATGGCTATTCCGGGCCGGACTGTAATGAACTATTTAGTGGTTGATGAGATCGATATAACCAAACTCAATTTTTTTTTCTCAGTTTTAAAGAGGTAATGGCCGGTCTACATGTGATGTATGCCTTAGCTTTACAGTTCACATGCCAAATAGCCCCCAAATGCACGTGAGAGTCATCACAGGATCTTCACATGTCCAAGCTAAGGCTGACCCCCCGCGATAGTCGGAACGGTAGCGACGGCCGGTCCGGCTTGAAGGCATAGTAAGCTGAGTCCTTTCCACATGTGACGACGATAGCGGTCGTTGCATAGACATTGTGTCCGGGGTGCATTTTGGAGTTGTAGCTTATTTTGTATTACAGCGTTGCTATGACAGCCCTTAATTTTTGTTCTTCAGTCTCTTCATAGCAGATTAGTGGTGTTTGTTAGTCCTACGAGCTTATGCTCTTTATTGTGTACTTGAATTAATTTGTAGCAATAACATTTGCCTTGATAAACTTTGTTTATTTATGCAAACAGACTTCTTCTTAAATGTGTATCATTCGAAAGGCTAAACAGTCCTTTAACAATGATGGTAAAAATAACGATGTATAAGAAGAAGAGGTTGAAGTCGAGTGATGAAAAAGAATAAAAAATCAAATTAATTAAGCTAGGATGAAGAAAAGGCTAGTAGCGGATCAAAGAGAATAAGTCTTACGCATATAGGTAAATTTGTACGGCTCTTCTCCGGTTTCCATGAAATGTTCCTTCACATCCTTAAACCCGTATTGGCTATAAAGGCGGCCACCTTCAGGTGTTGCAACAATGACAGCCTGAGGAGGGAGTTTCTTGCCATTGATCACCGCTGGTTGCATGGATGACTCCACTTCACCAAGAGTCTTTTCAAGCAGCTTTCGTCCAATTCCAAGTCCAGGGCGCGTCACACAGAACAGTCCTAATTCGTAGGCAAACTTGGCGGGATAAGTAACGTCCGAAAGATCAGTGGTTTTTGCTATGGCTTCTTCCTTTTCGTCCGAGGTCTCAGTGTCAAATGATTCCACTACTGCATGGAAGGCTTCGCGCATTCTTGGGTTGTAAATTGAGTTTTTCGGACGAGTCATACGCAGATACAATCGATGCAAATAGATCCTTATTGATCTCAACCAGCTAAGAACCCGTGCTCCCAGCGTCTCTGGCTGAACCGCATAGTCAGGCAGCTTCCACAAACTTACTCCCACAGGCGCATGATCCTCAGGATCATAAGCAAGCCATCCTCGACACGTTGGCTTCGTGATCGCATTGTACCAAACCAATGCCTGCATGTTCACCGAATCTCTGAACGCACTTGCTCGGTACACCAGGGCATCGAGTCTACGACGAGGATCGGTAACGGCAAACACTGGATGAAGCAAATCACCATCAAACCTATACATTGGCGACCTACACAACCAGCCTGGGGGACTATTGCGGAAGGCAAAAGTGGCTATGGTTGCAATCTCAACTGCCTCTGGCCAGCCTGCATTTGCTGCAGAGAACTCACGAAGAGTGAATTCAGGGGATTTTGACATTTTGTTACGTGAATATATTCGACTTTCAGGGCCCTTAAATCGCTCGTTCAGGGGGCAATTCCGTGTAGATAACGAAGCCGTGCAAGTCAGGTGACTAATTCTGCATTCATAACGTGATGATCATCTTAATTAGGTGCAGGGCAGGGTGGCCATAGTGGGGACACGACAAGCTCGGGCTTGGCTAGGTTCCTTAAAGGGAATAAACCTTGCGCATATGATTGAATCTGTATGGCTTTTCTCCCTCAAACTCCACAAAGCGTTCCTTCATATCCTCGAAACCATAGTGACTATACAAGCGACTACCCTCAGGCGTTGCAACAATGACGGCCTGAGGAGGGAGCTTCTTGCCTTTGATCACCGCTGGTTGCATAGATGACTCCACTTCACGAAGAGTCTTCTCAAATAGTTTTCGTCCAACTCCAAGCCCAGGGCGCGTCACACAGAACAATCCCAATTCATAGGCGAACTTGGCGGGGTAAATAACGTTCGAGAGATCGGTAGCATTCGCTATGGCCTCCTCCTTTTCGTCAGAGGTCTCAATGTCAAACGACTTTATCACAGCACGAAAGGCATCACGCATTTTCGGGTTGTAAATTGAGTTCTTCGGGTGGGTCATACGCAAATATAATCGATGAAAGAAGATCCAAATTGATCTCAACCAGCTAAGAACCCGTGACCCCAGCGTCTCTGGTTGAACCACATAGTCAGGGAGCCTCCACAGACTTAAAGCCACGGGCGCATGGTCCTCAGGATCATAAGCAATCCATCCTCGTGCCGTTGGCTTTGTGATTGTATTGTACCAAATCAATGCATGCATGTTCACCGTGTCTCTAAATGCACTCGCTCGGTATACGAGACCATCGAGTCGACGAAGTGGATCAGTAATTGCGAACACTGGGCGAAGGAGATCGCCATCAAATTGATACATTGGCAATATACTTCGCCTTGGGGGGGCTATTGCGGAAGGCGAGTAAGGATATGGTTGCAATCTCAACCGCTTCAGGCCACCCTGCATTTTCTGCAGAGAACTCACGAACGGTCAATTCGGGAGATTTCGACATTCTGTTACTGGAATCTATTCAAGTTTTTCGAAAGGTCAGGCTTTTTTGCGGCTATTAAATGGAACATAGATAACGGTGCCGTGCACGCCAAGTGACTAAGTTCTCATCCATAGCGAGATCATCCTCTAACATTGAATATTTAACTAGGTGCAGAGTTGCCAAAATTGGAACATGAACATTGGCCCTGTGAGTTCAGATTAGGTTGGTTGTCTAGGATAGTGATAATGTGGCAGATGGATTAGTTAGTTATGTGGTTCGACAAAGTGAATTCGAGAGATAGAATCTGCCCTTGAGACGTGACAATTGGCTCTAGTTCTTGCTCTAGACCTGTAGAATCTCTTGTTCGGAGCTTAATCTGATGCTGGTAACAAAGAAGCAAACGCTGATGTTAACTGTCAATCCCAGCTTCATCACTTCATACCTCAGTGCTAGGCTCGTTTTCGAATAAGCTCTCTGTATATGCCTTCCTGGTATATCGATATTCACGTCTCAAGCAGGCACAAGAGGCGCACTACGCTTCATACCAATTTCATAGACGTCTATTTAACGGTCATACTATCTGAACACTAACACACTAATGTATAGTTTGTCACCAATATATTTACCTTTCACGAAGCGCTCTTCACAATTCGAGTCTAGCGAAGACTAAATTTTGGTTTTATCGGTCACAACACACACATAACTTGCTTGCTCGGGAATGCTAGTAAGGTCAAAGGGCACTCTATCCTAAGGCGGGGCTCCCTCCTTATGAACGCGCATGCCATCGACGGTATCAGAGCCTACATCGCCGTTGCTTGTAACATTTGCCAATCAGTAATTTGGTCCAGTCGACAGCTCGTGACTTGTTTCAATTGACTTTGAGATCAAGGTCAATCAACCTGATGGATATGGCTGACCGCCACTTTTCCCTTAAACTGGTGCTAATGGCTGCGGGCTGACTGATCCACCGAGGAGTATTAGTGCACGTGACTTATACATACAAACAAGCTGGAGCTCATTTAATGGCTGAGGTACCTCATTTTGCACCATCATCATACAAGCGAGCAGCACAAACAAAACCTCTACTAGGTGGTGGAGTGTGCTCGGCACTATCACTTCAGAACCTCCGAACACCGGACGGAGTGTATAGTATAAAAGCACAGTCTCACCAATACATAGGACAGCGCAATTCACATCTTTGGTGCTGCGGCAGTACTGTGACCCTGCAAACTGTAGCTGGACCTCTGCTATGTGCACACAACAACATCAAACAAAAGCTCTTAACTCTGCTTGTGCCAATTCAAAGGACAGAGAACTCTGAACGCCTACGCAATTGACTTACTCTGCGCCGCCAAAGTGTAGCTACTATGTGGTCCTGCAATCTATAACTAAACCTCCGCTACACATACGTGGTGAGATGTAACCACACATCTCTTGTCTGGTTAAGAGAATGCCAGTAAGATTGATAGGCATTTTAAGCTGGGGCTCCCAGCACCCATGCTGTCACAGTTAACATGCCAAAGGGTTCCCAACTAAGATAAGCCTCGCACTGAACTTCAAACTGCGTTTGCCCACCATTTTTGACCTACAAAAACTAGGCATCTAAATAAACTAATGGGCTCCAATCCCATGAGCACAGAATTAAACATCGTAATGATGATAGGCTGACGGACAAATGTACTTGCAGTTCAGATCACTTTAATTAAACTGAAACCACAAGCAAACCCTCCACTGGAACCCAACTCGAGAAAGTTTTCTCGGGGAACACCCTGAATGGCAGTTTGGAGCCGCATCACAATACTACTTTCGGGGATGTGCCTGAGATGATGACCGAACAACATGGGTTCGCCTGCTTTAATCTCCCTTATCTTTCCGATCTTGTGCCATTTCACTCGGGCTGTTGCAGCCTACCGAGCGACTAAATTACTAATTACCCGCTGCGATTCGGATCTCGATATATTCCTTCGACTATCCCAAGGCACAAGAGGCACTTTCCTTTATTTATAGTAGCTGGGCGGCGACAGCAGGCACACCAAAAAATTACGATGAGATTCATACCAAAAATCTTCTCAAAGGGCGGAAATGATAGCGAATGTGTCGCCGCTATCACTGCAGCAGACTACAAAGTTGGCGACATTGACGAGGATACGTGCAAAAACTGCTCGACCCACTACCCGTCGTCAATGAAGCTTGACGAGGATACAACACTCTTTAAATCTGCTCCGGAAGCTCATGCCCAAATCTTGGTGTCTACTGGCCAAGATAATTGGAAGCATGACGTTGCCGAAGAGCCGGAAGCGTGGGGAAAAGTGTGCAAAGTTCTTTCCCATGCTGGTGACGGCCTCGATAAGGCCGCTGGTGGCAAAGTTCGCATAAATGGTAGCAATCACGAGGAAGATGACCTTCCAGATGGTAAAGTCGCTGTGGTAATCCTCCCTCAGTTCCTTAAGATTGTGACTGACCCTGAGCACGCAGTTGAGCATGTGGAAACTGTGCTCAAACTTAAACCGGGCGACCCAGTGCCCAAATTTGCCACCCCAATTACAGACAAGGGTTTTATTCTCCTTTGTTCACATCGAACTCGCGATAAACGATGCGGAATCACTGCTCCCTTAATGAAGAAGGAGCTTGACATCGAATTGCGAAAAGAAGATCTTTACAGAGAACCAATGGACGACACCCCAGGAGGAATCCGCGTATGGTACATAAACCATGTTGGCGGACACAAGTTCGCTGCCAATGTCTTGGTCTACACTAATAACGGAACGTCAGTCATGCTGGCCAGAATGCGTCCCGAGCACGCCAAAGGCATTGTCCAGGGCACTGTGGAGAACGGGGTTCTGTATCCTTCGCATTTACGCTCGTGTGCGAGACTCAAAGCATACGAGTGGTAATCTCATATTTAATTCATACATTTTTGTTCAACATCTCATATTCCACCGGCTCAACGCGTAAGCACACTCACCCTACACACAGCACCACATTATCGTGATTGTTGGCGTCATGTCCGACTCGGACTCAGACACAGAGGTTTCGAGCAGCAGTAATCACGAAAGTGGCCATGAGACGCCCCAAGAAGCTGGATCTCCTGACAATAGTGGTGGCATTGAGGACATTGATCCTCCTGTGAACCATGGAAGTTTACCCCGGTTCGAGCTCATGGTCCACCTCTTTGAGGGCCTCGAATCGACTACAGGTCAAGGATCTACAATTCAGCGACGACGTATCCTTGCAGAGTTCATTCATGATTGGCGCAAGAAAGTTGGCAATGATATATACCCAGCATTTCAATTGCTCCTGCCATACATTGACAGAGAGCTCAACCAACTGTTTAAACTCAAGGAAAAGGCATTGGGTCGACTTTTAGTGCCAGCGCTAGGTATTCCCCGTGACTCGAGTGATGCAAAAGCGTTACTGGCTCCTTCAGGTACTGGCGGTAGCAACAAACGATGGGGAGGCGGGCACAGCTCAGCCCACAGCCTTGGGTTCTCGGCCACAGCGTTCGACTTGATTGAACGTCGTAATCCACGTCGTGAGTACAGCTCGATATCAATCGGGGAAGTCACTGATAGGCTTAAGGAGCTGGCTGATGCACGTCGAGAACGGCAAATTTTGATCCTGAAATCGTTCTATAACCAAATGAACTCTTTGGAACTGAAATGGATCCTGAGAATCATTATGCGCAACATGCATATCAATTGCTCGCACAGAACTATCCTGCATATTTGGCACCCCGATGCCTTGGCCGTGTACAATGTAAGTCACGACCTAAAGACCACCTGCCATCTGACCTACGACCCGAACCTACAATTGGCCGAGACTGAAAAGTCAATAAAACCTATGCACTGCTTCAAGCCCCAGCGATCGCGGTTTGTGCACGGTGTAATTGAAAATTTCGACAAGGTGCGCAAAGAGATGCATCAAGAAATTGAAAAGGAGCTACAAAGAGAAATCAGCGCCGACGAGTTTTATTTTTATATCGAGGAAAAGATTGACGGAGAGCGAATGCAGCTTCATTGGACTGAAGGAGGCAAAGTTTGTCGGTATTTCAGCCGTAAAGGCACTAATTATACTGCAGACTATGGAGCCACCACCGATAGCGAGCAAGGCAGCCTGACTCCATACCTCAAAGGAGTCCTTGACGCTTCGGTGAACTCGTGTATTTTAGATGGTGAAATGGTCGCCTGGGATGCCGTGCATAACGAAGTCTGCGCTCTCACTAAAGTGAAAGAAGCAGCCCATGGCCGCGGCCAATGGCGGCCAATGTTCCTGGTGTTTGATTGTGTACACCTCAATGGCAAGGATTTGTCGAACCACGCATTATTTATTCGAAAAAAAGTTTTGGAGCGGTTGCTACCACCTGGAAATCGCCGTCTAAGCAAGGGGCGCCTCGAGCTGCTACAATATCAACGAGCCACAGAAACGCAAGATATCGAAGAAGCTTTCAACCAAGTCATTGCTCGCATGTCCGAAGGATTAGTGGTGAAGAGCCCGTACTCGCGGTATATTGTGGATGGAGACCGTCATTCTTGGATCAAAGTGAAGCCTGAATACGTGTCGGGATACGAGGATGAGAACTTCGATCTTGTCGTGGTTGGAGGGTATTATGGCAGTGGACAGAATTCACAGCAGATCACAAGTTTCCTTATGGCCTTGCGTGATGATCGCAAGAAGAAACGCTACACAAACTTGTGCAGAGTGTCCAATGGGTTCTGTACAGCCATGTTCGAGCGTGTAGCGCGGATGACTGAGGGCAAATGGCTACCATCCACCCAGTGTCCGGACTCTGTCAAGCGCGTCGGCGAGGATATGCCACATGCTTGGCTTGACCCGGAGCAAGATGGTCTTGTGCTTGAAGTGAAAGCCACGCAGATTGTGCCGTCTGCACGCTACTCAAGCGGTTACTCATTGCGATTCCCACGGTTTGTTAAGTTCAAGACTGACCGTGATGGTACGAATTGTTTGGACGTTAAATCGTTTGAAGAGTACCGTCTATCGCTACAAGAACCATCAACCAAACGCAAGGCACGAAGCACCACACCAAACTCGGCGCCATCTAAAAAGATTAAGTTGCAGTCGGCTGAACCACAACCCGTGACTGAGGTATCCAAAAGATTTGATGGACTTACTTTCTATATTGCCGGAGATATTCGATCGCCCCAGTACATGTTGGAGCAGGACCTCGCTGCGCTCGTCAAGAGCCATGGAGGTGCCACCACGAGATCAATTGTGCCTGGAGCTGTGCTAGTTGCAGATGAACGGCTGCCCCGCATCTCTGGTCTTATAGAGGAGAATCGCGTGGCCATTGTTCATCCCCGATGGATCTTCGACTCTATAGCAGCAGGCAGGCAGCTGCCTCTCGAACCAGATCACTACTTCAAGTGCCCAGACAGGCGTCTGAAGCAAGCTGCGAATGGATTGGTCGACTCTTACGGGTTTTCGTTGTATCGTGAACAATCAGCCGCGGATGTTGCCCGGCATTTGGACGCCATGAATATTTCAGATATGTTTTCGACCCAAGAGCACGAAGAGGCCCTGGAGTGTCTTGCAGAAGCTATGCCCGAGGACCATACCCGAGGCCCTGCGATGCGAGCTTGGCTATTTGTTGGACTTTTTGTTTGTGTTCTTGAAGACTCAGACAAAGTTCACACCGAGCAATTGCTTCGCTTCGGCGGGGCTAAGCTAGTAGAAAACATTGATCGGGCTACACATGTCGTTTGCAACGATCGAACCCAATGGGGCAGCCTCAGAAGACCCAAGGGTCCATATATTGTTACATCCACGTGGGTGGAGCGATGCTGGTCCCAAAATTCACTATTGGATGAGAAAGAACACCGTTGAAAAGTGCATAAGCTCGGCTAGGGGCGGCCCCGACATGGGTCGTCTGTGAGACAGGACGTTATACTATGGGGGTAAAGAGGTATGTTCACTCTATAATAGCCAACTATAATAGCCAACTATAATAGCCAACTATAATATTCATCATTAATTTATTGTCCTACCCAGAAAAACTTCCGAGTTCTTTTCATTATTGGCTTCGAGCCGTACGTTGGTTCATGCGTGCTTACCAGTTTCAACGGTTAGGGTCGTGAACGATTCGAACAGGGTTGGGGGGAATCTCTCTAATTGCGGTCCAAAGAGGAGAGGGGCACAGCCTGCGACGCTAGGATAAGAGACGGGGACGTAAGTATTTAAACCCCTTCTTGAGGTGGGCATTATTGCTGCTGTTTGACCACCACTTTATTTCACAATGTCATTCACCAAAGGTTCAGAGTTCCCTGCCGACGTTAAGTTCCCCTATATCCCCTATGACAAGGAGGCTGAAGATATTAATGCCTGTGGCTTCCCGATCCAATTGGATGTGTCCAAGGAAATTGCCAACAAGAAGGTTGTGATTGTTGCCGTTCCTGGTGCTTTTACGCCTGCCTGCTCTGAGCACCACATTCCTCCTTACGCTAAGAAGCTGGACGAGCTCAAGAGCAAGGGTGTTGACGAGCTGATTATTATTAGTGCCAACGACCCATTCGTGCTCAGTGCCTGGGGCAAGGCCCTTGGCCTTTACGACAAGGCCAAGTTTGCGACTGATCCTTTGGCCAAGTTCTCCAAGCCATTGGGTCTTTCATTCGAGACTGAAGACCTTGGCCTTGGTCTGCGCTTGAAACGCTACGCCCTTGTGGTTGACCATGGTAAGGTCACTTATCTTGGTGTGGAGGAGAAGCCTAGTGACGTGAATGTTTCTAGCGTTGACGCTGTTCTCAAGAACCTTTAAGTTATTTACTTAGTTCTTATTTTTATGTAGTTGAATCGTTTAAAGTTCATCACGAATCTCCTCCTCGAGCGAGTCGGCAATCGACCGCAGAATGTTGAGACGCACAGTGATCTCGTCCTTTTTCTCAGGGCTAAGCGCACGGCCCGCCACAAGCTTGGTCAGACGCGCAGCCTCGCGCTCGAGGTAGCCAACGTCCTCGTGCACCTTGTCGACAATACGCTCGTACTTGCTGGTGAAGGCAGACTTGGCAGCAGTAATGCTCTCCTTGAGTGTGGCCACAACATCTGAATTAAGACCAGCATCAATTGCCTCGGAGATCTCGAGAATCAACGGCTCAATCACGCCAGCGTCGGGGCCAAGGCTACCATCGGCCTCGCGGTAGGAGTCACCAGTGCGTTGGAACTGCGAGACAAAGTCTGCCACCGTACGCCCACCTGCGTAAGGCTTAGGCGAGGTCTCGCTGTCGGCAGGGAAGTAGAAAATAGTGGGGAAAGAGCGGATGCCAAACGTATCCATGAGAGCCTCGGCGTCGTCGCCAGTGCAATCGACGTTGACAATAGCAATATTATCATCACGAGCATAAACAGCAGCAAGCTTCTCCCACTCGGGCTTGAGGTTCTTGCAGTGGCCACACCAGGTGGTTGTGAACGCCACAAGGGCAGCCTTACCCTCGACGCCTTCCTCGAAAGTAGAGTCGTCAAGGTCAATAACGTAGCTCTTGGGAGGAGCAGCGGAAGGAGCATCCTCGCCATCAGGGTAGGCACTCGCCTTGGTGGCAATGAGGTCCTTGAGGCTGTCAATGTCACGGCTCTTGATGTCCTCGTGCTGGCCCTTGGAGTTGATCCACTTGATAGTAGGGAAGTACTCGACGTTGTACTGCTTGGCAGACTTGCGGTGCTTGTCACCATCAATCTTTATGAACTGGATTTTGTCTGCGGAGTCCTCGAACTGGCTAGCGAGGTCATCGAACACAGGACTGAACGTCTTGCAGTGCCCGCACCACGAAGCGTATATGTCGAGAATGGTGGGCACGCCATTGGCGAGAAGGCCCTCGAGGGTTTTATCGGTGGCCTCGATGACTGCGGCATTAGCAGTGGCCAAGCAAAGGGCCAATCCAGCAACAAGTCTCATTCTAGTCAATGTAGTTGGAAAGCTATGGAAGGAAAGCGTTCAAAAGGGGACAGCACAGCGTTCAATTAAGCTGGGAGGCGATGCTTGTCAGCACATCACACTACCCGTAGGCATATAGGCGGTCCGGAGGCAAAATGTGTAAATTTGATGAAGTTCTTACTTGGTGAAGATGAGAAGTCAAAAGAAATCGGGCAAAAACTAGTGTTGAGTCGCGTTCCTTTTCTGTACCGGCGTCCGCTGATGCTCAACAAACCTGAACGTGGTACTACCAAAAACCAAGGTGATGCCAATGTAACATTCAACTAAGTCGAGCCTATTCAAAAATCTACTCTAATTCATAGATAGCAGCCGACGGATTCTTGGGAATGTCTACCTCAGTGAGAAGGCCAGTGGCTACGTTGTACATGAGTCCGTGGATCTCGACACCACGCTTGCGCATGTGCTCGCGAACAATCTCGTTTTCCTGAACATGCCAGACTTGTTCAATAACGTTGAGCTCAGCCAGACGGTCCTCACGCTTGATGGGGTCTGCAATAGCGTCGAGCTCCTTCGTATACTTGGCCCGCACCTCGCGAAGTCCCCGGAGCCAGCCCTCGAGGAAACCACCCACCTTCTGGTTGCTGAGCACGGTGTTGACGCCCTTGCAATTTGTGTGACCGCAGACCACGATCATGTTGCATCCAACCACGTCCATGGCAAGCTGCAACAGACTCTGTGAGCTCGGGTCCTGGTGCGGGATCATGTTGGCAACATTACGGTGAACGAAAACTTCGCCAGGTAAAAGGTCAAGACTGCTATCAGTAGCCCGAGAGTCGGCACATCCAATCCATAGAATAGGAGGCTTCTGGCCACGAGCGTTGGACTCGAACAATCCCGGGTTCTGAGCGTCAGTGTCTTTAGCCCAGGCCTGGTTACGCTTGAGCAGTTTCTGCAGGCCGTCGCTGGTAGCGTAGCGGAATGGAGCGATGCGCGAGGGCATTGTTGGTGGTTGTTAAGAAGTAAAAAGGAAAACTGTCAATAACAACCAAGAAGTCAACCTCCCTCCCCCAAAAAAAATCTCACGGGCGCTTCCGACGTCAACCTATCCAGAAACACGCATTACATGTTCTAATACAATCTGAGGTCCACTGATAACCACAACCCTACCCTACGCTTGTCCCTCCGTATCGAGTCATTGGCCGGTGATGGGTCATGGTCAACAGCTAAGACGTTGTTGAGCTTGACACAACCACCCACGGGGGGCTAGGGTGACTCAAAAGGATTGTCTTGGCCCACGCTCAACATGTCGGTCAATATGCAGGGCCAACTTAACCAACAGATATAGGCACGTGCAACTATGATCCGATCAGTGTCAACGCGATCCGATCAGGTCACGAGGTATCAATCTTTGGTGTCCAAGACCATTATTTGGTCAGGACTCGTTTTTTTGGCTCCGGAAAAAGTGCCCCGAATAAAAGTCTGGACTGACACATTTTGTTGTCTGCTCAACAAAGGCTTGGGGCGGCGGTGCTGTGTAATTTACCCACCGAGCTGTGTTTCTTGGCAGGCTGGTTCCCCATACCAAACTCGGCAAGCCCGGAGTGAAAAATATCCCTGTCAATGACGCAGTCTAAAACGCAGTCAACGTTGCAGTCAAGGACGTAACAGAAAAAAAGATCTTGGTTGTTAGCCAACGTCTGATAAATTTAGTGAGATTTAGTTAGAAATAGTTGTTGTCTGCGTGGTTAGCGAGCTGATCAGTGTTAAAAAGCTCTATGATTTTATTCCGCACACACGCCGAGGCGCATCTGGTTGAAGAAATTCGTTAAACATCATATCAAGTCACATACTTATTCGACTTTACTTTTCTTTTCTGTCAAGAAAAAAAAAAGTGTGATGTAGAAATTTGAAGTTTAGGTGTGAGTCGAAAGCTCACTAAGGCACGCGAGGTCAGACTTGGTTTGGTAAAATCACGTGGTTGTTGATTGGTGTCACGTGTGCCAGCTCATGTTCTTTTAAGTTAGTTTACAATGCCCAAGTCGGAAACCGAGCTGCCGCTGCTTTGCGGCCGCTGCCTCGGCCAAAGAGAACAAATAAGAATGGTCAGAGATTCTCGCGGTGATACATGTCGCCTTTGTACCCGGCCATACGCCACGTTCCGGTGGAAACTGCAGGGCATGACGAAACGCACGACAATATGTCCCTCGTGTGCTCGCACCAAGAATATCTGTCAAGCGTGCACTCGCGACTTGACTATTGGCGTACCTGTTGCAGTCCGAGATGCAGCTTTAAACAAAACTTTGACGGCTGGCCAAACGGCAACTGCGGCAAGATTCAAAGCTATTCAACAAGAGAAACATGCAACGAACAGAGCTACTGATTTACTAGCTCAACTGGCGGAGCCACCACAGCAAAAGCAAATAGAACAAAAACCACCGAAATCCAATTTGAAAAAAACAGTTGTTGCGCTACCGTTCAATGGCAGCCCTCTCGATCAGCGTCCAGACCAAGCTGTGTGGTTATTTGTTGCAGGACTCGAGCCAGGATTTAATATTGACAAACTCCGGTCAGCTCTCAAGGGCTCAATTGCTCACCTCCACGATTTTAATGAGGCGCGGTTTGCATTGGTTGAGTTCTCGTCGACAGAGGCAGCTGCAGCTGCTGAAAAGACTCCAACCGTCATTGATGGGACGCGACTGAGCTACCGGTGGAGTTTGGAAGCACCAGAACTCAAAATAGACAAGTCTCTCTACCCAAAACTTGCACTAGTTGTCCGCAAGTTTGTAAAGACGGGGATTCCACCATTATGATTTTTATTTGTTAGATGTTACACACGCTAATTTAGACACATACGAACTACACAAAGTTACACTAGTATATTATTGGTTCATATAGTTTTGTTTTACTTTAGTCTCTGAAACATCATAAATAATTGCAATTGAGGTTTTTGATTTTGTTTAACATCTGCAAAATGCCATTGGCTCACTCACGCCAGATCCTTTTACTACAGACATTTCTTCTTAGTATCAGCTCGAGTTAAAGTAAATTTTTAATACACTAGATATTTGATGCCATCAATTGAGCGAATAAATCTTGGTCCCACAACAACAAGCAATCTCTACCATCAAAATACAGTCCAGGCGCAACCAACAACAACAAAAAAGGAAGAGACACACGTGACAAACACGTGACGTAAAGTAAACCATAGAAAAAAGCACGGCTTTATCTAACCTCACACTGTAACCTAACCAGTCTTTTAATCCGGTCCTTTGCCGCGCAGCCTCGTTTTGTCCCAGCTCATTTCCTTAGCTCAGAACTGGCTGGCTAGCTTTAGAACGACGCACACCCTTTAATTGCCACCACCTTTCCTTCCTCAAACCCACCACCACCTCCACTACCACAAGTGCACTCACGCCGCTCCCCTGCTGTTGTGCTATTGGTATTGGTATTGAAGCTAGAGACGGGAGACGACAACAGTGTACAAATTTTATTATTATCGAGGCAGTGTAACGAGTCCTGCCATCATCATCTGTTTGAGATAACAACCCCTCTCCCTCCCCCACGAGCCGCCTAATTTATCCACCTACAATGGAGACGCCAAAGCCTACAACTAGTGTCAAGCTCGTGCTTTTGGGCGAAGCTGCCGTTGGCAAATCCTCGCTAGTCTTAAGATTCGTGAGCGATGAGTTCCAGGAGAACAAAGAGCCGACTATTGGTGCGGCCTTCCTCACACAAAAGTGCCAACTCCAGAACCGAGTGGTCAAGTTTGAGATATGGGATACGGCTGGCCAGGAGCGTTTCGCCAGTCTGGCGCCAATGTATTACCGCAATGCCCAGAGTGCCGTGGTGGTCTACGATGTTACGAAACCCGCCTCGTTCATAAGAGCACGGCACTGGGTCAATGAGCTCAAGAGCCAGGGCTCCTCAAACATTGTGATTGCCCTTGTTGGTAACAAGCTCGATCTCACTGGCGAAGAAGAAGGCGCAGAGCCCGGCCCGGTAGTGGCCGATGATAGCGACGATAACGACGATAATACGAACACGGCTTCCCCAGCCGGTCCCAGCTCCAGCGGCCGGAAGGTTGCCTATGAAGACGGACGTAAACTGGCCGACGAAGAGAATTTGCTCTTCTTTGAGGCCAGTGCTAAGACGGGTTATAACGTGCGTAAGATCTTTTTGGCGATCGCAAATAAGATCCCTCTCGATACGAAACGCCCCGCACCCTCGGGCCGCATTGGTGCCGATAACCAGCCTCTCGACATCTCCCAGACGCAATCCCAGGCGTCTAATTGCCAATGCTAAGTTTTTATTTATTTACGTCTTTTCCTCCTTAACTCAGTCTCGTCCTATCTCCTTATTGCTGCTACTTCCAAATCTGGACATTGTCGATTAGATGTTGACGTAACCCAGCCTTTTTGAGTAGTTGTGCTTCATGGCATGGCAGGCTTTCGCGACCAGCCGTTTAATACGGCTACACTGGCGAAACGATTGTCGAGTTTTTGGAGGCAGCAAAATCCGCATCTGCTAATTGCTGCTGATGCAGTTTCCAGTGTTAAACAGTTGGTTCGATCGGAGCCAAACCAACAGAAATCGTCGTCGCACACATCAATCCGAATAAACCAGCCAGAGTCTCCGAACAAATTGTTACACCGACTATACAACCATGGGCCACTGCAAAAAAAATTAGACGCGCAAGAGATGAGCTATGCTGTGTTTGTAGAGCAGCCACGCCCATCTCTCCCTGAAGCTCTGGAGTTACTCAAACATACGAGCCGCCGCGAGTCTTATTTTAGTGTGCTTCGTACAGAGCTCTACAGAAAGAATTGGCTCGGGGCAACACAAATTTTGGGTGTGGCTCCTTGTACCCCCGACCGACAAGGCCTCGTGCCAATGCTGAGCTCGTCGCTGCTGGCTGGCATCGGGCTCTGGGCCTGGAGCCCGTACTGGGTGGTTGGCGGTTCTTTGGCTGTATTCTGGCTTGGACTTGCTCGGGCATTGACCAAACCCGTCAATTCATATACCGTGCAGTTTATTCGTTCAGACCCTAACAATTCTGTCACCAAACTCGAGATGGCCCATTTGATTGTTAGTTGGTACGACGAAACAATGGCCCTGACTGTTGAAAACTATCATAGAAAATTCAACGAGTACCAACAAGAGCATGACCACGAGTTAAGTAAAGCACTCGATGATGCACTGCGAAAACACAATATTCGCCGACGAAGTGTGCGCAACGTCCAAAGCGAACTTTATGGAAAATACTGGAGTGGAAATTATGACCATCGCGATCGTTGGGAATGGGTCGAACCTGACCAGGATCCTGCGCATCTGCGATTTAAATAGAAATAACTAAGTTAAGAAGTATCTAAAGCTTCGCCCGGTATGTCTGGGTTGCATCGACATTAAGCCTGACCTTGCCGGTGACCTCGTCACCATTATCGTTCTCGCCAAAGAAAATGACCGTCGCAGACAAATCATCGCGGTACTTACGCGACAACGGCGACGGAATGCTCACAAACATGGAAACTTGTTCCTCGTCAGCTCCACCAAGGGCATTGCGGATCAGATGAGTAGCTACATTGCTATCGTTGATGGCAACCTTTGAGGGGGGCTCGTGAGGTCTCGAGCGTGTAGAGCGCACAGGGGGCTTCTGCGCATCTTTGTTGGCAGACACATCCTCAACACTATCACCAATCTGGCGTTTGGCACTGTTACGACGGCCGACCAATGGTCCCAACCAGCTCGAAGTCGAAGCAGGCTGAGTCTTGAGTAGAGGCTCGAGCGACTCTGGCCGCTTGGTCTGGAGCCAGTCCACAACGAGGCCAACGACTTGTTCGTTCGACAACAACTCATAAAGTCCGTCTGATGCAAGAACCAAAAAAGTCGGTCGCTTCAAGTCTATTTTAGTGCTGGTAATCACCGGCTCGGCAGTCATATACGGCGGCGTGCGCAGATTACGGGGCATACCACGCGAGAAGAACTGTTGAGCAAGCTTGCGCTGGGTCTCGGGCGACCACTTGGTCACGGCATCGCCAAAGCTTCGCGTGGGCTCGTAAATGCCGAGGACACGTCCCCGTTTCACGGCAGTATCTTGCTCGCCGGGGTGCTCCTGTCTAATGCGTCTCACTTCATCCTCATTGGATCCAGTCTGGTCTGTGGACAGCGATTTGGCTTGCCATTGGCCATTGGGCAATTGGAAGCCGAGCACAGCCCGCGAGTCACCAGCCACGGCGATTCTCAAATCTCTTGTGTGAGAGTCGAAGTGCGCAAGCAGGGCACATGCTCCGCTGAGGGCAGGGGGAATGGCCTCGAGAGCCTCCTTTTTCGATGGGTTCGCCAAGAGTTTATCAACGCTTTTGTATACAATGTCATCGTCGAGCTTCTTGAAAGCAGTCTTAATTGCCGTATCAACAGCATTTGGATCTTCGGGAGCAAATCTCCGTGATGCCCGCGGCGCAACTGGTTTGTAAATAGCGTCGAGCTCACGGGTCACGTAGGGAATCAGGCTTTCTCTGAGCTTTGCGCTTGTGCTCCAGCCACCATGGCCGTCATATATACCCCAGAACAACCAATCAGTGGAGTATTGATTGTCGTCAGGCGTCACAAGGGGCACATTGACAATGCCCTCACTATGGTCGTCCTCGATGGGATTATTGGACGCTAATTGCGACATGTCGTAGCGAAGAACGCCGTTACCACGGTCAACCAACAAACTTTCTTCGGATGCACGAAGTCTTGCAGATACCTGGGCAGGATTTAAAAGGGTCACAAACCCCTTGGAAGACTTTGCAGAGTCATTTGCTATTCCAGAGTATGGGCGCGTCATGGCATAGCCAACAAGCATAGGGCCCGCGGAGGCCACGAGAAGCCATGGCCAGCGGCGTGCTACTCTACCGGACGAAGCCATTGAAGTTGAGAACCCGGGATATCCGAGCTTTTGACGACTTAAGGTCAAAGCACGAGCCATAAAGCCAGTAGCCGTCGAAAAGCTGCTGCTTAATCTAGAGAGCTAGTAACGCTCTATGGGTAATTTGGAGCTGACATCAGCGCATCGAGGGAAAGGGGCCCGCCCAAGCAGGGACAATCACATGAACAGAGAGGATGAGCCTGGCCAATCACGACTTCCCTTTTCTTTTTTGTTGTTTTATCACTGCTAAATATATGTATATGTGAAAAGGAATATTAATGTTTCCGGGCTGACGGAATGGCTGGCCAATCAGCAGTTGTGGTTCGAGTCATTGAACTGTATGTCAATTGCGAATGTATAGACTGCAGAGTTGTGAATTGCGGAGATTTGAATTGCGAGGTTAAGCAGACTGAGCCATATAACCTAAAAGAAAAGAAATCAGTAGTACAGTTTCTGCATCAACGAAAGAGTAAATGGTTTTGCTTCACCCACATCACGTTCATACGAGTCAATTGTCTTGAATCCAAACTTGGAGTAAAGTCGTTCACCTTCCCTCGAGGCCATGATCAGTGCCTGAGGCGGGACAGTGGTGCCGTTCACGGTGACAGGCTCGAGACCCTCCTCAACCTCGGCCAAGGAGTCTCTGAACGCTTGGTATCCAAAGCCTCGGCCAGGACGACTGCAGCAGCATGCAACAAGTTCATAAGTTAGATCCAATGGATAAAGGACTTGGCTCTTGGCAGAAGCTTTAGCAACGATTTCTTGTTCTTTTTCATTGTTAACGCTCAACAAACCAAAGTCCTTTCGAGCTTCGCCAACGAGGTAGGTTACTTCAGAGGGTCCTACCACACGCTTGTCACATGTCAAGATCTTCCACCAGCAGTAAACTTTACCTCTTGCCCGACGGTAAAGACGCTGAATACGTTCCCACAACGTATACTTAGGCACTAACTGGAGAGGTTTACTCCACAATGCGAGGAACACGGGAGTATCATCCTCTGCATCATAGGCCAAGAAGCTGCGGTTGCGTTTGTCGCACAGGAAATCATACCAACCCCACACCGACATTTCCACGCGGTCTCTGAAACAATTAGCTCGCTGCACGATGGCATTGAGACGTTCACGAGGATCCCTGATGGCATTAATAGGTGCAAAGACGTCACCATCGAACCGGTAGATACCCGTACGACCCTTGAGCATGGCTATTTCGTTACGGAAACCCCATTCGAATACCGTTGCCAGTTCATAAGCGTCATTCATTGTCGCATTCTCATGCTTGATCTCGCGAACATAATAATTTGGAGCTTCTTTGGAATCAGCCGGAGTCTGAGCAGTGTCGACACTCGTCACGCTGGACGGTGCTAACGAAGATATACCCGAGTCATTAGCTCGAGACTGGTGCGACATTATCCTCAGCTTCTAAATGAAATATTTGTGACTCCCCTCTCTGGATAAATTTCACAAGGAAGAAAGAAAGGAAGTCAAGACCAAACTTACTCATGGTTAGTATTTGTATTAGCCCCAGGGACCATAACCCAAAATTGGTTGATCTTCATGGCTCGACGTTGTTAATTGGCTGATTCTTCGCAGAGCCGTACCTGGAAGCCGCTTGGCTGGCTTCCGCAGCATAAAACATGTGCCCCTACCCTTTTCCTGAATGATGCTCCTTACTGTCATGGACGTGCATTTGCATATGGGGGCGAAGTGACAGGGCCCGCGTATCAGTCATAAGAAAAAGGCAGTGGGATTGAGTCAATGCACCAATTGGACTGCGGATCTGATTGGCAGAATATATTGCAGCGTGGCGTCGGGAATAAACACCATCATATTGCATTGCATTGTTTTTATTGGTGACTGCAGTAATCGCGATGTATTTAATGCATCCAGGTTGATTGAGTGGCGCTCCACAATAATGATATGGCTCGCTTCACAAACAGCACCACGTTTTAATTCTAGAAATTAAAAATTATCAATAAGATTTTTAAAAAGGTTATTACTTGTATTTGTTTTCCGTAGTGATCTACCGAATCTCTCGCGTAAATGCCACGAATGGTGACTCTACGTTTAATTACTGCAGGCACATGACGCGTCGAGGGGTGAAGAGGCACCCCACCGGTCACGTGGCTCCTTCCAATTCTCCCAAGCTTTTTTTAGGTTTTTCTATTACGGCGGAGCCAAGCTCAGCTTTCATTAGATCACGAGCCAAGCAGTTTCGAGATCCAAGCAGAGTTAAGCAGAAGCAGTCAAAAATTAAATAGAGCTTGAAAATCCCAAGCAGAAAATAGATGAAGTTAACCATAAACGCTAAAACAAAGACGTTAGGCAAAGATCAAAATCAAAGATGCTCAGCTAATATCAGCTGCATCAAGCAGGGAAGCCAAGCAAAGAAGCTAAGCAGACGCCAACTAACAAAACTAAGCAGACACACCACCAAGTAAAAAGCTAAGCACACCGTAGCAGAAGTTAATCCACTTTGGCACGATAGCAGTGCTAATTAAATAAGCTGGTCGTCTCCATCTATCTCATTTTTTAAGACTTCTCTCTTGAGCTCCGCTAGTGCAGTGTAGGCAATTGAGAGGCAGAATGGCAAAGAAGGGACAGCAGGAGAGTGCCAAAACCAAAAATGCCAAGCGTGCGAAACAGGCCGACGATAAAACGTTCGGTTTGAAGAACAAGAACAAGTCTTCAAAGGTCCAAAATTTCGTCAAGCAGGTCGAGCAACAAGCAGCAACTGCTACTGCGGACCAGAAACGACGAGAAGCCGAACAAAAGCGCAAGGCTGCTGAGAAGAAGGCCGCCGAGCAGGCTAAGCTAGATGCCCTTAAGCTGTTTGGAGCTAGTATTCAGCAGCAAAAGGTACCATTTGGAGTTGATCCCAAATCGATTCTGTGTGCCTTCTTCAAGCAGGGCCTGTGCACCAAGGGTGCCAAATGTAAGTTCAGTCATGATTTGAACGTTGAAAGAAAAGGCGCTAAGAAGGATTTGTATACGGACGAGCGCGAGGACGACAAAAAGAACGACACAATGGACAAATGGGACGAGGAGAAGCTCAAGAGCGTTATCCTGTCAAAACACGGCAATCCCAAGACCACCACCGATATTGTTTGCAAGTACTTCTTGGAAGCAGTGGAAAACGGCAAGTACGGTTGGTTCTGGGTTTGCCCGAACGGTGGTGACACCTGCAAGTATAGGCACTCGCTGCCACCAGGCTTCAAGCTCAAGACCAAGGAAGAGCTTCGTCTCGAAAAACTTAATGCCCAAAACGAACTTCTCATCACTATTGAGGAGTTCATTGAAGAAGAGAAGAAGAAACTGCCTAAGAACCTGACCCCAGTGACCCTAGACACATTCACTGCTTGGAAGAAGGAACGTATTGCTCGACGTGAGCGCGAGGCTCTCGAGGCCGCCAAGAAACGCAAGGGCGGTATGCTTTCGGGTCGCCAACTTATGGACTCTGGCAAGTACACTCGCGAAGAAAGCGACGACGAAGATGCTGGTGATGAAGTGTGGGATCTTGACGCTCTGCGCCGGGAAACTGAGCGGGCTCAGGATGTGGCCGATGCCGAAGCGAATGCTGCTGCGGAAGCGGCTGCAAACGCAGCTCGTGAGGGCGAGACATCATATATTGCTGCTGAGCGACCAGCTCTTGTAGCTTAGTTTAAAATATTAGTTTTTTACAACCCTTTATATATACAAAAAGCTTGATATTTAGTCCTTCTTCTCCTCGTCCTCGGCAACATTATGCTCTTGGGCATCACCAAGGCTCGAAGTGGTCTCATCGTTCTTCTCAAGGTCACCGGGCTCACCGCCGCCGAACTGCTTCGACAACTCGGCAAGCTTGGACATGTCAAAACCGCCCTCACCAGCGCCAGCGCCGCCGAGAAGCTGAGAGAGATCAAAGTTTCCACCAGGGCCACCAGCACCACCGGCACCGCCCATGCCAGGGAAGCCACCAGCGCCGCCGTCCATACCGGGGAAGCCACCAGCGCCACCTTCCATGCCAGGGAAACCTCCCATGCCACTCATGTCAGGTTCCTCGGGGGCCTCGTCCTGCTCGTCCTCATCGACCCACTTGTCGAAGTCTGTTCGAATGTAGGGACGCTTGACCTTGTCCTTTGTGAGGCGAGGCCAGAACTCCTCCTGGAGCTTCTTCTTTCTCAAAACAAACAGATGGCCCTGAGGAGTCTTGGACTGCTTGGATTCAGAAATGTCAACCTCCTCGTAGAACTCAATGTCGAGCTTGTACTCGTTCTTGCTGTCCTTGCCCTGGAACACGAGCTTGGAGTCTGTCAACTCCACCTCTTCCTCCTCGAGGTCGTGTACAGCAACAGTGAGATAAATAATGTTCTTCTCGGGAACTGTGGCGCTCGAGCGCTGGGCCCATCTAACTTCGGGGAATACAGCCATTTTCACTTTATGCAATGTGATAATTATAAGTATGGGAAGGTGTGGCTCTTTATATGGTGATGAGCATGTGCCCAGCTGCCCCTCCCCGCCAGCGATGTTTTAGCTGCCTTTTGGCACTATTTGGGAGTTAACTTACAACCCTCATAAGCCTCTCGAATATTCTTTGCTTAGACCATCAGCTGAGCATGGAGGGCTCTCATCTATGTGCCTTCAAAGAAGCACAGACCAGGTGACTTCTGAAGAGGTGTGTGCTTAGCTTGCTTAGCTTGGACTTGTTAGCTTGGGAGAGCCATGAGATACTGAGCCTGTTGTAGGTATTGTGTGAGCCATTGAACAATACACTTAAAACAGAGTGAACCCTACCGAGTGAGGGATGCCCGGCAATGCTTGCCGATATCCCCGACAATGTTGCCCTCCAATTACTCGAGGCATGTCCGAACCTTTGCTTCGTGAGCAAGCGATTTTATGGTCTGTCTGAATATGCATGTAAAAAGACGCTGCTGAAACGTAACGGGTACAAACGGTCTGTGCTCACCGACGAATTGGCCCGCGATGTACAAGAGTTGTTTGGGTTTGAGTCGTGGAAAACAGTGGATTTTGTATCGAGATTCGACTTCTGGTTCTTTGAGCCAACAAATATTCTCAATTTTGATTTCGATGATCTCAAAGTAATTGAGCAGCCTGCAACAGGAAATTGGCCCGTGAACTCAATAAAAACAAGCGGAGATTCTTGGACACTCATAAACAAAATGCCCTGGGGCTCAAGTCTCTACGCCTCCACTGTATCTATACTCAACCTGCGATACGCGACTAAATTGGCCCCCGGCATGTATCGCGTCTGCATGAACATTAGAGCCCGCGAACTTATGAGTCTGATACCTGTTCGTTTCACTATCAGTGGAGGGAAAAACGTGCACCATTGTGGCCGTGAATTCCCTTCTTATGGCCTAGCTTTTCCTTGCGAGCCGCCAGGGCCATTGGGACAGCCCTATTTGCGGCCGTACGAGATTTGTTTTGCCCACCTAGTTGTATCTGGTGATGAACTTGAGACTGTGCGAGTCGAAATTGAGGATTTTGGTCCATTTGTACACCACAATCTCGTGTTTAATTATATTTATTTCGAGTGGATCAGCCGTGAGCCTCCGGTGAGAGACTGGCCCTGTGACGATTGGCGAATTGTCCGGCCTCGATTCACACCCACCACCGAATGGCGATCCCTCTATGACCGCACACGACAACGCAAACTAAAGTCGTCGTCGGCCTAACCTATTTATTTATTCTATTACCACTTCTTTGACTCTAACGCTACCGTTTAGTATAGCGCACGTGATTCCTCATAGATTCACGTTATCTCTGCGAAATCTCTCCCAAAAATGGCTGAGAGCAGAGCCGCCTGCCTATCCGCTTGGCTCATGATTGCGTGATGCAAGCTCACCTTACCCTTGATGAAATCGCTCTTAGGGTTCCGTGATGGTGTATGACACAATAACGGGCTAAAACGTTGACTTAAATACCCGGGGGTCGCCTTGGTTAATAAATCAAAACCTTTTAACAAGTTCCTCAAAATGGCTAACAGCGACGACCTAGGCTTTGCAACTCTGACAATTCATGCTGATGATGAGCTTGCAGACGTTCCCGATGTGGCTGCGCCGATCAGAGTCTCGTCAACCTACGAGTATAGTGCGGATCTCGAGGACGACGGTAGACCAGTATACTCACGTTTAGGCCAGAATAACGTGTCGAGAGTCGAGGCTGTCCTCTCGAAGCTCATTGGAGGTGATGCGCTACTTTATGCCAACGGTCTTGCTGCTTTCTACGCTGCAGTGACGGCTATAAACCCCAAGCGAGTTTTTGTCACTGGTGGTTATCATGGTGTGCACGGAATCCTCGCTATTTTGAGGCGCAATCATAATATCGAGGTCATTGAGGTCGCCAGAGCTGTTAAGGAAGCAGGTCCCGGCGATCTTGTCCATATCGAGAGCGCCCTTAACCCATTAGGAGTCGTCAGCGATTTGAGCATATACAAAGAGGCACAGAAGCGCGGAGCCAAATTGTCTGTAGATGCAACTTTCTTGCCTCCGCCATTGCTAGATCCGTTCAAGTACGACGTCGATCTTATCCTCCATTCTGGTACCAAGTACTTTGGCGGACACTCGGATGCATTGGCAGGTGTCCTCGCTACCAAAGACAAGAAGCTCTACAATCAGCTACTTGAAGACAGAATCTACCTCGGCACAATCTCGGCGTCACTGGACTCATGGCTGATTTTGCGTTCGTTGCGTACGTTCCCTCTCCGCATCAAGGCCCAAGCTGCCAATGCCCAAAAGGTGGTGAACTTCCTTGCCGAAGCTCGTGAGAAATACCCCGTTCTTACCGCCGTTCATCACGCATCTCTCCAAAAGGAAGCATTTGCCGCCGAGCAGATTGCCCACGGTGGACCCATGTGTTTCTCTATTGAGCTTAAGGATGCTCAATCTGCACGCAGCTTCCCTGGGAAATTGAAGCTGTTCCATCACTGCACTTCGCTGGGAGGTGTTGAAAGCTCAATTGAATGGCGTCGCTTGTCTGATAAAGGCGCACCTGATGGCTTGCTCCGCATTTCCGTCGGTACTGAGGACCCCGAGGACCTGATCAACGACCTTCGCCAGGCTTTGGAGAGTTATTAACTAACATTAGTTCCTATTTACAAACTAAACATTTTCGTACTCCGCCTCCTAAACGTTCAATACACTTTAAATGGTACGAGTGGCCGCAGGCAAATACAACTAGAGCTTCTTTGGCGTACTTTTGCGTATCAGCGATATTTGTCTGTCGAGTCTTCCACGCTTCATATAACAGAACAGCGTCAACGCCCACACCAACAACCTTAGCTCCACACCCTTCGCACTCGCCATTGACGGCTACAGCCCAGCCTTTCCGGCGCGATACAAGTACAGCCTCAGCATCACGGAACACATCACTATCAGTTATCTTGTGCATAGCATGTGCCAGCATATTCTGAAGTCGTAGATTGCTAAGAAGATCGCCTGCGATTTTCCAGCTAGTTGATGTGGTGTTAACAAGCTCAGTGACCACTAAAACAAGGTCGGCCGCAGAGTCCGTTTTTGTCTCTTCTTCAGCAAGGGCTTCAAGTACGCGAGATACAGGGCCGTCAACTTCCAACACCACGTGGGCCAGGCGTTTCCATAACTTGAGCCCTGCATCATGGTCTGATGCTGACTCTGCGCGACACATGTCAATGGCGATGTCCAAGTAGGAATCAGAAATGCTCTGCTTTTCCAGGACATTGTCAATGATGTAGATCATCGCCTCAGATCTTCGCCCCAATCGGCTTAAAAGTAGAGCGAGCGCATCTTGCCGGTCATGTTCCAGCAAACAGTCCACCACTGCTGGAACAGAAACATCAGTTCCACCCACAAGCTCCATTTGCAGAGCCGGGATCAGATTGTCAGGCTCAAGCTCTGCTAGCAATTTCACATACTCTGCAGCTACAAGAGGCGAGGGCGCGGTGGTGCCAGCAGAAAAAGCCGACTTGTAAAATAAAAGCTGATCTTTCGGCTCGGCTCGGCTAACGTACGACCACAAATCAAGCCCAGACATTGTACACACTTTGGCAAACTCAGATGCATCGATCTCACAGAACCGGACAAAGTTTTCCTGGACAATTTGGACAGCAGCAGAGTGCGCCTGCGCTAAAGCTCCACCAAGGACCGTCCAAAGTTTAGGGCTCTTCCTCTCTAACTCCATCAAAAGTAGTTCGCGATAATCATGGCGCTTCAAGTATAGGCGCTCAGTCGCTTCATAGTAACCAGCTTGACGTAGTTTGGGAATTAAGTCGTGCATGTCCGCTGTGCCACTGATACTGAGCAAACTCAAAACTGCGTTTTCACGATCATCATTTCTGACTTCACGACAAAGACTCGCGAGCATTTGCATGGTGTTGCTCGGTGACAGGAGAATAAATTGACGGTACTTGGCCGCGTTTCTCGCAATGAATACATTCAAGGGATCAGCAGGAATTTTGTTCTGATCAAATACATGAATCAGTATATCCACAATCAATTGCCTGCTCATACCTGCATCATTGTTATCGTTCAAGTAAGGGTCCTCGAAGCCAGCATCGAGTCCACGTAGCACACCTTTCAAGTCTCTTTCAAGTAATTTGACCAGAAGACTGGTCGAGCCACCAAATAACGCTGTGTAGATCTGATTTTTACCCTCATCATCGACCTGCAACGAACCCGTGGGCCACACAAGTCCGGTCAGAGAGGATGTTAAGTACTCTTTGATACTAAGCTCAGTATCTTCGAGTGGCCTCACAAAATCTCGCAAAACCTGAGTGCTTAGATAGGTGCCAATATCTGCAAGGTGCTGCTCTTGGCACATGCGGAACGCCAAGTCTAAGTCAAGGGAGGTTGGGTCGAGTCGATAAATGACCTCCTCCAGATGGTCAGGGTGAAGCTCGGCCAGTTTTTTGAATAATAGAGGAGGAATGTGTGTCAAGTGAGGCTCATGCAAAATGTAGGCAGTCACTGTGTTAAGCAAAAGGATTAGAGACTGGTCCTTAGCCTCCGTGATGGGCGGTGTGGTAAACAACTCGAGCAACGTTTCTAGCATGGGCAATTGAGTGGTCACAATTGCGGTCACACACGCTGGAACAAGTTCATCGAGAACACCGCTATCGTGCTCCAAGGCAAATCGTAGCGAAGTGATCACCAAATCAGGAATCGCACGCTTGACGAGCTTGTGCCGAGAATCTTCATTATGTGGTAAACCAACCAATGTTGGTGCGGTCGCAAAATCATGGACCCCGCAGTATAGCTGTGTAGCCAACTTAACCGCCTCGACAGGCCTTGACCTATTGAGGAGCCCCATCAGTCTATCTGTCCAGTTCAGAAGTGTGCCGAACAAAAACTCGTATTTACCGAGAACGAGAACAGCGCTTCCAGGAACAACTCCAATTCCGTAAAATTGAGACTCTGAGATGGGTAGCTTGGCAGTTATAGTCATGGTATCTTGACGAGCTACTACAAGATCATGGTCGCATTCCATTATTATGATCGATGGATCGATCCAGAAACAGTCAGAAATATTGGCTGGAGCATTATCCAGAGCTCTGTCGGCTTCAAACAACTGTTTTCGCGAACCCGTGAGTCGAAGAATATTGAGTTCGCGGCCCCATGCATATGCTAGCGTTTTGCTGATACGGTTGTAGACTAGACAACCTGTGTCTTCACCTGTATCATTAATTCGTGGTAATTTGAGTACAATCTTCGGCGCAGTGCCCTTCTCTATGCCAACAATGACAAGAGTTTGGGCAGATAAAGCTGCGACAAGTAACATTTCCGGACCTTCCATTACTTCACAACCTATCAGATGAGTAGCCGACGCATATTTGCCCAAAATTCGACTTGATCGTGCTTTGATTGTTTTATCGAGTAATGTTTTCAAAGGTCTATGCATTGCAATAACGCCGCGTTCGTCGCCCGACACAATTGAAGTTCGATGCTTGCCACAGAAATGAAGGAACTTTACCTCAGTGCCCACGAGATGGGTCTCATCAGATTGGAGTTTTGCACCTGATTTAGGAGGTTCAGTAAGAGGAGGGGCGACCATTGTAACTGCCTGAGTCTTGAGATCCCATACCACGACACCACCGAATTTGTAGCCAGCAGCGATACGAGAATGATCAAAGCTTAAGCCGAGCGCAGTTACAGGACCCCATCTGACATTCAGATCAGTTTCTGGCTTAAGTACAGCCAACAATTCCTGATCATAGGTGAACACGAGCACGTCGGCGCTTTCAGTGCCAATGGCAATAAATCGGGAACATGCATATAGTTTACAAGGTCGACCATAGGGAGATGTGGTAGGATATATAATGCCTGATATTTTACGGAGCTTTCCCCATTTGAAAAAGTCTCCAACTACCGCTTCATCTCCAGGCATTTGGCTAAGGTCAGAGCGATGATGATGATGCACCGCAGCCATACATACGCAGACGGTCACGATCAGTGACATAAGCCCACACACCACAGCGGAATCTAAGCTCAAGCTCTTAATTGCATGCTAAATGGCAGGTGAACCACGGCGTAGGACGCGTCGCCGTGCTGCTATTGACTTTTCTGAGCTTGCTCATGAAGCAGAAAATGGCAACGATGATTCTGGAGATGACTTCGTGGATCAATCGGTGTCGTCGCCAGAGCCAGAGCTGCCAGCCGAACCGGAATCACCACCTCCGAAGCGCATGAAGGTTGCAAGGCCGAAGAAAGAAGTCAAAAAAGAAGCCGTGAAAGTCGAGCCAGATATCTTCAGTGAGGCGGTGGATTCGAAACGCCAGGAATCTCTACGGGATCGTATGCAATTGTTCTATGGTGCTGACCAGGACCTGCTTGTAGCTGCAGTCTGGCTTAGGATCAAATGGGGATCTATGGCATTCATTCCGTCTCAAGAAATTATAGAGAAAGAGGAAGAACCTACGAAGCCATTGCCTGACCAAACCATTCAAGTCCAATCGCCCTACAAAGTTATTTCAGACAGCCCCGCACTCCCGCAGTCCGTGGTGGAAGTAGATGGGACGCGTCTTGAGCCCGGACAGACTCGTCAGTGCCCCGGGATTTTTGTTATGAACCTTGGTGCGGCCATCTCTGTGATCCATTGGGCACCTAATCATGACGGACTTTTGGCAGTTGGCTTGTTAGATGATACAACTGAGCCACCAATAGATGCATCAGCCTCGCGACCGTCCCTATCATTATGCTCACGTTCAGGGTGCCTGTCTAGAATTGCATTCTTGTCTCTAGAATCAAACGCCTTGAAAGTCGTCAAGACAGTGTTTACTGAACATGGCCCTGTGCTGGATATGGCCTGGCAACCAAGTGATGATCCTGCGCTCGCGTGCGTGTTCCAGGATGGGAGCTGCGGCCTAATAAAAGTTCCGACCGAGGCCAACGTTCAGATCGAGCCGCAATTGCTTCTGACTGATTATACTTGTACCTGTGTGTGTTGGCGGGATCCAACCACGCTTGTGGTGGGTATGTCTGACGGCTCTATTGGCGAATTCGATCTAAGCGGCGAGTTTAGTGGTGAGCCCTCGTGGATCGTTCCTGTTCACCATTCGGCGATCACAGCTATTGCGAGTGCGGGCCCTGAGCATCCGTCTTTTGTTTGTACGTCGTCTATTGATGGGTTCGTACAGGTGGTGAACCTGAATGATCCAAGGAGATGGAAATACTCTACCCCACGTATCTCTCATCCGGTTAGTGTCACGGCGTGGTCTCGGATGGCGCAGTCCTTCATAGGTCTTGAGGACCAGACAACCACGCGACTAGTACCTTTAAGGAGGCCATCTCTCCAGTTGTCGAGCACGAGCCTGACCCGTCATGCTGGTGCCGTGTCTGCCGTGGCAACTAGCGATAGACACCCAATGATTATGACTGGGGGCGAAGATGGAACGCTACATATAACTAATGTCATTCGGCGTACAATGGTAACAAGGCGAAACAAGGGAATACACAGCGATGGTAAGCTGTGGACTTTGGAATGCTCCGAGCGGACATCTCAGTTCCGATTTGTCGAGGAGCTTTCGTCGCAGGAAATTTTGAAAACGAAAGCTGGCTCTGAACGAAACGCTCATCTAAATCTGTTTCCAAAAGCTTGTACAATTACATCTATAAGCTGGGCTCCGAGCCGGAACAGAGCCTCGTGGTATGCTGCAGGAACAGCGGCAGGGTTGTTGCGGGTCGAAAACCTTAATACCTAGGGAACGTAGGGTCTACATTGGACCAGGCAGCGAGGCCGCCAATCACGTCCTTTACGCTGCTGAGGCCCAAGGTCTGGAGATGGTCTACAGCTATTTGAGAGTCGTTACCGTATCTGCAGACCACGACCACGCTGTCGTCTGTATTTAAACCAAGCTCTTGAAGCGACTTTGCCTTAGTTAGTTTGTTAACAGGGATGTTTTTTGATCTTTCCAGTGCGCAGATGGCGAATTGAGTCTCTGGCCGTACGTCTATTATAGTATCATCAAGTGGTCGCAGTTGGCTTGCTGGGATGCGTAGAGAAGCATCTATTGTCACGGCATTTAGGGCTCCACAGAAATCAACATAATCCTGCTGTTTGAGCGTTTCCACGGTTATTTGCGGGCTGTCACCACATACAATACACTGAGCTTGCCGGCCCCGTATTTTAACTGATCTCCACGGTGGGAAAGTCATTGCCGAGTAAATCATTAGGCAGGGTACGTACTCGCCAGCTCCAGTGATCACTTTAAGCGCCTCTGTTGCCTGGAGCACGCCCATAGTGCCTACAACAGGACCAATGATACCTCCATCTCCGCAAGCAGTGACTGTGCCGGGAGGAGGGGGACGTGGAAACAGGCATCTGTAGCAGGGTCCGTTTTTGTAGTTGTATATAGCGAGTTGACCCTCTGTTTTCAAGGCTGAAGCTGAGACAAGCGGTTTCCCGAGGACAACGCATGTATCATTTATGAGATATCGGGACATGGGCGTATCTGTACAGTCCAGGACCACATCGAACTGACTACAAATTTCAATAGCGTTGTCAACAGTCAGGGCTGTGTGCCAAGTGTCTACTTTGACGTATTTGTTTAGTTCTTTGACAAAATCGCGGGCAGACTCACATTTCGGTTGGCCAATTGTTCGGTGCAAGATCTGTCTGTGCAGATTTGACTCCTCTACGATATCTGGGTCCACGATGCCCAGGTGGCCGACTCCAGCGCCAGCGAGATACGCAATGGCCGGGCAGCCTAAGCCACCAGCACCAATGACAAGCACATTGCTATTTTTGATTTTCAGTTGACCTTGGAGGCCAATTTCTGGCACGATCATTTGCCTGCCATAGCGCTCATACTCGTTGACCTCCATGATTGAGTTAGCTTGTCAAACGCACATCTGCCTAAAGTTTCATCGCACGATATAATGAGCTTCTGTGGACTAGAGGTGAAAATACAGAGCAAAAAAGCGTAGGCAAAAAGAGTAGAGCTGAAAAATGGGGTTTATACGTTTAACTAAAAGAAATGCTTTAAACGAGTTTCTGCTTCGTGAAGAACGAGCGCAGATGCGACAGCTGCCACGCGCAGGTGCCAGCAAGAACAAATAGCTGAAGAAGGGTCATGTGGGCCACACGAGAGTTTGCCTGCTCACTCTTGTCGCGGAAGCTAGCCTCACGCTCGCGCATAAGGCTCTGCTCACGGCTGATGTGTACAAACTTGCGGTTGAGCTCGGCAACGCGGTCGGCAAGGCCACCAAGCTTGTGTTCACCCTCGGAATCAATGACGTCGCGGCCAGTGCCAACAGTGAAGTCAAGGTCAAGCTTGACCTTTCCCTTGACCCACCAGCCGTCCTTAAGGGCGCGGTAGCAGACCTTGTGCTCACCTCCATCATGGGCAGTGAAGTAGAAGTCACCGAACGGTCGAACCTTGTGGTCGTAGACGCGGTGGCCGTTGTCGAATACCTCGTCAATAGTGATCTCCACCACGAGCTGGTCGTCGCGCACCCACTTGTTCGAAGCAGCCTCGAGCTCCCAGGCGCTGTGAGACTCGCTGAGGAGCGCGTCCTTTCCAAGGTCAAGGAAGAAGCATCTAGGCTCCTCGTTCTCACCCAGATATATGTGCAAAGCAGAGGCCACAGCCAACAGAACCGGCAGGAACAGCATTTGCCAAAACCGACTTGTGTGTGACGTGATGATATTCTTGTCGCGTCAGCTGAGCGCGCCAGGCTGTCTGCTTACGCCAGATGTCATGTGCTTCTTCATGAAGTCGTGGACGTGTGGGGAAGAATTCACGACAGAGTTTTAACGTAGCAACGCTAAATAAATTAAGTTAGTATTTTTTTTTCTACTCAGAAGGCGCAGGTACTTCAGTGGGTTTTCCTTCCGAGGAATCTGGCTCTGCCTCTGCTGGCTCTGCTTCAGTAGGCTCTGCCTCGGTCGCCTCAGTGGGCTCTGAGTGTGCCTCTGGTGCAGCCTCCTCAGCAGGCTCATCCTTTGTTTCTTTCGACTCAGTTTCGGCAGCAGCTTGGGAATTAGTTTCACTCGATGGTTCTTGCGTAGAAGTTTCAGGCTTCTCTTCGTGCTCCTCAGGGTGCTCTTCAGCGCCGAGCTCACCAGGAGTTGCAATATCGCTCGGTGCGAGGGAAACGTCTCGGCTCGATTGCATAGCAGAAACGTCTTCAGTCTCTTCCTTAACCGCTAACTCCTCGGGGATTCCCCGGATGATTGGCTCTGCAGGCGTGTTCCAGTTCTCCAAAAGCTTTTCTGCGCGACTACGGATGTGATAACGCGAGTCTTGGGGAATGTCCTTGACTTTGTACACGACCATGTACAATACACGGTTGACCTTGCTTTGACGCACAATTGAGATTTCAATATTTTCAACGCTTTCAATAGACTTTAGGGCCTCAGACACCTTTGGAATTGCCTTACTTTCAGGTCGCGACTTAGCCAGAAGCTCTTCCTGGAGAAGCAGACGTACTTCCTTGAACAGCTTAAGTCTCTCCTCCGTAGTCTGTAGTGGCTCCTTAGACTCGGCTCTTCGTCGCTTTTTGGACGGAGTTGCTTGCGCGTCGCTGCTATCAGTCTCCATTACATCGAGTTCCTCTTCTGCTTCGGCTTCCTCGATGTCATCAGCATCCTGGTCTTCTTCGTAGTCTTCATCCTCAGCACTTTCCTCCACAACTACGGCTTTACGCTTCTTGGACGGCGTCGTTGCTTGCTTAGCAGGCGCTGGGCGTTTCCGCGTCGAGGTTGTATTGGCAGCTGCCCGCGCCGTGCTTGTGCGTGAGGCCCTCGCAGGCTTTGCCGGCACCTTCTCCGCAGCCCGTTTCGCCTTGGTTCGCGTCCTCCGGGTCTCAGCAACGGGCTCCTCTTCCTCCTCCTGCTCTTCCTCGTCATCAGCCTCTTCGGGCACGCCAAATGCTTGGGCAATGTAGTCCTTGTAGTGTGGCCGGTCGATCGCGACTTTGTATGCACTCTTGAGCTTTCGCGATGTTTTGGGCACTTTCGCGTTCTTCTTAGCTTCGGCAACCGTGAGCAGCTTCAGATCTGCATCGTTGGCCCACATGAAATTATTCTCTCCATAGAATAGTACAGGGTATACATTCTTCCGACGTGGTTTCGCGGCTAAGACATTTTGGGGAACATCCGAGTTTTCCACAATGACCGCTGGCCAGGCAGGAAAGCCCTTTTGCTTGGCGAGAACGGTGTCTCCAACCTCAAACTCGGCGTGCTTGGCCATGTCGCGTTCAAAGGATGGGTTGACTAAGGCCCTTGAAACAGCCAAATGTCGCGATACAGGCACACAGATTTACTGTGTTTTTTCTCTCGTTGTCCATTGAAGCTAGCAACGACAAAACGAAGTGACCCATTGTTTGGATTGTATCGTAGAGATTTTATCGGAATTAAACTTGAGTCTGGATGTGCAAGCCCTTGTGGGCCATTATAGCTTACAGAGGAGTGCTATTCCCTATACCTGGATGGCAACCTTAGTCTTCATTCCACAACTTAAGAAGTTATTTGAAACCTGAATCAACCAACGCAACACTCCGCCTCACTGCTCAACTTTCTTGCCAATTCATATTGACGCCCTATTCTCTTGATAACCACGTGACCGCTATACTCCACCCCTACAGAGACTATATAACCTGCGGCATGCCCTCAGGCAATAACGGTGATTAACACAGTTGACAGCTTAGGGTTTCGAATTTCACACGATTTCTTACCATCATCAGCATCCCTCATTTGGCTTGACCTCAACTTTTCGACATTATTGAAAGCAAACTCGCGATACGCTTGCGACGAATAACCGGCATTAGGGCTCTTAATGCTCGCTTCGTTAACCAGGCTCAAATGGCAAAGTGGTACGGTGTGCGCAAGGGCAGAGGCTCTGGCATCTTCAATAATTGGAATGCCACCAAGGACCTCGTGCATGGGTACAGTGGGTCTGAATTTAGATCATTTCCTACTAGAGAGGCAGCAATGAAGTATGTGTATGGCCGGGGCTCCCAGAACCAGAAGGAGAACCAGAACTGCAACAATAATAACCACAGACGCCAGGACTACGCATCAGGGCCGCAAATCGACATCTACACTGATGGAAGCTGCCTTGGAAATGGTCAATACGGTGCTTCAGCTGGCTGGGGCGTGTTCTGGGGAGATGATAATAACCTGAATTGCTATGGGCCTGTTGCCTCTGGCGACCAGACTAATAATCGCGGCGAGCTAATGGCTGTGCGTAATGCCTTGAATCAGATTGGAAGACATCCGGCCAAGAGAGACGCTAATTTCACCATCTACACGGACTCGCAATATACGATCAACGCAACTCACAAGTGGGCTGATAGCTGGGAACAGAACGGCTGGCGTAGAGCAGGCGGGCCAATCAAGAACCTCGCTCTTATCCGAGAAATCCGGGCAATACTTGCTGATTTTAGATCGCGCAATATTACCGTTAGGTTCGAGCATGTTCGTGGTCACCAAAATAATTACGGAAATGAGCAGGCTGATTCGTTAGCTAGGCAAGGTGCTGGATGCAACATCAACGACTATTCAGATCACGCTAGTGTTTGTGAAAATGGCCACTACAGTTAGTAGATCGTTTATAGACTCAGGCCACTTCTTGCAATGTTGGCTAGTCCACATATAAGTTTATTCGCGATAAAAAGCCTTGGCTACGAACCTCATTTGTCTTAAGGCTCTCCACACAGTTAGTAAGAGGTGGGTCAAAGCTGGCATGCATTGTGGCACAATGGCCGAGTGGTTAAGGCGAAGGACTTGAATACTTAATCAGGATTATCCTTTGGGCTATGCCCGCGCAGGTTCAAACCCTGCTTGTGTCGTTCTTGATTTTTTTTTCTTAGCGGCCAGGATCTATATGCCCAGTGCGTCGCGCCTCTTTATTTGCTTTGCCTAATTTTTCAAATTTATATCGCCAAGTTATAAAGGTTACAAAAATACGTAGCTACGAGTTTAATAAATAAAGGATATCATCATGCAGAGAGTTCTAGGGCATACACGGCCAAAGTCAGGAACACATTTACCCATCCCCAAAATTGCCACGCCTCTCGCGTGCCCGCCCATATTCGTGACCAAAAGTCGAGTATACCGGTTGGGTTTGACGATGCTCCTTGCACGAAGCCGCCAAAGTGCTGCATGAGCAGATGGGTATACACAGCTATAATCACCACAGGGGAATAGGCATACAAGACAAGTATTCGTCGCCGCCTCAATGGCGGGACCTCGCCTTCTACCTGCATACGCTGCCGGATATATGGCACAATTCGAAGCGCCAAAAAGAACGACGTCAGGCGTACCACTAAAGAAACGAGCACCGAGGGGGTAATTGCAGCAGCAGCAGTCCGAAAGAAATCAGCCATTGTGCGCACGCCAGCAGGCGTTAGCTCTGCAACAGCGGTCATGAACGCAACGTAACTGTCAATGATTACAGGGGGCAAAGGAGCCGCGGCCGTGTTCAACAAATGCTGCTGAATATGCGGTTTCGAGTGGCCGATCTGTGCAGCATAATTGAGACCAGCATGCTCTTCACCTCCCATGCCAAAGAAAGACATGAACGGATGGTTTCCGTCTGAGGCAGTCCCGGCATCAGCTGATCCTTGGAATGGGAACAGTGACGATTGTGCCTGACTGGATTTAAAGTCTGTAAACGCAAGATAAATCTGGTACACAATGTACGAAAACAGTAGCGTGGACTCTGTAACGTTTCCTCGCTGTGACCAAATACCATAGACACCTAGCGAAAGACAAATTGTGAGCGCGGCACCAATGAGCGTCGCATTAACAGCATTTACGACTCCCGGGAACGCATAGACGCGCAGTAATAGATAAAGATCAGCGGTGATCGCCAGCGATGCCAAGATGAGTTGGGCGTACTGGAACGCGTCGAACCGCTTGATGAGGTGTCTCGAGACGCGTCCTGCCATCTGTATGACAATCAAAGAGCAAAACCCTTCTAGAACAGCGAAAAGTCCCGTAGAATGGGTGATCACCCACCTCCATGGAATTGTGACCGTCTCGATCCACGGAAGGTCTGGGCACAGGCTGAGATGTACAAGCAACATCGAAGGAATGATGAGGAATTGCCCATAAAATAGCATCGAGCTCGCAATGTGTAACGGGGTTTTGCGGAATAAAAATCGCACCGAGGCCAGAGAGAAGTAGAACCCACTCAAGAACATGCTGAAAGCAAGACCGCACTGCTCACCGCCCACATCAAACGCGAGCGGGATTGCCAACAGCATTGTGAGAAGGCCCCATGTTTGGAAGCTTGCACGGACAAATGTCCCCACAGCCATGTTCAAAAAAACTCTGAGAGATTGAACCACAAGGTCAACAAGGTTCTATAACAGGCTCGAGGATGATTAAAGAAAAAAGGTGCCACGATTTACCGCTCAAACAAGGTTATACCCGAAACTTTTTAAGCCTGAGAAAAAAGGGGCCAGGCCGTGTAAAACAAAACAAGAATAAAGGAGCGAACACACGCTGGCCACCACGGGTTATACGCACTATCGTATACCGTCCAAGAACCTCAACTTATCGTTCCCGATATAGACTTATCTCTGTCTGTGAGCTGAAGTGGAGGAAGAGGAGAGAGGGCCAGGGGACGTGCGAATATGCTGCTTACTAGGCGTGCTGATGGATTATGTAATTATTTCAACCTGCAGCGAGCTTTGAACAAAGCTGGTCACGCGACTGTCAAAAGTCCTCGCGTGACTCGCAGGGGGCAGCCTGTCACCGCAAACGGTCTTCGGTGGGTTCTGGCAAAATCGACCTAGCTTCAAATTAAATTAATGAGTTCACATATAACCCCCACCTGTTTCGAGACTTTGCGCCTTTTTGGTTTGGACACAATGCTAAAGGTGGGGCCAATGCGTTGTTCATTCCCAAAGTGGGGGCTGGAGACCTGGTTAAAGATGGGGCCTGTGCAATTGGCCCAAACGGGTCATCGGCCAAAATTAGTCGGTTCATTAAACCGGAATAGAATTGCACGATCTATTCTAGATCTATTACTAGAAAAGAGTCGAGATTTTAGTATCATTCTTTAGACTAAAGTCGTTTACCAGATAGAATTGATGCCTTTAGTGAAACATAAAATTTCAATTCACAGCAAGAATTGCGTCTGCGGCCTCTCGGAATTACACTTGAATGGACTTATGGGCGCCAATATTCGACTTATAATTCCTTCAGCGGTTAGGGTTAATGGTTCTCCAAATAGGAGACCTAAGTGTGATCTCACTCGTTTGATAGAAGCATTGCTTTTCTTATTTGAAATTAGCCAGAACAAATATTCTGTAGTGTAGCAAATTCATCACTAAAAGTCTTGTGTTGTTACGGTCGGCGCTAAAATCACCGTTGGTCAATGGCCATTGAGGTGAGGCGACAATAGTAGCTATTTTCAGTAGACTACTTCAATTGATTCCTTTTCTACTAGAACGAAGCCCCTGTGCATGCTACTGCCAAGTTCGAATGAATATACAAACATCGCCAAAATGGCTCCCTAAATTGAAATTGAAAAAAATTACGTCATCCTGTCAGTAGCTTTTCAGACACTGTGCTTTCCTATGGAGAAGCGAGCCTACAATGCCCTGCTCACATTGCTGGACGATGGCTCTGTCTCGAAAAAGCGTCGGAAGGAAACTAATGTAGCGATCCATGACCATCGGTCGAACGATAACGGTGACGCAAAAGAAATCGAAGGCCAGGAAGGCTTAAACGCTGATGATGAACAAGAAAACGATGACGAGGAAATTGATGTCGATGACGACCATGAGGGAGACAAACGCGATCCTTTCGAATTTCACTTTGCCAGCCCTCCCTCTGATCTTCATGGGGATGAGGCACGCACTGCAAAATGGCACAATTCGCCTGTAGACCTGAAACTTCTTGGTCCGCGCTCAATTCTCAGCACACCTCCCCATGCATTGAAGCCAGAGCCTCACAAGGTCCGCAAATTTGAGGATTTAAAAATTAAACATCGTTTGACTGGTCCTTGGGCCCGTCTTCACCCGCAATTGACGGAAAGCCAGCTAGAGTTGGCAACCTCTCTATTCGGCTACCAGGACGTGTTTTGCTCGACACGGACCAAGGAAAATGGCTCGGAGCTACGCAACTTGTATCTCTTGCATGCTATTAACCATATTTACAAAACTCGCGACCGCGTCTTGAAGAACAACTTAAAAACAAAGGAAGACGAGGAGCTCAATGATGATGACACTGAAAAGCTACGAGATCAGGGCTTCACTCGTCCAAAGGTATTATTCCTTGTTCCAACTCGCCATGCAGCGTACCAAGTGATCGAGGATCTTTATAAGGTGTCTGGGCTTCGTCAATTTGAAAATCGCAAGAGGTTCGTAGATGCATTCGGCGGAGAAGGGCCGGATCTTTCCTCGAAGCCAGCAGACTTCCAGGAAACATTTGCTGGTAATACTGATGACATGTTCTGTCTTGGTCTCAAGTTCACTCGACAGGCTTTGAAGCTTTATTCGTCGTTTTACCAAAGCGATATTATCATCGCGTCGCCCCTAGGCCTTCGCATGCTAATTGGGAAGGGCGACTTTGACTACCTTAGCAGCATCGAGCTGCTAGTTGCTGATCAAGTCGATGCAATATATATGCAGTCATGGCAAAATATGACTGAAATCCTCGAGCACATGAATCAAATGCCAAAAGAAAGTCACGGCTGCGATTTTAGTCGCATCCGCCACTGGTACCTCGATAATAACGCTGGCCTTCTCCGTCAGACCGTACTTTTGGGCGCTTTTGCCACTCCTGAGATGGTGTCTGCGTTCTCTAAACATTGCTTCAATATCGCGGGTAGGCTTCGGTGTCGCGATAACTACCAAGGAGCGCTTCGTGACATCGGGATTCGTGTCAGACAGGTATTCACAAGACTTGGACCTCACTCCTTCAAGGCCGATATGGATCGCAGGTTCGATCATTTTACAACCGTCGTGCTTCCGAGCATACTGCGCGGTGCGCAGATGGAAGGTACTCTCATTGTTGTGCCGTCTTACCTTGAATTCGTGCGTGTGCGCAATTACCTCGAGCACAAAGACATGAGTTTCATGCCTATGAGTGAGTATACATCGATGTCCTTACAATCTAGGGGCCGCGCTTACTTCGCCGATGGAAGGGCCAAAATTCTGTTATACTCCGCACGTCTTCACCACTACAGACGTTACAATTTGAAGGGAGTTAGAAACATTGTCTTTTATGGCCTCCCAGACAACCCAAGATTCTACATCGAGATTGTGCGTTACCTCGCCAGAACTGTGATTGAGCAGGGAATCGACCCCGACATTTTGCGTGTTCAGGTCGTCTATTCCAAATGGGACGCACTCAAGCTCGAGCGCATCGTAGGAACATCACGGCTGGGAACTCTTCTTGAGGGTGCGTCTGATATGTATGTTTTCCAGTAGAAAAATCTTACTTCTTTAACTTAATTCTTTGATTAATGAATCAGTGAGGTAGCCCGGTCTGACCAGATCAACCGACCTGAGGAACACCAACAAGCGACGTTTTTCGACATTAGTGCTTTTCCTCGTCAAGTCATACATTCTATGTCGCTCAATGAAGTATCCTTGATCGGCCATCCTCACCATGATATCGATGGCTCTGGTGAAATCGCCCCGACGCACCCAATAGGTGAAAAATAGGTGATACATCGAATACTCTGCCCCCATAGGTACACTATGGGAGCTTTTTGTGAGCTGAGAGATCTTATCAATCGCTTTAAGGATATTGCCGTTCCGTGATGCACTTCCAGTTGTCACCTTTAGGTTAGGTGCCATATTTTCAAGTTTCTCGAGGAGCGCCAGCGCTCCTTCATACTGGTTATGGCGGAGAAGGTTTGACATTATCAGGAACATTGCTGATCCGTCAACAGTATACAACCCCTCGCGGAAAGCTTGGAAGTGTTGCTGCACGACCGCAGGAGTTTCAGCATACTTCATCTCCACCAAATGACTGAACCGGTCGCTTGGTATGTTGTACTGTAGCTTTTGGTCCTCGACGTATTTTCTGAGTTTAAAAGACCGGGTCCGGCAAGCTACCGCGAGCAGAACGTTCAAAGTTCCTATATCCGTGCACTCATCAAAGTCGCGACGCCATTCAGTAAACTGGTGGTGCCACCTGTCGCTTCTTTGTTTTCTAGAACACAACAGTTGAATATATTTGGCCTTTTCTCGCGTCGTTACAGGTAGATGAGCTGCCTGCAGACTCTCAAATAATGACATGAACGCGGAACCATCGCGAAAATCTAGGGATTGGGCAATCAGTTCCTCGAGGTGCTCTCCTCGGATATATTGGACAAATTGCGGCGGAAATTTGTTGTGTACCAGCTTGAATAGCATATCAAAACGAGAAGTTCCACCGTTACGTGGATAGAGTTTGCGTAGAAACTCATTGTATATAGACATTGGCATTAGAGACTTTTGTGCCTTAATCCGTTCGTCTCGAACCTTGGTATATTCTGGCGATGAGTTCATCAACAAACTTTGTTCAATATCAGGTGAAGTGACGGCTGAGTTGTATTTCTCTCTCAAAATGTCATAGTTCTCTGTGATGATTGTCCGAAGCTCCGCTGCATAGCTCTTTTCAAGATGCAGTTCCTTCATCGGTGGAGGTACCCACGGAGTTATAGTTTCGTTGGAATCAAATGTGGAGTACATGCTAGCCCCATTGAAGCGTCGACATGGCCATTTTCTCAACGCAGGTAGCCGCATCCATCTGATGTGAAAAAGCTCGTCTCTAGTCAGGTGAGAGGGCCAATTCTCTGGAGGCTAACTAATAAAGCCTGTTTTGGCCCAGACCTTGATTCTTCCATTCGACCTCCAATTAATGGCATAGAACAGTTTGATTTACACAAAATTTAAACTGAGGGGAAAATAATTAGTTTATACCATGGGATTCCTATATAGCTGAGTTGTAGGGCCGGTTCAATTTGCAGTGCATGTAGATCACCTGACAAATGAAGATGCCTGGCCTAGCCCGGAGGGCGCGTGCATGGGAACGGCAATCTGCTGAAAGGATCTAAGCTGGTGATGATATATATATCAACGCTTATACGCACATTTGATCATCCCGCATCTAGACTATATTGGATCTCATAAGATTGGTCTGAGAATTGAGGCCAATAAGCTGATCCAAGCATCATGATGCTGAGGGCATTATTGTGGGCATGTGTGGCACAAGCCAGCTCGGAGGATGTGCTTGGTGTACAAGACGGTTTTAATCAAACCGAGACTGTTTATGACGATCCACAGGCGTCGTTTCACAATATATTAGAACCCCGACTGGAGACACAAATACGAGAACTTCCAGTTGAAGGAGCGTCAATCGACATTGGCCCAGGAGATATACACACCTGGACTATGGCATCAGGGATCGATCCAGAATCTCGGCTTACAATTAGTGAGTGTTACAGACAGCCCAGTGTTAAGAGCAATTTTTTGTCAATATCCATCGGAGATAATATCCAGTGGAATACGAGTGATGGCGGGTTTTTATTGATAGATAAAGTGAGTGACCTCAACGACTCGAGCATCTCCATTCATGCCCCTTTAACTGGAGAACAATGGACCTATCAAATAGGCGCCGGTAGCGCGTCCTCCTATTCATTCGCGGAGAGCAGCCTTTATCTTGTGGATACAGATTTTGCAAATGCTTTGCTTGTGACCGATTCCTTTGCTAACTTCTCGTCCGATCTTCAAGACACGCTGTATGATAATACCCCATATGGAAATGTGTCGACTCTTAATGTTGACATGTTGCAACTTATGATCGATAGTGAGGACACGGCCTCATCGGATTACCTGTTCAATTCATATTGCGCTTCACGGCGAGTTGCATTGATGAACGAACAAGCTATGGATGTGAGTAATACCACTCGAGGCGACAAGAATGGACTCTTACGGGGTCAGTTTTTGATTCCAGGCCTGAATATGTCGTCGACCTATATGGCTCATTTGGCCCTTCCCCCAATCGGTGGTAACGTATATGGCGGTGCACGTTTCCCGCCTGTAATACTCGAAACAAAGTCAAGTACAACATGCCAGTTAGTTTATAACATGACATTTTGTTCCGAAATGGCCTTCACTGTACCTGGCAATGCATCTGCATACACGATAGCAGAATTGACAGACTTTTATGACCAGATGGCAGCGAGCCGATATGATAACTTCACGCATGCCCTGAATCAGATTAATTGCAATGTGTCAAGAGACTTGAGATATTCTGTGGTGAGCACATGCGACGACTGTGCCTATGCCTACAAGCAGTGGCTCTGTGCAGTCACCGTACCACGATGTGCTGATTGGGACAACCCGGCAAGCTATCTTGTGGAGCGCAATGTGGGCCAATCGCGAAACCCGGAAATCAACGTCTCAATCCAGCCGGGACGCTACAAAGAAGTTTTGCCCTGTAGATCACTAGTGCACGACCTTGTCATGCGCTGCCCAGCCGCATTACAATTCCAGGCACCAAATCGACATATGATCAGTCAAAGTTATGGAGAGCATTCAGACGACGGAGATGTAACATGCTCGTATCCAGGGGCAGTATATGACCCCGACGGCGCAGCAGCTTTGTCCATCAGCAGAGCGACAGTTCTATGTGCTGGATTCTCCTTACTAGCGTTATTATTTATATAGTTACATCGGGGCCCTTGGTGAGAATCGTTTCCAACTGGGGCCACCATTCATCATGATCTTTATTGAAGAGGTCGACCTCCAAAGTATTTTTGCCGAGCTCCCAGTCTCCTTGAGACTCTCTAGTTAGACGCACCATGTGCGCAGTTGTGCCAAGCGCAACACCAATGTCGTGGATTAAGCTTCGGATATAGGTTCCAGAAGATACACTGAAAACCAAGTCGATCGTAGGCGGAACATAATCAGCACCAGGCGCCTCGCCTAGCTCGACTTTTCTATTGGTGACGGATCCAGCGAACTCGCGTTCTTTATCAGTGGCTATTTGTTCGGGGAACTTGTATTTAGAATCGTTCAAGTTGATATTTGTGACTTTCAACAAGGAAATATCGCATTCACGAGGCTCAATGGCCCGGGGAAGTTGCTTGCCTTCACGGGCGTATTCGTACAATGGCTTTCCATCCATCTTGAGCGCACTAAACACAGGCGGCAGTTGCGTGATTTTACCTCTAAACTTTTCAAGCACTGCTTCAACTTTATCTTGGGCAAGATCCTCGGGCGAAAGCTGTTTTCCCCATTCTAAAATAGCACCTTCACTATCATAAGTGGTAGTGCTGGCCCCTAGCATTGCTGTGGCAATATATGTCTTCTTGCTATTGCCGAGATAGTTCTGGAGCTGTTTAGTTCCCCGACCGACACCAATTATAAGCACTCCATCGGCCAATGGATCTAGAGTTCCTCCATGGCCGATCTTGATCCACTTCTCGCGCTTTCTGCGCTGTTGAGGAGGGGTTTTCTGAGATTTAAGCTCAGCAAGATACTCTGGCGATTTTGAAAAGACTTTCTTCAATGTTTGGACGACATCTGCCGAAGTAGGGCCGCTAGGCTTTGCTACAGCGAAGAGCCCGTTCATTGTTTTGGATTGATCTGGCGACTTTTTTTTTTTTTGGAAATAATTTCAGCCTAAGAGCACGTGATCCGTATTCCGTCGCGATGGCGTCGACAACTATAAACAGTCGCTTAATCTATTCTGCTACTGTTTGGTCCAGTAAAATTGCAAGCATTGTCTAGCTAATAATGATTGAAGCACTATAATAAAAGAAGAAAAGAGAGTCTAGGGGCCAAGAATTCACATTAGACTCAGGTCAAGCGCACGCCAATGGGAGTGGGTAGGAAATATTATGTACAACTGCATGCTTAAGCCAGATTGCAAGCTTCTGGTTTGAACAAACCATGTCCGATGATGGCAACGATAAAAAGGGCGAAGGCGCCCCAGAAAGTAAGGAGAAATCGACCTCAAAGAAGTTAGAAGTGGATGCAGTGGCCTCAGACGGTGTGCTCAGCATGCTAACCTCGGGTATATCTGGCCAGTCCAATGGCGACGCTCCCTCTAATCTGAGACGTCAACGCTCTTTATCCTCCCACACCAGAGAACAGTTTGACAGCCACAGTCGTCAATTAAAATACAATGAATCAAGGCAGAGCCTGGAGAAATGGTTGGTGAAGACGGTGGAACTTCTGAAACAACTCCAGCACCATGCTGAGAACGGAGATGTATCCCACTACCCTGCAGACGCTGATCAGACTTTCACAGTACTCAAATTAAATTTGAAGATGGGTTCCAGTGTAGTCGATAATGCAGTTGCAATGTCTGCACTTTTACAGTCAAGATTGGAACAGGTCATCCAGCACGCACACAAGCTCCGTGAGCGTCTGGAGGATACTCGTTCGCGAGTCCTCGTGACTGGTGATCTCAATGCGGGTAAATCAAGCCTCTGTAACGCGCTGATCCGCCGGCAAGTGCTTCCTGTTGATCAGCAACCTTGTACAGATGTGTTTTGCGAAGTTGTTGATGCTTCGAAAAACTCGGGAGTTGAAGAGGTGCATGCTATCCATATTGGCAAACAATTGCAGTACGATCCCTATGACACTAATAGTGGATTTGAGAAGTTCTCTTTAAGTCAATTGACCGATCTTGTCCACGAACACGACAAGTATTCTATTCTTAAGGTCTATATCAAAGATCCGCGACCACCAGAGCTTAGCTTGCTCAACAATGGAATTGTTGACATTTGTCTCATAGACGCTCCGGGACTGAATGTTGACCAAATTCAAACTAATGAAGTGTTTGACCGTCAGGAGGAGATTGATCTTGTGATCTTTGTTGTTTCTGCCGAAAATCACTTCACCCAGTCGTCAAAAGAGTTCGTGTCTGATACTGCCCGCGAAAAGTCACTTGTGTTTATTGTGGTCAATGATTTCGATAAGATCCGAGACCAAAAGAGATGCAAGGACCGTATCCTTGGCCAGGTGGCTGGCCTCGCCCCCGAAACCCACAAAGGAGCGGGTGATTTCGTCCACTTTGTGTCAAGTAATGCCAATGGGGCTCCTCAACCTGGTCCATCAAATGACCCTAATGATGGCGGGTCCGGTAATTATGGCCCTGGTTCACCCGACTTTGACCAGCTTGAGGCAAGCCTTCGTCAATTTGTGTTGGAGAAGCGCAGCTCGTCTAAACTTGCCCCGGCGCGGACCTATTTGCTTAATGTGTTGCGAGACGTTGAGAAGTTGTCAGTCTCCAATCTCTCCGAGGCTGAGAGCCAAATGAAAGAGCTCGAGGGCGAGCTTGACAAGCTAGGGCCGAGCATTGACAAGACAGTTGCGGAGTATGCTCAAGTCTCTGACCAGATTGACCGCGATGTGGAGCGACTTACCCAGGCACTTTTCACTCAGAGTTTTGAGTTCTTGACACAAGTTGTCACTGAGATGGGCGATACTCAAGTGGTGAAATGGCCAGGCTTGTGGAATGTGTTCCACTACACTAGAGAAACCCGTGACATCTTGGTAAACCGCATCCAAGATGCCGTGGAGAAGTGCGAGGAAAATGCACGTGGAGTCACTGTAACTGCTGTCGATGCCGTTAAACAACTTGGCGTCCTGCATGTTGGTGAACAGCCAGCGTTCGCTAAAGTTTTCCAAAAGTCGGCAATGTTCTCTCGGAAGCGAGACAATTTGAACCGGCAGATTATTGCTGATATATCTGTTATTGACCTTATCAGCTTCTCGTCCCTCCTTGAGCGCCCGCTGCCGGTCCTCACAACCTCTAAGCAAGCACTTACCTCCAGCGCTTCTTGGAGCACGATTTCTGGTGCCCTCACTGCTGTCTCGCTACTTGGTGGAACTCAAATTGCATTGGGCTCGACAGCCCTGCGCACGGCCATCTCAGCGACAAACATGAGCGGCGTTTCCCCATCGAGACTGGTGACGCCATTGGCAGTGTTCGCAGCAGTGGCATTTGGTGCCTGGACCATACACGAGCTGCCACGCTCGATTCCTCGCACTTTGGCGCGTAAGATTGCGTTCGAGATTGATGAGATTGGCTACGTACGCTCTAATGCTGATCGTATTGCCTCTGAGAGCCGCAAGGTTCTGAGATACCCTTCGCAAGACGTTCGGGCGGCTTTCCAGTCGCAGCTCGAAGCGCGTACGCGCCAAAGAGACGATTTCGAACGCCGTGTGCGTGAAGCATCTCAGTCAATTAACATATATGGTGAGATTCGATCCCGAGCTTTGACTCTTGTTGACGAAGTGAGTAACTGCTCGTTAGCTCAGATCGATTAGGGCCCCCAAAAAATAAATGTTATTATATTAGACACTGTCTAGACGATAAATTGAGAAATTGTACAGGACGACGCACATGTATTAAATATTAATATTCACACTCTTTAGAGCATCTATAGCCCATGCCGGATACTTCTCGCGATCACCACTGTATTTATCGGAAAAGTAGGTCTGCACGAACTTCTCGAAATCATCATCTATGATGCTTTGTCGCATGGTCCTCATCAGATTGAGCTGGTAATAAACGTTGTGAATCGTGAGGAGGTGAGCAGCGACAGTATCGCGAGTAGCACAAAGATGAAGGTATGAGCGGGTAATACCCATCGAACTACAGACAGGACAGCCACAACCAGGCTCTATTGGTCGGGTATCATCTCTGTAATGTGCATTTTTAAGGTGCATTAGGCCAGATTTGGTTATTGCCGTTCCAAAGCGTGCTGTGCGGGTAGGGTAGACGCAGTCGAACATATCTGCACCCAGTGCTACGGACACGACGAGATCGTCAGCATAGCCCACGCCCATACAGTATCGCGGTTTATTTTCAGGAAGTACATCAGTACATGTTGAAACAACTTTGCAATAGTTGACCTTGTCCTCACCACCGCTGAGGCCGCCAATTGCGATTCCTGGGGTGTCACGCTTCACCATTTCTGTGCAGCATTTTCGTCTTAGATCCAGATCGAGTCCGCCTTGAATAATGCAAAACAGATTTTGCTTTTGTGTATTTTTGTGTGCTTTGACACACCGGTCGAGCCAGCGGATGCTTCTCCACATTGCCTCTTCCATGCGTGGTCCAGAGGTAAGCGTATGGACAACATCATCCAATTGCATCATGATATCACTACCGATGCTATTTTGCAAGGACATTGAATGTTCAGGAGTTAGCAACATTGGCGACCCATCATGAGGACTCAAGAACTCTACACCTTCCTCGGTGATAGTCGCGAGTTTTAGCAGGGAGACCATCTGAAAGCCTCCCGAGTCTGTCAAAATGTTTCTGTCCCAACTTTGGAATTTATGAGCTCCACCGACCTTATCCAGGACCTCTTGACCGGGCCGTAATCCAAGATGATAAGTATTATTGAGGTAAATTTCACAATTCATGCCCTCGAGCTGTTTTGCCGTGAGACCCTTAAGTGTGGCCTGGGTGCCAACAGGCATGAACACTGGAGTGCTCACTGGGCCATGGGGAAGCTTCATTATAGCCGCTCTAGCCTTCGACTTGGAACATTTTGCTACAAGATCGAACTGTAAAGCTTTCCCCATGGCGACTGATTTTTCAGGTTCGCTCATGTGAAGAAAGTAACCCTTATAATATAAGCACGGCGAGATGGAGCCGTTTTACAATTTCCACGTTAGCACTTTTCCAGACACTTCAAGACACGGATGGTGATTCCGAAAGTAAAAAAGATATCAAATATTCACCTGAAGTAAAGTTCTGAATTTGTTGCGGCGATCAAATATTCGGTGAACAATTGAGAGTGCCCTCGCAAAAATGATATCTATACATTACTCTTTTCAATAAAATAAAATATGTGGCTTTTAGAACACGACCACCGGCTCGTGAACTAGCAACTGTCACTGCCAGCTTTTCTCCACAGTCTCGCGCACTCTTTTAGAGTACTGAGTACGATGGTCTCTGAACATGTTCGCTGCTTCAACATTCGCAGGGGACGCAGTATTAGGATCATTCAGAAGACTCTGAATACTCGTCAAGATAGTTGACACGTCGAACGTGGGGCTCCATCTGTTTTGCAAGATGTCAAGACAAAGTTCTCCACTGGTATAAACGTTAGGGTGGAACATCTCTGAGATGAATCGAACTTGAGGAGGTTTTGTAGGATAGTTCTCGTCGAATTGAATCACGAGTCTAAACGTTCCGTCTTCAAAAGGGGTTCCATCCGGGCCAATTATTACAGCGTTCCAGCGCATGATATCATCCGGCAGCGGGCTGGCCGAGACGCCACTGGTTGGGTCCGTCTGTATCCTCCTAAAGTCGCGCATGAGACGCTTTCTGGCATTTGTAGACATTCTGGGAAAGCTCGGATATCAACCAAAATTCAAACTAGGACAAAACTCCGGAGAACGCCAGAGTATTTTTGGAGCGGTTTGATTTCAACCTCGATTGGCGAAATTACTAGTCGAGGTAGGATCTAATGTTGGACGCGGCTTATTTATCTACTTGGGTCTTTGACTTTCTCGATGGCAACTCCAACAACACGGTCCCTCTGCTATTAGGGGGGGCCATGAATTGTAGTAAGACGCCTCCCTATAAAGCGCGCCACCATATCTAATTGATCTAGCTGGCTACTACAATAAAACGTTGGGAGCGAAGGAGGAGGAGGAGGGGGAGGTAAAGGTGAAGGGAGGTGACTGAACACTGGCTTAAATTAGTTACGATAAGGGATTATTTTACGCATACCCAAGTTGGTCCTGGAGAACACCAGCCGTGCAGAATGTCCACGCGACACAAGCATGTTCATAGAAAGTGTATGTATCATGTATAGACCAAATGAGGCAGGAGGAAAAGACACTTCAAATGAGGTCAATATGGCTCGAAAGAATGTATGAATTGCCTTCAAGATTTGACGATTGGAGCTCGACACAAGGAAGAAGGGGGGTATTACGCCAAGGCGGGCGCATCAACGAACAACTCGCCATCAGCTTCAACAACCTGGGTAGTTGAGGCGGTAGTGCTGGCTGGCACGCTCTTGGACACAGTCGAATTGCTGCTGCTCGTGAACGGTTGGCCGGCAATGGGGGCAAGACCCTCTGGACCAACAAACTTGGGGTCTCTCCATGGGCCCTCGTCAGCCATGTAGATAGGACCAGACGTAGTTGACTTGCCGCCGTACTCTACTGGCAAATTCTCGGCTGGAATTTGTTTCAGGAGCTCCTTCTGGTAGGAGCCTCCCAAAATATGAATCTTCTCTACGGTGACAGCATCAAGGAACCGGCTGACGACATTCCACACTGCCGAGAATCCCCACGGGGCGTTAATGACATAGAAACGGCCCATGCGTTCGGGGTAGTAGTTTTGGCCAATGTGGGAAGCCTCAGAGATGTAATTGTAGACCTTTCTCGCAGTATTGATAGAAATGCCCTTAAGGTCAAGAATAGTGCAAGAAGTCTCGACAAGGTGGCCAGCCATACGGCTGCTAGCAGACAGACGGTAGCGGGTGAAAGCCTCGTACTCCCACACCAGGTTTTTGATCATGCGCTCCTGGGTAGTGATAGCCAGCATCTTGGAGTAGCTCACATTGCTCAAATCCTCATAGTAGACAGGACGGCCATCCTTGTCAGTTTTGTGGTAGTACTGAGCATAGTACTTCATGACTTCGCTCTTCTCTTCATAGACGAAATCGGTCAAAATAGAATCGACACGTTGCTCCTTGCGCCATTTTTCGCACGCGACATACATATCGCGTGCTCTCATAACTTCGAAACCACGCGCACGTAGGAAACGGAGTAGAGTCGCATCATCAAGCCGGAGCTTGTATCCCTCACTCTCTAGAATGGACCGCAGAGCGTGAAGGGCCTCAGTCTGGGGCTCTGTCAAGTTCCCAGGGTGGCCTGGGCCAGCTGCCTTTGGAGCCACCTGAGGGTAGCTATCCAAAAAGGCTTTCTCGTCGAAAGTAGAGGGCAGCTGAGGAGCACTCTTAATAGAAGCCCTGCTTGTCTTTGCGCTAAGACTCATTTTCTAGTCAAACCTTCAGGGGGTGGTAGAGTGAAGATGGTACGTGTGAAGAGAGTAGTGTGGTATCAGGCAAATGGCAAGTATTAAGCCCCCTAGGCGTGCTTAGTTTATAACTGGAGTTGGCCTGGTATGCAGAGAAGATGGGAGTGGGAGACATGGTGACGACACGACCACACACGCGCCCAGAATTCAAGCTAAGCCTAGTTTTTAAAAACTAATTTAAGTCCCAGAAAGAATTAATCCAAAAGCGTACGGCAAGCCAGTGGAAATGCCGAATTTCTCGGATCATCCCACTACCCACCACGTTGATTTGTCGGAATTTTTTTTTCCTGCCATGGTCGATCCCACGCCCCAGCCCCAAGTTGCTTACAACTGCCAAGCTCTACCGGATCCGGCAGCTCTTATGCGGAGGTTCCTGACCGCCCTGATTGTCAACGTTGAATCAAGTTTGATCAAGCTTGATCAAGATCTGATTTGCTCAACAACTAAACGAAATCGTATGATCTTTTATGATTGAAATTTGGTTCGCAAGTTTGGTCTGGTAGTAAATCAATTGGTTTCCTTTTGTAGTGTAACCAAGAGGGAAGTCATCAAAAAATAGAACAGAACAACACAATCAATTCCTAATTTGAGAGTGCCTTATCATAACTGCAAATACACGTGGGAATTGCGGACCACCGTGAATTTACGAGCATTTATTTTTCTCAACGTCTCGATATCATCAAAGCAAGGATCTGCGACCGCAGATGCAAGTTTATCCGTGCGGTAACCGTAATAATCTTCGTGCTGCTGACATCGTTGAGCTGGTGGGTAATCTCACTCTCAACTGTGGGTGATTGATTACAACACGCCCCAGCTCCATGTTTCGAAGTGCCGTTCTCAACAATCCACGGCTGTTAAATATCAAGCCAAGCTTCATTCTATTGAAAAAAGGAACAGTTTTTGCTCGCACATTTTCAAAAATGACTGGAAAGCGCTCAGTGTTGGTTATGAAAGATGTAGGTATGCCGAATGTCCCGCTATGGGAGTCCATGGTCAAAAAGCACGACGCCAACCTCGTGCTCATGGATGAGCACTCTCGTGAGAGATTGCTCGAGCTCATTCGTGAAAATAATGTTGAAGTGGTTGTCAATAACCCTCATAGTGCTAAAGCATTGGGCGGTTGGACTGATGATCTCATTAAAGACCTTCCCCCGTCCGTAAAGGCTGTCTGCCATTTCGGTGCCGGGTATGATTCCGTCGGTAACCTCGCTGTCTACAAAGAAAAGGGCCTTCAGGTATCAAACACGCCGAATGGTGTGATTCAGGCGACTGCCGATACTGGAATCTACCTAATTCTTGGTACGCTGCGAAACTTTGGTGAATTGGCACTTTCATGCAAGGCCGGTAACTGGATAGGAGGCATTCCCTTAGCCACAGAGTACGATGGTAAAGTCCTTGGAATCCTCGGCCTCGGTGGTATCGGTGCAGTGATTCGTGATAAGGCAGCTGCAGCGTTTGATTTTGCCAAGATTCAGTATCACAATCGCCATCAGGTAGCTCCGGAACTTGAGAAAGGCACAAAGTATGTTGCTTCGTTCGACGAATTTTTGGCCACTACTGATGTTCTTGTGGTTGCAGTGCCTTTGAACAAGGGAACTCACCACATTATGAACGCATCTACAATTGCCAAAATGAAGAAAGGATCAATCATCGTCAATATTGCCCGTGGTCCCATCATTGACGAGCAGGCAATGGCGGATGCCCTTGAAAGCGGGCATCTCCGATCGGTTGGACTTGACGTTTATGAGCATGAGCCGAAAATTAATGCGAAATTGCTCGCTCAGAAGAACACTTTGCTTCTCCCTCACGTGGGCACTCACACGAACGAAGCGAGGGACAAGATGGAGCTCGACCTTCTTCACAACGTCGAGTCAGTTTTAGACACCGGTTCGGTGAAATCCCTTGTTCCCGAGCTGCGATAATCTCCGTATGTAGCAACCGTGTTTGAATTCCTTAGCCCCGCTTCCCCAATCACTCTCCTACCAAAATATTATTTACAGATAGCTCCGATCGCGGTGCAATATTATATACAACCGGGAAAGCGAGGTGGGTACATTCCGCCAATTTGCGCGACTTCTGACACAACCACCCCTAACTTATTCCCCTCAGTTGTAGCATTGGCAAAATAATACTCCTCGAATATTTAAGTCTGCTCGCTAGGGTGGCTAGTTCTTTGGATGGTATTCAATGCGATATGCATAAGGAAGATCGGGAGCAGATCTAGATCCGGAACTTTTATCCCGAAAATGTCATAGGGAAAGCCGCTTGCTCGATGCCAAAACTAGGTTACTACCCTAAGTACAAGGAGATGGACGTGGGGTTACCATACCTTGCATCCAAAGATACATCCATCCCCTCTATCTATGCTCCTGTATCCTTTTCAGGGTCAGGTTTAATACCCTCACTGGCTGCATAGCATGGTGGAGGGATTAGTTTGTACAGTCATCATCCTTGTGACATTGAATTGCGTTTATAGTTGTCAGTTGTGCTCGGGAGACTTTTTTTCTCTCTTCACTGATACTGAACCCTATTCACTGCACCGACCATCCTATACTATAGGTGCATACTGTGGTCGACTGGAGGGGAAAAGGGTTCTAGAGTAAAATAAGTTGCTTCTGAGCATAGAGTGGTATCCTATTTTCCGGGTATCACATCGCTCTTTGTTACTACATGACAACGCCCACAAGCGACAGTCTTTCGCTGGCATAGTTCGTTTTTGGACATAAAGTTAATGAGATCATAGTTTGCCTAGATGGAAAATCTTCACAGTCTCGCTGAAAGCATTGGCTAGTGCGCTTAACTCGGCAACGCGCTTTGAAACTCTAAGAATACGTTCGCTCAGATTTCTTGTCGCATGCGGTTACCCAGTTTGAAATAGTATTTATAAACTTTCTCCGCATCTGGTGAACTCCGCAACTCGTGTTAATGGAGTTGAACCTCTGCAACTACGTGATCAATCGTTTTCGATAATCGATTCAAATGGTATATAACCCGGAAAAGCAGGAATTTCCATAGAGCTATATTCCATGTGACACCATAGGTGCATTGATGAGCCGTTTCTGTGAGCCGCCTCGGCCTGCCCTAGATGCCCATGTCCTTGACCCTTGTCGATAGTATGTTTCAGATGCGACAGCTAATCTTAAAACTTGCATCTGAGCCATGATTCCCAACGCCTCTCTATCCAATTCTGCAAGTTTTCGTGCAGAATCCTATGGAAATGTTGTCAACGTTCACTTAGTTCAATAAACCGTTGACCCTGCACGCCTATTGTTGACGCGATTCAGAGCCCAGACCGCCTATATCTCTTCCTCAAGTCCCTTTGGTCCAACTTTAGGCACAACTTGAATCTCAAATTCGAGTTCATAGAATAGCGTGGTTGGACTTTAAGGAAAAGCTTATGGACTTTTGTAGGGGTTTACATCGATTGACATTGGCGAAGACGAGAAAAGTTCATCTCGCTCCCACTTCGTGATCGTATAGGTCTCGCAAGATTGAGGTATGCCATATAACCCCAACGAAAACGATAAGTTCACACAGTCTAACGAATATTTACCGTCGCGACCGCCTAGCATCGAACCCTCTCAGCACCAGAATCCTGACGCACCCGAATCAAGCGTATTGCGCACGCATTTTGTTCACGAAGGAGATCGACGTCCTGACGATCCTCATAGCACTCATCAGCGTGCCTCATCATTTCATGAGCAAATTCCGCCCGATTCGACCGGTGAAGCGTCAAAAGAGACTGCAAAGTCATTTCAACAGTCGCCCTCGATTGCGACTGCTGCAGAACAGTACACCGCCAATTCCCATAGATACCAGGCCCATCATTTGCGAACCCAGTCGACAATGCAAATGCCGCCATTACCTGCTCCTAGTGGTACCGGCGCGGAGCATTATCGATCTGCGAGTCTCGCAAGTGACTACATGTATTTACAGTCCCCGCCAATCGATTCTCCACGGGGATTTCCAGGAGACTTTGAGCAGCCTCCAGAAAACACAACGTCCAACATCAACACAGAAACGGTTGAAGAGAACGAAAATCTAGATCCAAACCTTGATCCTGCTTTGCGAGGATTATCCGGACCTCCATTGCCCCTAGTGGAGCAGCAGCCAAGTTTAAACGTACCTGCCCAAGTGCGCTCCGATAGACCGCCTACGTCGATAAATCATTATGGCTTTCCATCCAGAGCATCTGCAAACCATCGACGATCTCCATCTCCAGGACGAGACCAGCAGGACCCTACGAGCACCGATAGGTCAAAGACTAGCCGATCTCATCGGAGGCATGGAAGCGTGTCCACGATCAGAAGTCAGCCCACAAGCAGTATAGAGCGTCGAGGGCACTCTCGCCGTCGAAGCACACATACTTCCCCGGTGCGATCAGGCACTATGGCATCCTCCAAAGGTGCCGGAGTTTCAAAGCCACCTCGCCGGCTGCACGACCCTTCTAAGGGCCAGCAGTTTGACCCTCGGGAAATTTGGAAATACGGCGAACCTAGTGGTGGAGGTAGGCCAGGTCCAGTTCTACAAAGTGAAGATCGGGCCCACGCACTACAGCCTCAGCATGTCCCTTTTGAGTCTGATCAAGAGGTCCCTACACCGCCGCCAATTCCTGGATCAAGCACGGGGTCCAGATCCTCCAAGAGTCGTGGCACCAGCCACCGCCATCGCCATGCGAATCCTGGCCAGTCACAAGAACGGCCTCCCTTTGGATTGGGTATTGGCGCCGTCGAGTACTCGCAACCTAATGCCATTCCTTGGTCAACGGATGGGCGTCATGAACAACCTATCCTGGCCCCAATCTCTCATGAGCAAGTTTCTTTTGAGCGGCCTTTTCAAATTCAACCTAATTATGTGCCAGTGGATACACAATACGCGAGCCACTACAATCAACCTGGCTACGCGCCCCACACATCATATGCTGTTCAGCAGCCACAACCTCATCCGCGCCTACTGTCTAGATCATCGACGGGCCAATCCTCTGGGACAAGTGACATTTCTGTCATGAGCGGCCCGAGATCGCATGATCGAGCTCAAAATGTCTACATGCCGAGAAGCGGCAATTGGAGCGCCGGTCCTAGCTATGACCCGCCGATGTCGGTTCCATCACCTTTGCTGGGGCTTTCCTTACAACCGAGTTCACAACCACAACCGCAACCGTCCTATGGATATGAATTTCCTGGACAGGGACCTAGTTCTAGTTCTGGTCCTGGTCCTGGTTCAGGTCCGGTCAGAAGACAAGGACCCGGATTCGCAGCCAACTCAAATGACACAAGAGGCTTCGACACGAGAGGAGATATCCACGGACCAGGTTATGCACCACTTCCCGCAGCATCATCGGGCAACTGGCTTGAGTTCGATAGAATCAACGCCGCAGCTGCTGCCCAACAATATGCACCACGAGAAGACGACTCACAATATGATGATGAGTTGATGAAAGTTCCTGGTGAAAATTACGATGCCAATGTTCATGCCGATTGGAGCTTGCATGATACTGAAGAACTACTGAAATTGCTCGATAATGGCGAGAGGTACAAATGGAAGTACATTAGCGACCTTTTGAGCACTCGTCAAAATAAGCGAATTCCAATAAGGGCATGCCAGAACAAGTTCCAGGCCATGTTTGGTGAAAGTGAAACCGGATCTGCACTGCGAAGCTCGCTATTTTATGTAGCGTGGCGAAGTGGATGGGACGCAATAAAGAACGAGCGTACAGTCCAAGAACGAGAGGAAGGGGACCAGTCGCCCGACCACACAGTGTGAATGGTGGTGGGATTTTATTTCAATTTGATGTGAATTTTTTATACGCTTGTTTTAAATCAGAAAAAAAGAAAATCAATAGACTCCATGTCTGTTGATCAGACAGTAGGAGGAGCAAAAAGAGCTACATAGACTCACAAAATAATACTTAACATGGAACAAACTTCAGCCCCGAATCACGCCCCCCGAAATGGCAGGCGGGTCATAATTAGCAGTAACGTCTAACTGCCTTGTACAAGGACGTGCGTGCATAGCTGTCACTCCTAGCTGTCGCTTGGAGAAGCTCGTTTAATGGGCATGTGACATTTTTTATTCTTCGGTTGTTATTTAAACAGATCTACCAACAAGGTATGCGGGCTAAAAAGTATAACTTCATATATTGTACCAAAAATAAAAACCGCGTGATTGAGATCAGCGGCGTGTTGGAAATCATCGGCGCGCATCCACGGGCTGACAGATTCACACATGCCAGCTTTTATTTGGTTGCATGTGCAATGCCAGAAAAAAGTAATAGTTAGTTTACAATTAGAAGCCCATGGTTTTACCGAGAACATAAGAATTTAGTTAACCTACAACTTGCAGCAGTTACATTTAGCTCTACCGGTTTTGACTAAGAGCCTGGAGCGTGTGCTGCTGTGCGAAAATGTGAAATTGACGTGGAGAAAGGGGGGGGTCCCATACCACCGCGTAAAACGAAAGCTCGCACTTAACAAAAAAAAGCTGGCAAAAGAAACTAACGTTAGTTTCAAGTGGCTGGCTACTAAACCAAGCGATGATCCCTGTGACTCAACAACTACTGAATATGAATATCCTAAACCTATTTACGCCACAGGACCCACACGTACGAACCCCGTTTCCATTACGGCCGTTTTCCCCACGGTTTTGACGCGCCGTGCCGACTAAATTACCACTGCCAACCAGGCACCAGGCCGAGGGCTCAACCAGAGTAAAAATAGATCGGGGAAGCATCGTTCGTTCATCCTCCCCCATGTTTTTGGGCCTAATATCCAGCCCCCCCTAACCCCTTGCTCCCAATGGCCTCCCCGAGAACAAATCAAGCTCGCCGATGGACCGCCTGCTAATATGCCACGAAGCCTCTCCTCCTTGAGTTGTGTTATGTTGTTTCCAATTACGGCATCTATAAAACATAAGAAAAGCCAGCCTCGCCGATGCGTCAGAGCCGGAATATATTTAGAACTAATGATTTGCTAGGTTGAGGTGCTAAATAGTTGGAGTTAATTAAATTTGATCGACAACAGACCTGAGTTTTGGGGATCCCACGATCCTTGTATAAAACCCACACGACCAATTTTAATTTAACAACTCCTTATTTTTGTGTCAGTGTGTCTGACGTCTCTCATCTTTTTAGGTGTGTGTGTCGTCTCCTCCTCTTCTCTCTCCCCTCTGATCACGCACGCACGCACATAGGCAGCAGCAGGCGTTTCTCTCTCCCACCTTACAGCAGCACGACCAAAGGGACCAACGCACAGTAAAAAAGGGTTCCGTTTACTTTCTCCTTTTTCCTGTCCAACAAATTTTTCTTTGAGCCGGCTTGTCATTCTTAGCTTGTTTTCTTTTTGACAGTGCTCGTATTGAACAAAAGAAAAAAAAAGAGTCACTCGTGTAGGAGATGTGTGGAATTTTTGGCTACATTAACTATCTCGTGCCCAAGACCCGGGGCGAGATTGTCGCGACTCTCATTGAGGGTCTCCAACGCCAGGAGTACCGTGGTTACGATAGTTCCGGTATTGCCATTGATGGCGACAAGCCTGGTGAGGTTCTTATCTTCCGTGCTGTCGGCAAGGTCAAGGAGCTCCGTAAACACGTTGACGAGACCGCCAACTTCAACGCGAACGCCATCGAGGACTGCCACGTTGGTATTGCCCACACGCGTTGGGCCACCCACGGTGAGCCTGCAATCAAGAACTGCCACCCACAGTCCAGCGACCCTAACAATGAGTTCACTATCGTGCACAACGGTATCATTACCAACTATAAAGAGCTTAAGCAGTTCCTGTTGAGTAAGGGAGCCACTTTCACGTCCGAGACGGACACTGAGTGCATTGCCAAGCTCTTCAAGTACCTGTACGATGAGAACAAGAAGCGTGGAGGTTACCTTGACTTCAGCCAGCTTGCTAAAATCGCTCTGCGCGAACTCGAGGGTGCCTACGGTCTGCTGGTTAAGAGCGTGCACTTCCCCACCGAGGCCATTGCGACCCGTAAGGGCTCTCCCCTTCTTATTGGTGTCAAGACCGACAAGAAATTGAAGACGGACTTTGTTGATGTTGAGTTCCAGGAGCCCGGCCCTAACACTATCCCTGGCCTTGGCCTCGCCGCCAGTGCCGATGGTACCGTCGACGGCATTGTTGGTGGCGGTGACCTCCGTCACTCGCAGTCCCGTGCATTCCTCAGCGAGGACGGTCCTATCCCCACCGAGTTCTTCATTGCCAGTGACCCCGCCGCCGTGGTTGAGCACACCAAGAAGGTGCTTTTCCTCGAGGACGATGATATTGCCCACGTCTACGATGGTGAGCTCCACATTCACCGTGCCACCCACACCACTGGTGAGTCTACCATCAGACACATTCAGACGCTTGAGATGGAGCTCGCTCAGATTATGAAGGGCGACTTCAACCACTTTATGCTCAAGGAGATCTACGAGCAGCCCGACAGTGTGATCAACACCATGCGTGGTCGCGTCGACTTCGACAGCAACACAATCCAGCTCGGTGGCCTCAGGTCGCTTCTCACAACCATCAGAAGATGCCGTCGTATCATTATGATTGCATGCGGTACCTCCTATCACTCGTGCCTGGCCACGCGTCAGATCTTCGAGGAGCTCACTGAGATCCCCGTGAGCGTTGAGCTTGCATCGGACTTTTTGGACCGACGGAGCCCCGTGTTCCGTGACGACACCTGTGTGTTTGTATCCCAATCCGGCGAGACCGCCGATAGCATTCTCGCCCTGCAGTACTGCAACGAGCGCGGTGCCCTTACCGTGGGTATCGTGAACAGTGTTGGTTCCACCATCTCGCGTATGACTGCGTGCGGTGTGCACATCAACGCCGGTCCCGAGATTGGTGTCGCCTCCACCAAGGCTTACACTTCGCAGTTCGTCGCCCTGGTGATGATGGCTTTGTCGCTCAGTGACGACAGCCTCTCCAAGCAGGAGCGCCGGAAGCAGATCATTGCTGGCCTCCAGAACCTGTCTGGCCAGATCAAGCAGGTTCTCAAGCTCAATGACAAGATTCGCGACATGTGCGACAATATTTTGGCGGACCAAAAGTCTCTGTTGTTGCTCGGTCGTGGATTCCAGCATGCCACCGCTCTTGAGGGTGCTCTCAAGATTAAGGAAATCTCCTATATGCATTCTGAGGGTGTCCTTGCCGGTGAGCTTAAGCACGGTGTGCTCGCGCTTGTGGATGAGAACCTGCCCATGATCGTTTTGGCCACTAGAGATTCATTGTTCCCCAAGGTCATGTCGGCAGTTAACCAGGTGGTTGCTCGCAGTGGTAACCCCATCATCATTTGCAACGAGGGAGATGGCGATAAGTTCGATCCTAAATACAAGACTATCGAGATCCCCTCTACCGTCGACTGCCTGCAAGGAGCTCTCAACGTCATTCCTTTGCAGCTCATGAGCTACTGGCTAGCTGTGCGCAAGGGTGTTGATGTTGACTTCCCGCGTAACCTCGCCAAGTCTGTGACCGTGGAGTAAATCACTTCCGGATACCTTTGATGATTTATTCTGCTTTCACATCTCCATTGCTTCAATCCTCTCACTAGCGCGCACGCAACGGTGCTTAATTTTAGTGTTTTTTTAAACTAGCTCACACTTTATCTGTTTTATTATCATTGCGCTCTTGTCTTCTTTTAGTTTTGTTGTTTGTTTCTACTCATTAAGCCGAGATATTCTCAGGCACCTGGATCACCTCCATACGCTTGTCGCGGCCGCCAGAAACAATCACATCGGCCCAGTCAACACAATAAACATCGTTGCCGTCCTTGGCATCGCCCTGGCGCTCAATTGTGTACATGCTCTTGTTAGCTCTCAGATCCCAGATGCGTACAGTGCCATCGTGAGACGCTGATGCGAGCTGGAATGGGTTCGTGGGAGACTTGACCATGTCCACAACAAAATTACGGTGGCCGTTAAGCTGGCTCGTAGCAGTCGTGGTCGTGGCCCGTGGGTCAATGAGAATAATGTGACGGGCAGATGAGCCACAGGCGATCAGTCCGGCTGGCTCGCCCATTGGAAGCACGCACAAGAGCGGGTGCTTGGTGGTCTTTGTATCAACGGCTTGTGAAGTAACAAGATCCCATGTCCGGAGAGTGTGGTCTTCTGAAACAGAGTATACAACATCTGGAAGCGTAGGGTGAGCAGCTACACCACTGACAGGAGCAGTGTGACCTGTCAACGTGGACAATGATCCTCTGACTTTTTGACCGGGCATGGCAGCAGCAGCAAGACGTCGTCGCTTTTGACTGCTTGTTTGATTAGACGTGGGGACTGCGTACTCGGGCAATTCCTTGAAGTTTGTGCTCCACAGTTTGAGCGTGCCGTCAGTACTGGCACTGACGAATCGGCTGTGTTTCGATGATGGCAGCACAGCAATGCTATTTACGGATGCAGTGTGACCGGCGAGGGCACAGGCAACTTTACCGTCCTTCCACACCACCAATGTGCGATCCATGCTTGCAGACACTAGCGATTTAGGTCCAAGCCATTTGACATCCTTGATGGCACCAGCGTGGCCAACAAGTTGTTGCTCTACATTTCCTGTGCGATCCCAAATGCGCACGACACCATCATAAGAACCAGTGGCGATGGAGGAACGCGACGATGAGATCTTGACTGCAGACACCCAGTCGTCATGAGCATAAGAAGCGACAAAAGAAGGAGGCAAAATCGCACGAACGTATTCAATACTAATGACAGACTCTGTAGACAGTCCCTCGGAAGCGAGGTACTCGTCTAGCGACGTTCGCAACAGCTTTCCATCAACCAAGAAGTCGAACGGAATAGGCTCAGTGGTCTTGAGCAACTGATTGACTACTTCGGACAATCCATAACGTTTTAGGCCAACGGGAACATACAATGGACTATCATCAACCTTGACGTCCTCATCACGCGTGATGAGACGAATTCTCACCGAGGACATTGTGGAGTAAACAGTGGTCCGCTGCAGTCTATAATTTTTCGCAGGTGAATAATTTATTTTCTTTTAAATTTCACTGCCATTCTCCTGAGCCATTATCCTCAGCCATTTTCCCTACTATCCTAAACTGGCTGAAGTTCCAGTGCCATACCATTAGGCTGAGCTAATGTCCCAAGCCGTTGGGCACACACAAACATCAAAAGAATTCCAGTCCCAACGAACAGAAAAGAAAAACAAAAAAAAAAAACTTAAGTAAGCGACAGCAGCTGTCAGTCGGAATTCTCTCAAAGACAACTCCAGACGAGCCATAGCCATGGCTGGATGACTGTGCGCCGCCACACACGCGTATTGAAAAGCGATTGCAAGGATTGGGATAATAATCACTTTTCAGCCATAAAAAAGGAGTCTACACACCACATCAACGGTTGTCAATTCAAAGGCATTCGGCAAGGCATTCGGTGAGTCTGGGCTGTTTTGACAATGTCACATCTCGAATTTCTCAGTGATGAGACGCTCGACAATCTTCGCAAGGAGGGGCGTTTACTGGTGACCCTTCACAACCGGTTTGTGTACGATGTTACCGACTTCGCTCCGGACCACCCTGGTGGAGCTGAACTTCTCGAGGACCTCAAGGACACTGATATCACAAAGGTTATGGCCGATGAGGACCTCCACCAGCACAGTGACGCCGCGTACGAAATGATCAAGGAATACCAAATTGGACAAATAGCCGCACACGAGGTGTATAACTCGTATGATGAGCTTCATCGCGAGACTGATGCCGAACTCGACCTCAAGGAGAATCAATTCCTCGATCTCAGCAAACCTTTATTGATGCAAGTGCTCCGGGCCAAGTGGACACGCGAGTTCTACATCCAGCAGATTCACAAGCCCCGTCACTACAAGGATGGCAGTGCGCCATTGTTCGGCAATTTCTTGGAGCCATTGAGCCTGACACCATGGTGGGTCATCCCCATGATCTGGATTCCCGTCAATATGTTTGTGATCAGCATCGCTCTTCAGGGCCTCAATGTTTTCGCGTTTGTTCCTCTTTACGTTTTCGGCCTCTGCCTGTGGACCCTGGTGGAATACATTCTCCACCGTTTCTTGTTCCACCTTGATGATAGCCTACCGGAATCCCAGTATGCTTTCTTCCTCCATTTCCTCATGCACGGTGTTCACCACTACCTCCCCATGGACAAGATGCGCCTGGTGATGCCTCCCGCAATGTTCTTCGTCATTGCCACACCGCTCTACTTCTTGTGCCACTTTGTCTTCCGTCACTATTACGTGTCACAGGCTATTTTCGCCGGTGCTCACATGGGATACGTGATGTACGACTGCACACATTACTTCCTTCACCACAAGAAGCTCCCTCCCATGTACAAAGAATTGAAGGCTTACCATTTGGATCACCACTACAAGAACTATGAGCTTGGCTTTGGTGTCACGTCCAAGTTCTGGGACAATGTGTTTGGTACTGCCCTGGTCAACACAGAGAAGTACACGAAATAGAGGGGTTTTCAAACCTTTCTATTGACTCTGGCTCTGTAAAACGTTATGTCGGCCTACTCGTATATATTTTATTCATGCAAATCTAATCAACGAACTGGCGAGCCCTTTGCTAGCCTCGTTCTCTCAATTACCTCTATCATTCCTCGTCATTATCGTCATCTTCATCATCGCCAGCCGAGTCATCTTGGCCCGTGAGACCATTATCTTTTTTGCCCTTCCAATTGAGCTTCTTGGGTGGAGGCTTGTACGCTAGCCGATCTCCATACAGCCGTTTAAGCCGTGCGGCTGCATTAGGATGGTTCACAGGTACTTTTGTCCAGTCAAGCGGCATGGCCATCAATGGTTTTGTGGAAATTGGCCTCATGTATTGCTCTAATGTCTCGAGAATCACGGGGCCAATTGGGCCAAGGCGCGGTGCTGGCGCAGCTACTGCCTCGAGATTAGCATCTGGCTCTGCATTAATACGTCTGTAAACTTCTGCTTGCAAAAAAGATTCACTTGCATCTAAAAGCACGCGGGCAGCACTTAAGTTGCGGTCAGGATGGCCTGCTATTGCGTCTTGTTTCTGCTTGATGAGTTGGGCCTCAGAGACTACCTTGAACTCAGGCACTTCATCATCGGAAATGTCCACCTCGTCAACATCTTGGGGTCGTGGTGCATCGCTCTGTGGCCAGCACATCCACCATGCTTTCGGGAACCCCAATTGGTACCGGAGCTTGTGTGCAGAGAGCAAATGCTCAGGAAGCATCTGTTGCTGCTGCTTGTCTAGAGAAACCATGATTCTCCGTCCATCCTGGCGTGAGGTATACCAGAACCTATCATCAGGCTCATTTCCACCGCCGTCAGATTCCCGAGACGACTCACTATCGCTCATGATTTGTTCAACTCGCAGCCAGAGAGCACACGACCAGCGAGCACCTCTAAACTGGAGAAAATGGCTTGTGTGTGTGTAAGCTAGAAGGCACAGCGATACAACAAAGAACCAAAGTTCTAAGTTTTTGTATATTGGGGTTAATATTCTATTTACTGGTTGTGGTAGAGGGCGAATTGGAAGAAAATCACAATGTCGAGCAACAGACTTCCGGCAGCGCCAGCAATCCAGCTAGCGTTGACAATTAAGGCATGAGTAGAGAAGTCTGCAGCAAAAATGGAGATGCAGTAAGTAATGTTACCAAGGGCCGCAAATACAAAGAAGAGAGGTGCAATGCCATCTGTCGACTTCCTTCTAAAGTTGAGCACGATCTGTGGAACCCGTGAGGCAAGGTATAACACGGCACAGATCCATCCAAGAACTTGGCCCGATACGCTGATAGGTTGGGGCTCCTTCGGCACATCACTAGCACTGTGGTCGCTTAAGAAGTAGCCAGCAACTCCGCAAAGCACTACCAACAGAACAATAACGGTGTTCTTAAACAAACGGTGATGGAACTTTTCGGTGACGTAGCGGTCTAAGAGAGGCTCGTTCTCATCGATAGGTCCCGTGCGCTCATCATCTACAAACAAAGGCTGTGAGCGGCGGCCATATACAAGGCACTGCCAGAGCAAGACAATGTCGGCAAGTGTGTAGTAGATTGCAAGCACAATCATTGTGGGGAGGACATGCTGAAGAAGGGCACCGAGGACATTAAAGACGTCACCAGCGAGCCAGATAGATACAAAGGCAAGACTGAGACCATCTGCGCTCTTTCGTTGCCAATTTTGATGCAATTGCGGGGTGAATACAATAATCCAGCAGGCGAGGGAAATGCTCCCGGCCACCCCGGAGATCACGGAATGGCCCTCTGTTGGTGGAGCGGGCTGGATAAGATGTGAGAAAGTCGCGAGCATGTTTTTTGACCGAGGAACCTTTTGCCTTTCTTTTTACTTTATGCTGCGGCACTTAGTTTGGTTGTCCGTTTAGCCGCGTGTAAATTTGAGAAAAGATAAAGAAGCCTCTAATACATGAAGCTAAAACAGTCATCAATGGGGGAGGGAATAGGAATAGGCACAATCACCAGCGACCTTACTATAACCGTTACTGTGTCAACGCGGAGGGGGTCTAAGCGACGGTTGTCAAACGCACAAAATGTGGAGCGACGCTGGCGTCCTCGCGAGCCTTGTGGCTAGTTTTACCGTGTTTGCTCGGGGGTTCCTGCCTCCGACGCGTTCGCAAACTGGATATGCGACTGATCCGGTTCCAGGCGTGGCTCCACAGTTCGATAAAGTCGTGTTTATGGTCGTGGACGCGCTGCGAAGCGACTTTGTATATAGCACGAGCTCAGAGATGAGTTTTGTACAATCACTGATTGCCGACGGACAAGCACTGCCATTTACGGCATACTCGAACCCGCCAACAGTCACTCTTCCTCGATTAAAAGGTTTGACCACCGGAAGTGCGCCCAATTTCTTGGACGCGGTCGTGAACATCGCTGAAAGTGACACAGCGTCGGTCCTAGCGAATCAGGATTCGTGGATCGCCCAATTGCATCTGCACAATAAGAAAATTCACATGTTTGGCGATGATACTTGGCTGAAACTTTTCCCCGATGTTTTCGCAAAACATGAAGGCACGTCAAGTTTCTTTGTCTCAGATTACACTGAGGTCGATCATAATGTGACACGACACCTTGACGAAGAGCTTGAGCACCAAGAATGGGACTGTTTGGTGCTACACTACCTTGGCCTTGACCATATCGGCCATAAGGGCGGCCCAAAGAGCCCACTGATGCGCCCGAAACAAGCCGAGATGGATGGCATTGTAAACCAGATATGGCAAGCCCTCGATGATCGTACATTGTTTGTGCTTGCTGGTGACCACGGCATGAATGAAGTTGGCAACCACGGTGGTGCATCGTCTGGTGAAACCTCTGCAGCGCTTGTGCTTGCGTCTAAACGGTTTAGTTTTGAACCTCGTCAATGCCCCCTACCCAATGCGGCTGACGACTATCGCTTTTATTCTCAGGTTGAACAAGTTGATCTTGTGACATCACTAGCTGTTCTTCTTGGTCTACCTGTTCCTCTTAATAGCTTGGGTCTCGTCATTCCCGACTTGTATCCGCTTTGGGATGCAAACAGCCAGGCATCGATGCAACAGGTGATGTCGGCAAGATTCAACTGTGATGGGTGTTCGCGTAAACAGCTCGAAGACGCTCAAGAAACTCTGATGCGGTCTACTTCTGCACATGTACTCCCCCTGATGTATGCTGGTGTTGGTGCTCTAGCAATTTTGGTTTTGTTTACAGCAGTACGCCTAGTCCGACACCGCAAATCCTCCAGCATTTATGCACTTGTGATCTGTGTGCTATCATTTGTAGCCATGTTAGCAAGCTCATTTGTGGAGGAAGAGCATTACATGTGGTACTGGTACTTGACTGCGCTTGTTGGCTTGTCTTTCCGGCACAGTAATGTCAAGTCGCCACTTTTACATGCCCTTGCCTTACGGTTGACCCGTGGTTGGCATGGTGCCGGTCAAAAATGGGCTACGCTTAGCGGTACGGGCGACTGGCTTCTGAAGCACCCGGAAGCTATGTGGACATGTGTGCTCTTGACAAGTGTAGTGTGGGTCTACCGACAAAAGCACCGTCTGAGTGGCTTCAGAGCAGCGCTTGGCCTGATTTTGTTCAAATTGATTAGTTCGTATCGATCTGGTGAGCCGACTCCTATAAAGCTCGACGTTGGAGGCTCTACAGAAATGTATGCCCAGGCAGCCTTGGCGTTGGCACTACTTCATGTCATTTTGGAAAAGGACATTCCGTCACTTGAAGGACTTTTGGCAGTACAAACCCGCCCAGAGAATATTCCGCTGCTCGGTGTGTATGCGCTTGCGCGATCGCACTTGCCCAATGATCCCACCATAAAAGGAGTGATGAGTCTTTGCTGGCAATTCACGAGCTTCTATGCTTCTGGAGGCTCGAATTCGATTGCTACTCTCGACTTGTCACAAGCCTATAATGGTGTTTCCGGGTATATGCTACCCTTGGTTGGATTGCTCGGCTACATCTCGAACTGGTCGGGGCCGATATACTGGGCCCTCGGCTCTCCTGTACCGACTGATATTGCCCAGACGTTCTACAGTTCTACATTGCTTGGAATTGCGCTTGCGTGTGTGATTTTGAGGGAACATTTGTTCATTTGGACGGTGTTCTCGCCCAAGCTGCTTTATGCTGGAGGTTGGTTAGCACACGAGATCCTAAGTAGCCTGGGTCGAATTAAAAGAACAAAATAAAAATTAATGAATGATTGAGTTATAATAAGTTAGAGGCAGTCAATTTGTTGGGTCGGGGAAAGCAAGCAGGTGTTTGTCGTACATCTCAAGTCGTGCTCGACGGCGGAGGAACAATTCATCGAGCAATTGCTCAACCTCATGCCAAGATTCACGCTCGGCGAGTACTGGAAGAACTCCTTCCACCACTAATGCTGACTCCGGTAGAGAATAGAGCCTAATCGCATGGAGATAGTTGAGCACAGTGCCATCTTCCCCTGGGAGAATTGCCGCCATATAGGGACGCACTGACGCGATCCATTCACTGAATCGCATCGAATAGCCATCAAATGGGACAATCTTGTCTTTGGCAAGTTGTGTGATCAGGCATTTGGTCAGGTACGTCTCTATGTCTTTGTTGTTCTCGTCGGCTTCATCATATGAGTATGAGGTGAGGATTCCCGATGTGGGCAATTGACCCGTCGGAAGATCCCCAAACACACCTGAAGCTGTTGCCGCGGCCTGGAAAGATGTGAGAACGCGTTGAGCCTCTATCTTCGCGCGCTCGAGGGCGGCGTACGAGTGATGAGCTGCTGCCTCCGCAAACTCACTCACATGGCGATTGAATGCGGTGCGCTGAGCTCCGTAGAGGGTTTTTCCCGCCCGCTGCATATCTGTAAGATTGCGTAGCACATCTTGGATGGTGATAACTGCGGACGGAGCAGGGCTCGCGCCATCAATGTCGGCGTCTTCGGCCGGCGGGGTTCGCGGCTCAGCTACGAGGAGGCGAGGAGGGGCAACAGAGCCCTTGGAGTCAACAATTGACCATCCTTCTTCCTCAATTGAGCCCATTTTAGTCAAAAAAGTATGATCGTGGGGCTGTCAGAGTAGAGCAACAACCAATTAATAGTTGTTGATATGAGGCCACAATTGGTGGGGAGAGGCGGAGAAAGGGCAGGGAACCATCCCATAGAGCCCGCAGCGTACCAACAGGCTTGGTCAGAAGAATTACTGTTATGCCATAGAGCTATTGGGAGCTAATAACGTTATTGTTAAGGTAGGCAATTGGGGGGAGGCTCTAAACCTTCTGCTTGTGGTAATAACATATGAGCCAAGCTAATTACAGTAGGGTGGAGAATAGCTGGGGCAAGGGGGGCCTAGATAGCGTGCATGTGCTAATTAGTGAGCTTGTGATCACTGCTGGGTCATACGAGATCACGTGCGACGTTGTCGAAAGTCCTTTGGGAGTTTGACGTTCTTCACACCAACTTAGCACGGTTTAGGGTTTTCTCTTGCCAGCCATTTTGTGCTGATGATTAACCCAAAGATCATGTGCACTCAGCTGATTATCATGTGACCTAACAATACATTTTGGGACTTCTAAAATCTTTGTCAGGTATCACAGACTAATTTGGGTGGTAGTATCACGTGTTTTAACTGGTCAAGTCACCCGTTTCACACGTGATTTATGCATCAACTCAGTCCAAATCGCGGTTTATTATAAACCCTAAACCGTGCTAAGTTGGTGTGAACCTTTCTGAGCTGATCACAAGCAGCAAGCACGCTAACACGACGGAAGCCTTTGTTGCTTGGTTGCGTAAGCTAAGCTAAGCCGGGCTCCAGGCGACGTGAGCTCAACAGCTCGCATAACGCACACAGGCTTTGGGCTCAACAAGCCCAAGCTTAAACTTAAGCTTAGCGCCATTGCGCCAATAATACTCCCACCACATCTTCCACCCCAAACACACCACCTCTGCCACCACCTAACTAGAAAACTGACAAACCCATGGTCGTAGCTCGTTCTCCCTTTTTACAAGTGTGAACGTCTCGTGAATACTGGGGTGTTTATTATATTGTGGTTTCTACTAGCCCGGTAGGAAAATGTCACATCAAGACGAAGACGACGATTTCTTCGCAGACATTTAGTATTTATCGCCGAATATTGCAGGTCCGACTCGTGTAGAGAGCTTTCTATCGCTACGTTGTTAAGTTTCAGTTGTTTTTTTGTTCAAATTTCTCTTGTCGCTCGAAGACCTTCACCTTATTGAGGGATGATCTATCAAGTACAAAAGAAAAACGCGAGCATTCTCGTTTCTTTTTGTTCCTTTATGTCTATTGCAAGCTTCAACGCGTGCTAGAGTTATCTGTTATTTATAACTTCTGATTGCTCTTCGAAAGACGAGGACGTGCAATATGTTTTTTGTTGTTTTTTCAGTATACTAACCTCTAACAGTGGTGGAGATGACCAGAAAAAGGCTCCTGAGGCTGCAAAGCCAAGCGAGGGCGCCACATCTGAGCCTCCCAAAGCAGTAGATGCTGCGAAGCCAGATACACCGGCTGCTGCTCCCTCTGCACCGGTTTCCAATGACCCACGCCTCGCGTTGTTGACTGGTGCTACTTCTGCTCCAGCCCCAGCGCCTGCTCCTGCTCCAGCACCTGCTGCACCGATCCCAGGTATCCCTACGGGACCAAGCTCATCGAGCGAATCAAGCGCCCCTGCGCCAGCAGCCGCGCCAGTAGCTATGCCCGGTGCTAGCTCGGCCCCTGCTCCAATGGCGTTCGATCCTGCGGCGTTTGCCAAGCAGCTCGAGGAAATGCAGCAGCTTCAGGCAGCATCTCTTCGCAAGGATGCTCCTCAGGGAGGATTCCATGCCGGAAATATCTTTATCCCTGCCAAGGATGAGGGCAAAATGTTCATTGGCGGTCTTAATTGGGAGACCACGGATGAATCCATGAAGGCGTACTTCTCGCAATTCGGCGAGGTCACTGAATGCACAGTAATGCGTGATAGCGTCACGGGAAGGTCGCGTGGATTCGGCTTTTTGACTTTCAGAGATGCACAGGTGGTGACCAATGTGCTCTCTCGTGAACACTTTTTGGATGGAAAGATCATCGATCCTAAGCGTGCCATTCCTCGCGAGGAACAGGACAAGACGGCCAAGATCTTTGTTGGTGGTGTTGGCGGCGATGTTACCGAGGAGGACTTCAAGGGATTCTTCGAACAGTTTGGTACTGTCATTGATGCCCAACTAATGATCGACAAAGACACCGGTCGCCCGCGTGGATTCGGGTTTGTGACATTCGACAGCCCCCAGGCAGTTGAGACTATTGTGAGCCAGCAGTTCCTTGTGCTCAAGGGCAAGTCAATTGAAGTTAAACGTGCAGAACCTCGCGCTCGTGAGCAACGCCAGGCTCAACAGCAGCAGCAGCAACAAATGGCCTATGGAGGCATGGCCCAGATGGGTGGAATGCCCGCAATGGGAGGTATGCCAGCAATGGGTGGTATGCCTGGAATGGGTGCAATGCCTAACATGAACCCGGCAATGATGCAACAGTACTACCAGCAATGGCAAACTTACATGACGCAAATGCAAGAGGTGATGCGCCAGGGCGGCACTCCCTCTGAAGGTGGTAGCGCTAACTCTGCCACTCCAGAACCTTCTGATGCCAGTGGAGCGCCTGATGAGCGCGATTTCCGCAGCAGAGATCCCCGTAGTTCTGGCCGTGGAGAGAGACAACGATCTCGCTCACCATCATCTCGTGACAGAGGAGGCTACAACAGTGGCTACAATGGTGGCTACCATGGCCGAGATCGCGACCGTGATCGTGATCGTGATCGTGACCGTGGAGGTGACCGTGGAGGCGACAGACGCCGACGAGGTGGCCAGTATGGTCGTGAACAACGCGACCGCCATTACAATCGTGGATAAAACCCACGCTTAAAAGATTTTTATACTAGTTTCTATCTTTTAGCATCTATAATGTGCAACTACCATGTGTTACAGGTAGACACACCGATGTAAGTAGAATTCAAAGTAGAAAACAAAAATGATTGATGAAGCCCTTTTTTTCCCTTTGGTTTGAATAAAAGCCGATTTGAATCCTAGCCCATATGTAGGCTCACTTAGCCGTGCAGACCGCGTATCGCCGCTTAGGCGCAAATCCTTTACACTCCGCTCGGAAATTTGAATTGTGCTTTGCACTTGTCTAGGACCAAACTAAACTATATTTTATTCACTCAGTTCCGCAATTTGCTACCAATATATTAATGCTCTATTTTAGTGTCAGTGTAGCCGTGCAACGAATAGCGAGCATCGCAAATATCAGCACAATGACCAACCTCTGTTACCTAAGTGAGTACCACCATCGGGACCAGGTTATAGAGGTGGTTCCTTTAGCTTTTATAGGACTATCAGAACCCTTCTGTGTTGACCAAACACGGTGCCCCTAAAGGACCAAAAAAATCAAAAGTTGGAGAAGGCGTGTTGAATTGACGCGTTTCGAAATAAGGGCAGATTGAGAATCCCATTTTGCTTTTCAGAACCGTTTCCATTTTAACAGTCGCCGCCGCCCACTCTCGAGTTTACAAGGCAAACCATAAAACAATGTTTGCCAGTGATGAACAGACTCGCGAGAGCTGGACTCTCATTGGATATACCACAGCTGCGAGCATAATAGGCACTATGGTTATATTTTCCGATCTAATTTGGAATAAGTTTACCCGAAATCGGTTGCATTTCAGCATTGTCCACTCCAGTGTGTTTCTGGGGACTGCACTAAGTTTGAGCGGAGGTACTCTGCTTATAACTGCTCTTGATAGCCTGTTGCCCAGTGCTACAGCCTATATAACCGATACAGGGTTATCGACAAGACAAGTCAATGTACGGGTATTTGCCATGTTCGCGCTTGGAGCTGCCTTGTGCTTGATTATGAACACAATTGTCCACCGAATAGCGAGCAGAAGCATTGTCGCCTGTATTCACGAGGTCCCAGGCTTCAAACCAAGTGAAACAAGCCCATTGTTGCACGAACATGCATGTCCTGATCCGCAGCATGTGCACACCAATGCGGATCCCCACCCCCATCACCATGGAGACCATCGGCAGCCAGATGTCCACGCCGTTGCATCTAACAGCCATCGTAGAGATGTCGAGGCAAACGACTCGGTAAGTGAATGCTCAAGCGTTGACCACATCCACGACATTCGTCACACCACTGCACAGCTCCTTTCAATTGGCCTCCAGACCGGTCTCGGTGTAGCTGTGCATCGTGTCCCCGAGGGTTTCCTGTTGTTTGCAACCTCCAGAGCCGACAGAACACTTGGATTATCGTTGGTTCTTTCATTGGCCATCCACTCCTTCTCCGAGGGCTTCTCCATCGCAGTGCCTATATATGGTGCTCTAGGCAACCGTCTAACTGCTGCGGCTATTGCAGTGATTCTCGGTGGTGGTAGCCAGCCCCTGGGAGCTCTTCTTGCTCAAAAATACGTTCCTGAAAACGGTTTGGATCATGGCTCTTACGGAACTTTTGGCATGGCCATTGCTGCCACTGCAGGGTTCATGGTAACTATTGCCATTCAGATGCTTACCGCTGCTGTTGTATATCAGGGCTCTCAGCGATCAGTGATATATGTTATGCTTCTGGGCATGCTGTTGGTGCTGGGCACTCGCTGTCTCTAGCTAGATTAGTATTTATTATAGGAACGTAACCACTCTAAGAGTTTGTGTTTTTGGTACTGTCGCTGTCGTCACTTTCGTCGTCGCTATCATCATCGCTATCGTCACTGTCGTCACTATCATCGTCATCGCTGGCGTTCGCGGCACTTTCCTGGGACTCGATAAACTCTGCTTCAAGACCCTCAAGATCGATAAACAGGGACTTTTTGGTTAAGCTGGCGATAGCCTTTTCGAGCTCAGCTGCCAGTCCTGCCAAAACTTTATCTGATGCATATTGGATCCAAACAGTAAGATCATCAATCCATATTTGTCGATAACAGAAATGCAAATCAGACTCGAACACTTCGAGCAGCCGAGCCAGAATTTTCAGGCACCCCCGGCGGCCATGGCGAAGTACTTCCAGCGTATCTTGCCAAACCTTGGTGGTGAGATCCCATTGTCTCATTAAAGGAACACTGAGGGCACGAGCAGTGCAATCAATCACCACTTGATTGACGTTGGCGTAGGTATTAAACAAAAAGCATGCACTAGGAACAAGCTTACCAACTGTCCATGCACTTTCGACGGTGGTATCACCAGTGTTTGTCCTGCGGTCGTAGCAGGCTCCAAAAATAAATTGCAGAAGGGCAAGGTAAACTTCACGGGGCTGGGAGACAAGGTGCTTGCGATGGCCTAGCTTGACCACACGGTCCTGTTCTGGGCCACTTAAGGTTTCGAAATCATCATTAGTTTGCGGCCCTTGCCATTGTGTATATGGCTCGAGATTCTCGCGATCGTATTTTTCATCCATAATGTAGTGGTCGAAATCGAATTTTTCTTCAGTGAGACGATGAACGTCCTCACGAGTTAGAGTTTCTTTTTCTGGCTCAAGAACCTCATTGATTTCATTACCAGTGTGGAGCGATAAGCCAATAATGTCGCTGTAACGATTATCGAAGCCATACTTTGTCGTGCCTAGTCCCTGGATATTAGGAAGTTCTTGCTCGATCTCGATATCCCAGTCGAAATCTTCGTCTTCAACAGGTTGCTGATCGTTGGTGTCAAGCTCCTCGATCAATGGCTTTTTCGTAGTTTGTTCATTGTGCTGTCGTTTCGTTGCCAACAGCTTCGTGAGCATATCCAGGTCTTCAAACTTCTGGCCAGGAACAAGCTTGGCCACTTTGCACTCGACGCTTCCCGAAGAAACATCGTAGCGAGACGTCATGCGATCATCCTCAATAAGTTCATGAGGGAATCGCAGTCGTAAATAGTAGGGAGGCAGCGAGAATACAAACACCTCGCCAGCCACTTCGAACTGGATCATTGACGCTTTAATGTAGGGAGCATGCAATTTGACGTAGACGAAATCGTCATCTTGCGAGACTTCAAATTGCGGAGTGATCATGGACAAAAGGTTTCCATGCCTAGTTTATATTTCTGCTGCTATTTCAATTGATTTGAACGAGTTTAGTAGGTGAGCTTTTCAGCGGCCTTTTTTTAAAAATTAGTTTGCGCATATCTTCCTGACCCTGCCATGTTTAGTTATATGTGTGTGGTAGTGCAGTGGGTGGAGTGGAGTAGAGCTAAGATCGAAAAGACTTTCCAAAAAGATGCGGGTTTTTGTGAAGACTTACAATCGTTTTTAGACCGGATGACCATTAGATTGAGGAGATCCTTCATCATCAGAATCTCTGTCGTGCAATTGGGTAAGTAGCACATAGCCATCCTCGGCGCTTTGTCGCTCGAGCACCACTGGCGTAGCATTGCCAAGGTTTTTTAGATTTTCGAACTTCTCAAACGGCCAATGGAACCATCTCATGAGAAACACGCGGCCCCAAATACCGTGGCTCACGAGAATCACAACATCAGGATGAGATCTATCGAAATGGCGATGAAGTGTATCGCAGAAGCTCGAGCAGCGATCAAATACATCCGCGGGGCTTTCACCGTTGGGTATTCGGTAAAAGAACATTCCATACTTTCTGCGTTCTTGTAAAAACGATTTCATCTGTACAGGGTCCTGGAAATTGCCAAAGTCTTGCTCACGCAATCGTGGATCCTCTAAAATGGCTATCTCACTTTGAGCACCGTGCTCCTCGAGCACATCCACGATACCTTGAGCAGTTTCTCGTGCCCGTGTATAAGGGCTTTGATATACCATGACTTTTTCACCCGGTCTAATCAAATCCTTGATGGTGTAACCAGCCTCAGTTGCTTGCTGCACCCCTTCCTTGGTGAGCCGGACAGCGTGGTTAGGAATTGTGCAATTAACATTCCAGTCGAGGTTAGCCTCCGACCGGCCATGCCGTAGTATGATCATCAGCCTTGGTTTATGTTCAGTCCCCATGGCTGGCTCGAATGTAACTCTGGCTAAATTGAGTTTCCGTGTGGGGTCGAGACGCTAGCCAAAGATAACCTAGCCAATTTCCGGGATCGATGACTACAGATTCGGCTCAGCGCTCTTTGGACTTTTAGTTGACCAGACTCCGTCGACTTAATAAATAAGGTGGATTTGGGAGTAGGCATAGCATTTAGCCAAGCTACGAGTGGACGGATATATGCACGCACGGTGAAATTTCCGTACAATGTACGGCGCAACGTCCCACTCGATCGTTTCAGCCGCGACAAAGGCCAAACTTATCGCTACTGATCAGATGGCTGCAAGATTTATTTATATATGGATTTGATCAAGAAAGGGAGGGAATATAGTTGATACTAAATGAGCAATTAGGACTGAGAAGGAACTCAATATAGATACAAGTTTTAAATTAATGATGTCAAAAATGAAAAGGGAAAGGAGCGACGAAGAACCCACGATTAGCGTTGGGTAACATTGCGAATCGCGGACATCAATTCATCTTCAGATGCTGGAACACGAGGCTCGCTAAGGTGGGTAAGAGACTCGTCCTTGGTTCCGTAGAGCCAAGCCTCGTTAATGGAAACAATGCCAAGAGCAGCCCGCAGCAGGTATGCACCGCTCTCAAACGCGAGAACGTCAATGACACGCGCAGCTGCCTCGGGAGTGCCGAGAACGCCGGACAAGCAGCTCTTAAGCATGGGGTTGACCATCTCCATAGGGGTCAAATCGATTTCGTTGCAGTGTTGAACAAGGCGAGGGAACTTGGCCTTAAGAAGTTTTGCAAAAGGAGCGGCGTTGGCAGTAGCCAATTGCTCGTTGCCGGACAGAACTGCGTAGGGCAGGGTATCAACGCCCATAAGAGCGAACAATGCCCGCGCAGCGTCCTGCTCATCGAGATTAAGGAGCAACAAACCAGCTAATTGGGTGATGCCAAAGTCATACTTCACTTCAGGGTAGCGGCCAAGATATTGACGTACAATGGTGACCAAAGGATCATGCAAGGGCCTACCATTGCCAAAAATGCCAACTTCGCGCCAAACTTGTTCGGTGTCTGCTCTGATCTGAGCGTCGTCACCAGCCAGTGGCTCAGACGGGTCGATGGGGCGCACCTTGGTGGCAATCTGCATTTTCCACACCTTACCACGGATGCTGTCGGGGATACCACGCCATACAAGGTCGCGAGACACCTTGGAAGGGGTCTTGGACTGCGTCCATGTTTGCCACGTTTGGGTATCCGCACGGCACTGCTCAGCCCGCTTGGCCTGCAGCTTTTCCTCCTGCTCTTTACGCTTGCGCTCAAGGGCAGCAGCTTCGGTCATCATGCGCTCGTAGGCACGTAGATGAGCCTCTTCCTCGGCGGGATCCTTGGGCGGCAGGTTCTCTGGACGCGTGAGCGAGGTCCGGCGGCTAACGGGGCTACCATCGCTGGAGCACGACGACGAACGGGCCGACTTTGGAGTTTTCAAGGGCGGAGGATTGCCGCTTTCGACTCTGAGTTCTTCCTCCAACGCGAATGCCAGTGTGATTTCACTGGCGTCCATATCGAGACCATCAACTTGGGATGTGCGTCGGGATGAGCTTTGCGACACTATAGAAGTGCGAGCCAGCGAAGGGTGATTAAGGTGTGCTTCAGAGCCAGCAAACTTGGGCAGTTCGCCAACAGGAGTAGACAGTCCACTGGGAGCAGGGCCAGGGCCAAGGCCAGCGTGAAGGCGTCGCGTATTGAGGCTATCAACCTCGCGGATAGACGGTAGCGATGCCGACCGAAGCGCAGGGCCATCGATTGATGGCGGGGTGGCATACTGCGGCGACGAGGTACTATTTGGTGACACGGAGGGTCCATTGGCATGCAAAGAGTTCTTTGAAAGAGGATGGGGTGCCCGGGACGTTTGCTGAGGCCGCCTACGGTGGCTAGAAGGAGGGGTATGGGGTTGAGTTTGGGAAGAAGATTGAGTCTGAGGATGTTGTTGGTGTTGCAATGGCGACGGGGTATGGGTCTGACCATAGTTTTGCAATTGCTTCTGTTGCTGGCGATACAGGGCAGGGCTCATGGGCACATTGAACATGAGACCTTCACCAGGCCAGATATCCTCGCCGTCGTCAGCGTCGACATCTGCCTCGCGTTGTTTACGCGACCGGGATCCTCTTCGTGATGGAAGACGCGTCAAAGGAGCCAACGAGGTTCCATCGACGCCCATGCCGACCATATGAGGGTTATTTGCGTGAAGAACAGGAGCACTTTTACGACGGCTCTGCGACAACGGCTGGGGCGGGCCCATGGAACCAGGCGGGGAGCCGAGCGAGCCTACCGAAGAACCAAAGGGGTTTGTGAGTTTGACGGTTCCAGAAGCGGACAAGAGACGATTTGGCGGGCTTATACGGCCACTAGAGTTGGAAAATGAGTTTCGTTGGTCCATAGCTTCGGCAAATTTGCCAAGCGTCGGGGAAGATATGCTCGATAGTGAGGAGCGAAGGCTTGAGGTATCGCTGGTCAATGTAGGAGTAGACACTGTGGAGGATGGGCCCATAATGTCGTCACTTACCACAGAATTGAGAGAGCTTGTGGGGCTTCGTCGCACCGAATTCAGGCTTGATTGCGAGAATCGCGTCTGTTTCGGGTCAACAAGAGAAATATCCTCAAAGTCCTGGACTTGAGGTACTCTCTGGCGAACAGGAGCAATGTCTGTCATTTCGTGCAAAAAAAAACGAGTGGGATGCAACAAATGGTATAGTACAAGTGCACGCTAGTTCAAAAACAGCCAAGTAGTTTTTGGTCCTGGTGAAAGCAACCGTTCTAGCCACAAGGAAAAAGAGATCGAATAGGGACAAGCCAAAGCCAAAGCTGAGATCCTAGAACAAAGGTAAAACGCGAAGTGAAACCTAAAACCTGGAGCACAGTCTAAACCGAGCTTCGATTGTGTCGACTTGTGAGCTGGGTGCGTCTGTGTGCAGGGGCGAGTACAAACCAGCAAACAAAAATAATGTACAAACTGCAAGTGTTGTTGTTGTGTGAACAGAAAGGTAGTCGGTTCAAACAAAAGACAACTAAAAATGCCAACCACCTACTTGAATTCTAGGTGGTTCTTTTGTGGCAGGAGTGTGGGAAATTGTTCAACAAGAAAAAATGCCCGCAGCGACACTGGTGCGTAGGTTAGGTGCTTGCGTACCCTAACAAACTAAAGGGTTGGTGGAGGAGCTGCACGCCATTTGTTGGCCCCCCCCCCCCTTCTTCAAACTTCCCTTTGGTATGCGAAGGCCCATCCACTAAAACCCGCATTACTAAGTGCATCTGGGACAGGTCCCATCGTGCATGAAACGCCAATTTCTAAGGCAATCCTGGCAACAATGGCTTGGGACTTGAAACAAACCCAGCCTTAGTTAGCTGCAAATGCTCATTCCCTCTTACCCCTTTGGGCATGGGTGCTCCTAGCTTGATTTTAGGCTGTAACTAAGGTATATCGCGTTGTTGGTGCTCGAGAAAGGTGGTGGTTGTAGACACGCGGCTTAAATTTCGAGGTTAATTGATTAACAACGGTTCTAATCTTTTATCGCTTCTATTTCTCCACGACAAGGACAAATATGTTGACCAAGAATGCAAGGCTACACTATCCCATAGGAAACAGTGGGCTACAACTAAGTTAACTAGTGAGATGCCAGCCACATGGCAGTCGGGTTTGTTGAAGTTCCGACAGATTTTATGCCGATAGATTTATGCCGGATTATCCCACCTGCCAAAATCTAACATCATTCAACCGTCTACCAGCCTAGCTTATGTTCTTTTTGCTAGGTATCTATCCAAACTTGGTAAATGGCCCTTACCCACGCATATATTGTAAGCATATCCCAACCTGCATATGTTTCCAAATCAGTTAGCCTCCCTCCCTTATTCATGTGGCTGGGTTACGTAGACACTTATCGAGAGACAGAGCCAAGAATTAATGTGACAGCATAGTATGGGATATGTGGGCATCGCATCGGCTATGTGGGCCCAAGTGACCAGGAATGTCTAGCTTGCTGTCCCCCACATTCCATGTGTTTTTTTGTGGTTTGGGGGTGGTATTACAATAACCTCACTGATCCACGCTCCTCGACGCGAGACCCCGCGAATCTTCTATTTTTATTTTTGTTGTGCACACGCGGGCCGTTTCGCGACGCGTCAGCGTGAGAGCCTTGTTTCTGCAGGAGGTTTTTATATGTTGTTTTGCCCGTCTGCCCGTCTGTCCGCCCGCTTGATCACGTGACACACACTTACAAAAACGCGTTAAACCACTTAATTAGTTTACGTTTTTTTTGGTCTTATGGTATTTCCTCATAAATATTTTTTGTATCTACATACCCAAATATTTTTCTTACTTTTCGTAGGCTTTTCAGACCACCAAAAAAAATGCCGTCAAACCATAACAAAGATAAACCTTGGGATACTCCCGATATCGATAAATGGAAGATTGACCCTTTCAAACCGGAAGACAATAAAAGTGGTAGCGCTTTCCTCGAGGAATCGAGCTTTGCAACTCTGTTTCCTAAATATCGTGAGCCATACCTTCGTCAAATATGGGGCGATCTCACAAAGGCATTGGAGTCTCGGGGTGTTGCCTGTCAATTGGATTTGGTCGAAGGAAGTATGACTGTCAAAACTACCCGTAAAACTTTTGATCCAGCAGCAATTCTCAAGGCCCGAGACTTGATTAAATTGTTGGCCCGTAGTGTCCCATTCCCCCAAGCAGTCAAGATCTTGCAGGACGATATTGCATGCGATGTGATCAAGATCGGTGGATTCGTGGCTAATAAAGATCGGTTCGTCAAGCGAAGACAGCGTCTCATTGGACCCAATGGCAACACACTAAAAGCTCTAGAGTTGTTGACCAAGTGCTATGTTCTAATTCAGGGTTCTACCGTTGCCGCTATGGGAGGCTACAAAGGCCTCAAGGAAGTTAGGAGAGTTGTTGAGGACTGCATGCAGAATGTGCACCCTATTTATCACATCAAAGAACTCATGATTCGTCGCGAGCTTGCCGCCAAGCCTGAGCTTGCCCACGAAGACTGGTCACGATTCTTGCCGCAGTTCAAAAAGCGTAATGTCGCCCGTAAGGCACCTCACAAGGTACGCGAGAAGAAGGACTACACGCCATTCCCGCCGCCTCAACAGCCACGCAAGGTTGATCTTGAAATTGAGTCTGGTGAATACTTCTTGTCCAAGCACGAAAAGGACCAAAAGAAACGCGAAAAGCGTGAGGAGGAGCGCAAGGCTCACAAGTCTGCCAAGGACAAAGAACGGGCTAAGGCATTTGTACCTCCCAAAGAAATCTAAGAATAATTATTTATGGAAGCTCGCACCACGGCCGGCCCGTGCCGATCTGGTATCTACACAATGCTTTTTCTAGCCACAACGAGATGAGTCCTGCAACCACAATTCCAGTTGAATCACTTACTGCAACTGCTCCCATGGCAAACTCTCGCTCCTCAGCACTAACACTTTCTGAAACAAGCATGAATGTGTTCACATAGGCCAGGCCCCCTAATAAGCCTTCGTAGACCACAAAAATCATCAACAACCAGACACTAGGAAGAACCATAAACATCGATTGCAATACTGCCACACCTAGGTTGATCACTTGTAGTATCGCAGACAAGTATAAGTTGCGTACCCTGAAGAACATGCCCGAAGATCGGGATATGAACACTCCAAGCTGGTAAAGGGTACCATATGTAACATAGGCGTCACGGAAGTCTCTAAATGGCATTTCATCGAGTGGAAATAGTAGCGTTGGTGAGATGCCCTGGTTTATGATGTACTCACTGATGTACACGAGTGTCAATGGAACAATGTATGGCAGCACAAGACCCTTGAGCTTTTCAATCACGGGCCGTGATCGTGACGACGGGCTTACGGGCTGGTACGTTTGCTGCCGCGTAGGAAGACCCCACAAATAAATCACTGCAACCAAAAAAGGCATCAAGCTAAACACCATCAGCGTGTATGGCGTGGGTATTTGTAGCCACGAGGTCATGACCATGAACACGAACGAGCCAGCGAGACCAGCTCCACCAGTACCCGTGCTCCAGCCATGAATCGCTTCTTGGTTATAGTAGTGAGTCAATTGCAAGAACGTAATCTCACCGAGGCCGCTCGACGCCGATGCCATCATGATACCTACAAGGCGCACCGGTAGGCTCGCAACGTTTGCAATCAATTGCATACCCAAAAAGCTCAGGGCCACCAATGTTGCGATTCTTGCTGCATATGAGATTTTCTGAATGAAAAATGGAGCAACCAACTTCAACAAAAAGGCTGGTACCACGTCTGCGAGCAGCACAACACTCTTGGGCGTCTGGGTACCAACAAGGTCTACTGCTGCTGATAAGATAACCACATAGAGAAGATTGTTGAGCAGGCCAAAGCCACCAAAGCTAAGAATCACTTTTAGTTTGTGGCCGATCTTGATATGCATCCGAGCCGTATCTGGATCAATCTTGCGATGTCGTGGTGCTATCTATGGATGTGATATGGTGGTGCTATCTACGAATGCTGAAGTAAGGCCACCACCAGCTTAACATTTGTCCCACACGTAGCAGTGGTGATTTCACCTGGCGATATGAAAAAGTGCTTGTTAGAATTTCAACTGGAATTTATATTGTAGCAAAATGAGTTTGGCTATAATTGATCTACCTGCTTTCTGTAGTTCTTTTTTCAACATTGGGAGCCACTACCAATAAGGTCTTTTAAAGAATACTAATTCAATTGCCGAGAGACGGGGAGCTGGCTTCACGTGTCAACTTTCAAATCTTTTCTCTGGTATTCTTCTCTAGTATTCTCACATCATTTAATTGGATAATATCACAGGTTCTACAAGTTGAAGTTTTTCAATAATTGACAAACGCTTTCAATGAACAAGACGATGCGCACGAGTAAATTCGTATGATACTCCTATCCAACTACCCAACAAATGGAATAAAAACTAATTAAAATAAATAATCTACTATCAAAAGCCAACATAATACGAAACCAAACCAAACACACAGCAAAACAAATTTAGATCAGATCTGGTAATGGGTGTGCGCCTCGATATGCAAGGAAGCTGCAGCTAAGCGAATATGCGTGCGGTCGGCTTATGACGACGCACACGTACCACGACCATGCACTGGCGAAATACTAAAGCCATTCCACAGCTGGTAACAAGAAATTGAAAATAAGCAGAAGGAGTCGCAAAAGTGACCTCCCTTGAAGTCAAGATCATCGGTGGGGGGAGTCTGCATTAACGCATACTGTACTATACTAACTGACAGGTGGGTCGATTTCAATACCCCCACGCATGCCAGTGCATTCTAGGAACGCCAGGCACGTCAAGGACCTGATAGTTTAAATAGCGGTAAAGCAAATAGAGTGGTTCGGGCTATAAGTGACGGGCTACGGGCCGCCAGTTATAACCTGATCGCGGGGTAGGCCCTCCCCTCCCCCCACCTTGACTAGTTGTCTTTGGCCAGGGCTAAGGCCATGTTGACAGGACAGCGTAGTAGTAACCAAGCACATAGGCCCAGAGCCATCTTGATTACCATACGGTAACCTGTTCTACGACATTGACATCGAGATGAACAGAGCCATGAATCAAAAAGAAGCTTCGAGTATTCGGGCGCGGGACTTTATCAATTGAACGTTTGCCAAAAATGAAGTTCGTTGCTATATTCTGACCGAATCAACCTAAAAAAAGCCGCATTATACAGCCTATTAGAAACCGGTATGACCGTGCGGTTGACCCTTTAGACCCTCCGGGGGCCTTACGTGCATTACGACAGACATGGACCATGTCCCAACGGGTTTGAGAGTATGCAGCAGCAGTTGCAGGCTTGTGCAAGCTGTGCATTATTGGCTCGGAGCAAAGGGTGGGATTGGGCAATCAGCCCACTACGCAGATGCACCTCATCAAATGAGAGGGAACCGCCTCAGCAGTATATAAATAAGGGTAAGACCCACACCTCTTGTAGATTCTGTTCGATCAAACCCCCACCTTAGAAACCTAGTTTTCAACGGTTTACATCTACACATACCTCACACATTTCCCAGAATGTCTAAACGTACTGAATTGCCCGCCTGGAAGGAGCTCCAGAAGCTCTACGACACCGAGGGCAAGAAGCTGAGCGTGCCTGAGGAGTTCAAGAAGGACCCTAAGCGTTTCGATAAGTACTCGTTCGAGTTCACCAACTTTGATGGCTCCAAGATTTTGTTTGATTTCTCCAAGAACCGCGTCAACGAGGACGTTCACTCTGCTCTGCTCAAGCTCGCTGATGAGGCAAAGGTTGCCGAGCTCCGCGATGCCATGTTCGCCGGTGACAAGATTAACATCACAGAGAACCGTGCCGTGTACCACGTTGCATTGCGTGCCCACAGCAACGGCCCCATGAAGGTCGATGGCCACGATGTTCTCCCTGAGGTCAAGGCCGTTCGTGCACACATGAAGGAGTTCTCCGATGAGGTCCGCAGCGGCAAATGGACTGGTTACACCGGCAAGGCCATTACCGATGTGGTTAACATTGGTATTGGTGGCTCTGACCTTGGTCCCGTCATGGTGAGCGAGGCTCTTAAGCACTACGCTGATGACACCAAGCTCCGTGTGCACTACGTGTCCAACATTGACGGCACTAACATCACTGAGGTGCTCAAGCCCTTGCACGCCGAGACCACTTTGTTCTTGGTTGCTTCCAAGACTTTCACTACTGCCGAGACCATCACCAATGCTACCACTGCCAAGGAGTGGTTCTTCAAGAACGGTGGTTCCGAGAAGGACGTCGCCGCCCACTTTGCTGCTCTTAGCACCAACGAGAAGGCTGTGACCGCTTTCGGTATTGACAAGAAGAACATGTTCGGCTTCGAGGACTGGGTTGGCGGTCGTTACTCTGTGTGGTCCGCCATTGGCCTTTCTGTGGCCCTTTACGTGGGCTGGGAGCGTTTCGACGAGTTCCTCCGCGGTGGTGAGGCCATGGATCAGCACTTCCTCAAGACTAACGCCAAGGAGAACATTCCCCTGCTTGGTGGTTTGCTGAGCGTGTGGTACGGCGACTTCTACGGCTCGCAGACCCACTTGGTGGCTCCTTACGACCAGTACCTCCACCGCCTCCCTGCTTACCTCCAGCAGCTCTCTATGGAGTCTAACGGCAAGAGCGTTGACCGCAACTCGCAGTTTGTAGACTACCAGACCGGTGCCGTGCTCTTTGGTGAGCCCTGCACTAACGCCCAGCACTCCTTCTTCCAGCTTGTGCACCAGGGTACCAAGCTCATCCCCGCCGACTTCATTCTGTCCGCCAAGTCTCACAACCCCATCCGTGGCAACCTCCACCAGCGCATGCTTGCCTCCAACTTCTTGGCTCAGGCTGAGGCTCTTATGGTTGGTAAGGACACTGAGGTGGTCAAGTCCGAGGGTGCTCCTGACTTCCTCGTGAACCACAAGGTGTTCAGCGGCAACCGTCCTTCCACTTCTATCCTCGCTCAGGAGATGACCCCTGGCTCCCTTGGTGCCATTGTCGCCTACTACGAGCACGTCACCTTCACCGAGGGTGCCGTCTGGAACATCAACTCCTTCGACCAGTGGGGTGTTGAGCTTGGCAAGGTGCTTGCCAAGAAGATCCAGAAGGACCTTGAGACCTCTGGTGAGACCACCACCCACGACTCTTCGACCCGTGGTCTTATCAACCAGTTCAAGGCCTGGTCTGCTTAAGCTATATATTATGATGTTGATCAAAGCCATGTCCAATTTTCCACATCCGAGGTCTTCGTATCCTCAAAAATTTAGATGTTACAATTAGATTTTTTTTTTTGTTATTTGGATTCATTTTGACAGCTGCCAAGGCATAACCACGATATTTTGATTTTGGTTTTAATGGCTTGCGCAGATTATTAACTCGCCACGCTGATAACTCGGCAGCTAAATTGAGATCAGGTCAAACACGCGTCCAAGAGTTGCTGGCCATTGAACTGAATCCCACTAAAGAGTTGTTGGAGGTTTATGCTCCTACTTCGGGGGATCCGCGACCGCGTGGCCGTGTTCCGCCGCTTCAATAGCTCTGACGCTACCAAACAGAGGCTCCTGGCCAATCTGGGGGGATGCGTCGATAGATTGCAGCAGGCAGTGCCTAAACTGCTCAGTGAGCAGTTGCCCGGAGATCTTATCCATCCCAACATAAAGCTCGAAGTGTTCCCCGAGACGCACCCGGGATTCTTTGTCGCTGGATCTACTGCGTATAAAACAACCGTCAAACTCATCCAATTGGCGGCGTGCCCGCTGCTAGTTCCACGGCATACCAAGCTCCAGATCCTCAGCATGCACGTTGACAAGTGCCCTGATATCGGAGAGCGCCATGTCTACTTCAATTGGCGATCAGTTTCGCCTGATAGGCCGCAAAGCAGACCAGCTGTTTCGTTGCCGCACGTTTGGGAGCCGGGCCATTTAATCCATAGCTTGGGCGCCCTACTTCCCGAGGAGTATCCCGTTCTCGCTGGCTCGTTCGAGTTCGGCTTTGATCGCGAATGCGATAAAGTTTTGCTTCATGTAATTCGCAACGTGGAGTACCTATCACGGCCAGATGCTCAACTACTCATGGCATAACACTGATAACACTGTAAATAGTTTGGTTTGTTACCATAGAACCACATTTGTACATACCTGTAAATAGACAAAACTGTATCTGGTCATTAAACTAACTATGGTGGTGAGCATATTATATTAGGTGCACACTTTCAAAGCTATAAAAAAAAAAGTCATAATCTAAATTTCGTGTCTACGTATCTATGTACGGTGTCTATGTGAATGCGACCGAATCTAGGCAACAGTGACCAGATTCGCCAATGGTCGCGTTTTGTTTCTTACCTTTAGGCAAGAACGCCTCGTCAGAGTCTGCCGGCGTGATGGGCAGCGCGGCGACATTGGTTCTATTTGAGGCACCCGAGTCGGTGCTGCTCGAGCTCTGCGAGCCGCTAGAGCCGCTAGAGCCGCTCGAACCAAGACTGTGGGGCACTTCATAATCAGAGCCAGACTCGGCACCGAGGCCAGCTAGGGCGGCATCGAGGTCGTCCATGGCGAACACGCCATCGTGATCGCGCTCGTGGCCATGATCGCGTTCGGGACCGTGCTCATGCTCGTGTTCGTGTTCATGTTCATGTTCATATTCGTGCTCATCCTCGATTACAGCGCTCTCAGTGGCGCTGGGGGTGCCGGAGGGAGCAAACGGAGCGCTTCCAGAAATCCGCAGGTGGGCATGCTCGCGACCCCAGCGCGAGTGAAGAGACCCACGCGAGGTCATCGAAGCAGGCCCGCTGTAATCTCTCTCAGAAAGGCTAGCAGCGGCAACCTCTTCCTCGTTTTCTTCGGGTATGTATGCAGGGCCATGGAGACGGTGGTGGGAAGAGTGTCTGCGAGAGCGACGGCGGTGAGTGGGACGAGAAGGCTGGTTGTGGGGGCTCAGTTTCGAAACATTAGTGCCATTAGCAGCCAAGTGATGGTTCGTAAAGTGTGACGGGAAATGAGAAGTGGACGCTGGCGGCGTGTACATCTTCCGGCGGTCCCAGCTACTACGCACAGGTGACAGTGAGCGGCGATTGTGAGCGGTGGGCACACGGAAAGGTGCCCGCGGCTGCGTGATGGCCACCACCGAACGCTCTTCCTCCCAAGACTTGGACAGGATCTCGAGCTCGTCATCCGTGGTCCAGATCTTGACATCGAGTAACGCAGTGCGCATCTCGGCCAAGGAGCGGTTAGAAGGGTCAATGGTGAGGCAGTGGCGTAGAACGGCGAAGACGTCGTGGCTCAACGCAGGGAAAACGTCGTACAACGTCTCACGGCAGCTGGCAAAGTCAGTGAACAGACGGTCACGTTCGTTAGCGGTCTTGAAAGGATTGCGGCCGAACAGTGTGTTCAGCAGCACGATACCTAGTGCCCAAATGTCGGCCTTGGCGCCATCGTAGCTTTTAGCCGAGGGATCAAAGCACTCGGGCGCCATGTACTGTTCACTACCAACACCAAACTCAGTGCACTGTTGGACGGTGGACGAGAGGCCCCAATCGCCGAGCTTGGCAGTGTTGCCACGTCCCAACAAAATGTTTTCGGGCTTGATATCCCGGTGATAGATGCCTTTAGAGTGGGCATACTCGAGGGCATCGACGAGTTGCAAAAGGAGGCGACGGAGGCGTTCGCGCGAGCCGGCGAACGCGCGGCCGCGGTTGTTGCCGTGTTTAATGGCTTCGTGGAGATCACCACCCTGGCAGTATTCGAGAATGAGGACCAGCTCATTAGTGCTTGGGTCATGGAAGTGCTCCACCAATCGGAGAATATGGGCATGCTTGAGCTCGCCCAGCACTTCAATCTCCGTGTAAGCGGCTTCTTTGAGATCTTCGTTGGTCAATGGAACTCGTTTCGCAGCATACCGGGTTTGAGTCCGGACATCCTCCACAAGCATCACCACGCCATACGAGCCTCGGTTCAGCAAACGCACCTCGCGATACTTCCCGAGGTAGTCTGCCATTTTTTTTTTCTTCTTGTCTTTAGGTTTCTTCCAAACAGTTGAATTGACCACCCAAGAAGCAGTGGGAATCAAAGATGTTCTTTCTTGTTGGTCAAACAACCAGTTAAAAAAAGCTGGGGTCGTCGGAACAAGACAAGGCGTAGAGTCTGGAACGGAACCGAACCAATGGAACCCCGTGGCCTTCTAGCTCGCCGCTGACCGGGGTCTATTGGGGGTGTCACGCCAAAGAAGTACTTTGTGGGCAAAAAAACGAAAGTAGATGTAAGTTGGTGTTGAGTGGGTTTGTGTTGACGTCTATGTGTATTGTATATATTATAACCCAAGGAGGGGAGGATGAGCCAGAGGAGGGTGGGTATGGGGTAAACCAGGGTAGGGTTTTAGGCTCACTAAACGCTGCTGGGTAGGACGATGACTGTTTAATTGTTCAGGTTACGTGTATCTGTGTTGAATTGAGTTGAGTTGACCCACCAGACATTGGGTACAATGGATTGTAATTGACTAGAAAGCATTAGATTTGGTTTATGTATTTACTTAATGAAATGAAGCACAAGGAGGGCATTTGTTACAGGTATTTGGCCTTGTTGAACCTGCTGACTATTCTTAGCGTGCATACTGTAGACGTCTGCAGACTGCGCTGACGTAACCAAAGGTTCTATGGAGCTTCGACTTCCACTGGTCCCCCAATGGCTGCCAGCTGCCATTTTGCCCTGCCATTCAGAATCGATCGTAGTGGGTGGGTGATGGTGGGTCAACCCGATGATTAGCTGCAATATGTTAACTGGTAACCAATAGGCTACCGTACAGCCATCGCATTGACAACGGTGGAGATAGTGGCATGGGCAACGGGCAAAAGATATTTCTAAATTCAATTTCTAGGAACAAATTGTTAACATTGGCAGATCTGACGGCTGCATTCCGAAAGCTTGCTGTTCATCCTGTCTTGATATTAGCGCATTTCAAACCACGTCGCCATGCCACGCCTCTAATCACCACAGATACGAGCTCTGCTGCTGCTGCTCCTGCTGCTCCCTGGGTGGTACAAGTAAGCCAATACTTTACCGGGGAGTGACGTATGTACAATTTATACGCGTAACGTGGGTGTCTTATGTAGGGCGTACGGCACCGGCCAACGTTGCAGACAACTAAAATAATTACACGTGATCCCCTCATACATTTCGTTATCGTTTAGGTAAGTAATGCCTAAGCGCGGGCCCCGACTCGCCTACGGGTGGGGGAATGGGGGAGAAGGGAGAGACCAGGAGTCAAGGCCTGAGCTGGCACCTCTTCAAATTCTTTCTTCTTACCACTAACACTTGCTTGTTTTGTCAAGTCGGATTTTGTATGGTGGTTTGAAACAAGTTTTTCACACCAAAATGGTAAGTATGTTTCTTGGACATGCCATTCATGGCATATAGAGCTGTGAATGGCATTGAATGGCATCACCAGCGTGCATGGCAATGCTGTGGTTACGCCCACAAACTACGCACGTACAGCTCAATTCTTTTTTGTGGTGAGAATTTTTGAACCAAAGCTTTTTCTTTTGGTGGTTGGTGATCGCAACATGGCGCGGCCCCTCAATAGCTTGGGCATGTTAGTGCGCCGGTTTACCCGCATACTACGAGTTCTGCCACTACGCAGACTGAAGCTCTGGCACTGTTTTTGTCTGGTTGTATTTTTCACCCACGGGCTTTGGATTGTTGCACAGTTCCACCCAGACTTTGGTAGTGTCCATATGGGTATGTCCCTTCTTGCAATGGGGCTCCTATTTGGCCTTGGATTGGTACTCAGACTGAGATTCAAACCGGCGAAAACAGTTGTCGATTGGCGTCAAGAAAAGGTTGAGTTTGTTTGAAACTCAGTGGGGAATTTCTGGGCGGGCGGGCACTCAATGAACAATCGTTCCACCACAAAAATCGTTGAGCATTGTGCATCACTCAAACATCTCACAACTTTTTTTGGCTTCATCGACACCTTTCGCTCGGTATTGAAGTCGTACATGATATCGTTACCCTACTTTAAAACCTGCTCCCTTTTAACCTAGTAGATCGCAATTGGGACAGCACTCCTACCGTCTAATGTTAGCACTAGATAGCCCTTAGGCATGCTGACGTATTTACACTCTCACCCACCTGAGCGCCTTGGAAACTATCACGGGAACCAACGGGAAAAGGGCGAGCTGAAATATACCACGGATTTTTTTTTCGGAGGTCGAAGTTAGTTCGAAGCTTGAGATTGAAAAAAGTCGACGCTGCCGTGGCCCACTCCTAGTGTGCTCGTGTCCCGTGCTGTAGTCTCGCAGCCCCACTTGGTTTTTTCTCTGTTGTCAACCGCGTTTTTTCGCTGCAGTACCCCAAGCATCCAAGCTCGCACGGCCTAACCATGGATTGGGACTTTATAAACAAGAACCCAGAGCTCTACGGCCTCCGTCGTAGCCGCCGGAGCAACCTACCGACCTGGGAGACAAAGTCTGACTCCGAGGACGACACCAGCGCCAACCGTCGCCGTGGTGCTCGTCAGACCTATGACAGTGACAACGATGTTGACATGGACGATGGTGTATCTTCCGATGACGACAGTGAGCCAGCATCGTCACGAAGGTCGGCTCCAGCCCCTCGACGTCGGTCGGCCACTCCACGATCCGCCGCGGCTACGAAAAAGAAGCCCAAACGCCCCGAATGGGAAGCCAGTGAGGACGAGAGCGACAACAACGATTCCTCCGGTGAGCATGACTCTGAAGAGGGCTCTGATGAGTATGACGACGGTCCTATTGAGTACTATGAATATGACACAACCTACCAACAGCAACAGGGCCCGTCCATCGAGGCGGTGCTCGATCACCGGCCATTGCCAGATGTTGACGAGGCGGCCGAGGAAACGTTCGATGAACCCAAGCAAACGTTCGAGTTCCTGGTAAAGTGGCAAAATCAGTCCCATCTTCACAACTCCTGGGAGTCCTGGTCGTTCTTGTCTACCCTTCGCGGAAATAAGCGCGTCGACAACTACATCAAACAGTCGATTATTCTTGATCATGAAATAAGAACCCATCCATTGACTACCCGAGAAGACATCGAGGCCATGGATATTGAGCGCGAACGTGTCCGCGAAAACCTTGCTGAATACAAGTCTGTCGAGCGTATCGTCTTGTCCGAACGACGAGCTAACATCGACAGTGAAATCGTGCTGCAGTACTTTATTAAGTGGAAGCGTCTTTATTACGACCAATGTACATGGGAAGAGGCCGGCACAATTGCCGACATTGCTCCCCGCGAGGTCGAGGCCTACCAAAACCGTCTCAACTCGCGTATATCACCGCAATACTCGGCATCATACCCAGCAAGTGGTCGCCCACGCTTCAAAAAGATGGATGCACAGCCAGAGTACATTGGCTCGCCCGATGGTAGATTCGAGCTTCGTGACTTCCAGTTGACAGGTATCAATTGGATGGCCTTCTTGTGGTCGCGTAATGAAAATGGTATTCTTGCCGACGAAATGGGTCTCGGTAAAACCGTGCAAACAGTTTCTTTCTTGTCATGGCTCATCTATTCCCGCAAGCAGAATGGCCCTCACCTGATTGTTGTGCCATTGTCTACCGTCCCAGCCTGGCAAGAAACTTTCGACAATTGGGCTCCTGATCTCAACTACATTATGTATTTGGGTAATACCAAGGCTCGTGAGACTATCCGCGACAATGAGTTCTATGTCAATAACCAGGCAGCGACTCTGCGACCAAAGTTCAATGTGCTAATCACCACATACGAGTACATTCTTAAGGATCGTACCGATCTTGGTCGTATCAAGTGGCAGTTCCTCGCCGTGGATGAGGCACACCGTCTCAAGAACTCCGAATCTGCCCTTTACGAGAGCCTGAGCGAGTTCCGCACTGCAAACCGTCTGCTGATTACGGGTACGCCGCTGCAAAATAACATCAAGGAGCTAGCAGCGCTGGTCGACTTTTTGATGCCTGGCCAGATGATCATTGACAGCGACAAGATCGATTTTGAGCAGCCAGATGCCATGCAGGAGGAGTACATCCGCGAGCTTCATAACAAGCTTCATCCCTTCATTTTACGACGACTGAAAAAGGATGTCGAGAAGTCGCTGCCGTCAAAGACGGAGCGTATTCTGCGTGTGGAACTCAGTGATGTCCAAACCAGCTACTACAAAAACATTATTTCGCGTAACTATGGTGCGCTTAATGCTGGCGCCTCCTCAGGCAATCAAATGAACCTGCTTAATATCATGGCCGAGCTTAAAAAGGCGTCAAACCACCCATACTTATTCCCGAATGCTGAGGACCAGTTCAACACATCACTTGGAAAATCCGAGATCTCACGAGAGGATACCCTCCGTGGTATGATCATGAACTCAGGTAAAATGGTGCTCCTCGACAAACTGCTGGGCCGGCTCCGGCGCGATGGTCACCGTGTACTTATTTTCAGCCAGATGGTCCGTATGCTCGACATTCTCGCCGATTACCTGAGTATTCGCGGATTGCCGCATCAGCGCCTTGACGGTACAGTGAGTGCTGCGCAGCGCCGAGTAGCTATCGACCATTTCAATGCTCCCGACTCGCCAGACTTTGTGTTTTTGTTGAGTACACGTGCTGGTGGTCTTGGTATCAACCTTATGACTGCAGACACCGTTATCATTTTTGATTCTGATTGGAACCCCCAGGCTGATTTGCAGGCCATGGCGCGAGCTCATCGTATTGGCCAAAAGCGCCACGTTATGATTTACCGATTCGTGTCCAAGGATACAGTTGAAGAGCAAGTGCTCGAGCGAGCGCGACGAAAGATGATTCTTGAGTACGCGGTTATCTCGCTTGGTATTAATAGCGACTCCAAAGCTGGACGCGATGCACGCAAGAAGGGCGCCTCCGACCCGTCGTCATCAGAATTGAGCGAAATTCTTAAGTTTGGTGCTGCTTCTATGTTCCAAGCCAACCAGAATCAAAAGAAGTTAGAAGACATGAACCTCGATGACGTGCTCGATCATGCTGAGGATCATGTTACTACTCCTGAGCTTGGCGAGTCTCACCTTGGTGGCGAGGAGTTCCTCAAACAGTTCGAAGTCACCGACTACAAGGCCGATGTGACCTGGGACGATATTATTCCCGAGGAGGAGCTCGCTCATTTGAAACAGGAAGAAAAGCAGCGACGCAACGAAGAGTACCTCAAACAGCAAATTGAACTCTCATCACGCCGTAAGGCAGCGCAGGCAGCGAGTCAGCTCGAAGTCGACGATGACGATGAGGACGACGCGGCCGGCTCGCGGCGTAGCACCAAACGCGGCGGTGCCCTCAGCGAAAAGGAAGTGCGTGCGCTCTACAAGGCTATTCTACGTTTCGGTGATCTTGAAACCCAGTGGTCAAAGCTATTCAACGACGGCCATCTACCCATGAGAAGTCCCGAAAAGATCAAGGAATGTTGGGCCAAAATGGTTGCCGATGCCAAGGATGCTGTTGAAAAGGAAACTGTGCGTCGCCAGGAAGAGTTTGAGCGCGAGAAGGAGCGGCTAGTTGCTGCTGCAAGTGCCGCAGGCTCAGATGCAAACGGCGCATCTGCCAGCCAAGCGGCGGTTCACGCTGCTAGCCAACAGCGTAAGCGCGACAAGAAGGCTATTTTGTTCGAGTTCCGAGGCGTGCGTAATATGAACGCCGAGCTGATAATGCAGCGACCACAAGAGATGCGTGCACTCCGAGAAAATGTGCCGCTCAACGACCCTCAATGGCTGTTCACAAAACCGTTAAAGTCGGTCAATGATTGGACTTGTTCATGGGGGATCAAAGAGGACTCACATCTGCTTGTAGGCACACGTAAGTATGGCTTTGGTGCATTCTCGCTGATGCGTGACGATCCCATGCTCCACCTTGGCGATAAGATGTTCCTCGACGCCAAAGACGAAGAGAAGGTTGGCTCGCAGGCGGGTGCTTCCAAGGCTAATGGCTCTGCTGGCTCTGGCGGTTCAGAAGCCAATGGTGCCGATGCCAAGGGCAAGAAATCGAAAAAGGCGCCAACCCCAGGAGCTGTGCATCTTGGCAGACGCGTTGATTATTTGGTTCAAGTTCTCCAGGGCAACATCGACCAGCCCACCCCAGCCAGCAGTTCATCTGGTCGCGAACGGAAGCGAAAGGCTGAAAAGGACCGCCCAGACTCGCGGGAAGCCAAGGCTAGCTCCAATGGTGCGACCAATGCCGACTCCCGTGGCAACTCACCGCCTCTGCGCCCTCAAAAGAAGGCCAAGTCAGAGCGGCCGGCCAAGACTAGTGTCAAGGCCAAGGCTGCCGAGCCTCGGGTGGAAGAGCGAGCAGATTCGCCGCCTCTTGAGGAAGAGTATGCGAGTATGGACGAGAATCAATGCCGTCGTGATATGCAGACAATCGACGATGTGCTTCGCCGCTTGAAACGTGGAAGACCAGCTCATATGGACCGCAAGGCATATTCAGCCGAGCTCAAGCATGACTTGCTCCAGATTGGTGACCACATTGAGCGAGCGTCCAAGTCCGTGCCAATGCCTGAGCGCCGTCGCAAGCACTTGTGGTCATACCTTCGACGGTACTGGCCATCGAAGCAGTCGATTGAGTCTGTCAAATTGCGCAAAATGTACGAAAAGAAAAAGCACGAAACAGACAGTTGAGCCGAACCCCTTGTGATATAGATAGATTGTGCATAGCTAAGTATGCTAATATCAAAAGTTAACTATTCCCTTTTTTGTCCTTGTCGTGACCCTACTTAACTAGGTAGAATCAATTCCCAATGACTCTACTGTTCTAGTGACTCTATGCTAAGTCTTTACCTAGCACAACCGTCGTGACCTCTGCCAATGGCACTTCACATTGCATGTTCGACACAATAAAATATAGAGTCTGTAGTATTCGGAAAAAGGTGAAATTGCTGCCAAGTTCAGTTCTCACCATATCCAACATCAACCCCAACGGCGCCTGTCGCTTGTCGCTTAAAAGACGACTATCGCCACGTGACCTATCTTTACAGGGGGGCTTGAAAAATCAGATTGACATTGACAATTGACAGTGATTGTAACCGATATCAAGATGCGGTGACTAACTTGGGACAAATCGTCTAGGTGGCAAGGGCTATCAAGCAGATATTATCTACTGTTACAGAAGCACCCAGCACATCTAACACCCGCCCGCTATAATATAGACACGCGCCTTAATCACGAGATTAGAAAAAAAAAAATTTCACCCCCTCAGCCAAGGGGGGGTTTTCTTTTTTTCTTTCCTCACAACACAAATCTCCCTTCTCTTGCTGTTGAGTCCGCTTTTGTGCTTGCCGTTCAACCTTTCGTTCGTCTGAACTTTCCTGGTTGTCTGGAGCTATATTAAAAAAAAAAAACCTAACTGGAAAAAAAAAATCAGATTGAAGCAACCCGCTTTTTTCCTCATTTTCTTTTTCTAACCAAATCATCACAGAAACTTTTTTTTTGTAAGGAAAAGAATCCGCAAGGCTCCTTTTCGTTCTCTTCTACATCAAAAAACCCATTCCAATTCCAATACCCATCTCCAAGTAATTCAGTTTATCTCTGGAAATGGCTGCTGATACTACCACATCGGCTCCCCCCAACCTCGAGAAGCTTTCCCTTAAGGAGGGTGCTTCTGCCGCTGCTGCTGCTCCTGCTGCTGCTGCTGGCTCCACTGGCGATGATGCCAGCAAGGAGGAGGCTTCTCCTTCGTCTCAGATGGCCAACAGCTCCCTTTACGTGGGTGAGCTTAACCCTCTCGTGACTGAGGCCATTCTGTTCGAGATTTTCAGCACCGTGGGCAACGTTGCATCTATCCGTGTGTGCCGCGATGCTGTCACTCAGAACAGTCTTGGTTACGCGTACGTGAACTACGCCAACGCCCCTGACGCCCGCAAGGCGCTCGACGACCTCAACTACGCCGTCATCAAGGGCCGTCCCTGCCGCATCATGTGGTCGCAGCGCGACCCCAGCCAGCGCCGTAACGGCCGTGGCAACGTTTACATCAAGAACCTTGACCCTACCATTGACAACAAGTCTCTTCACGACACCTTCTCCGCATTCGGCGATGTTCTTTCGTGCAAGGTTGTGACTGACGGTAGCGGCCGCTCCCTTGGCTTCGGTTTCATCCACTTCGCCACTGCTGAGGCCGCCGAGGAGGCTATCCAGACTGTGAACGGCATGGTCCTTAATGGCCAGGCGGTGTACGTGGCTCACCACGTGCCTCGCAGCGAGCGCGAGTCGCAGGCGGCTAGCCAGCGCGCCAAGTTCACCAACGTTTACGTGAAGAACCTTGACCCCACCAAGTTCGCCACTAACGAGGACCTCGAGAAGCTGTTCAGCAAGTTCGGTAGCATCACCTCTGCTGTGCTCAGCTCTGACTCCGAGGGCAAGTCCAAGGGCTTCGGTTTCGTTAACTTCAGCGAGCACGAGGCTGCCCAGAAGGCAGTTGATGAGCTCAACGACACTGAGGTCGAGGGCAAGAAGCTCTACGTCGGCCGTGCCCAGACCAAGTTCGAGCGTCAGAACGAGCTTAAGCGCCAGCACGACCAGCAGCGCCAGGAGATGCTCACGCGTCTCCAGGGCATTAACCTGTACGTTAAGAACCTCGACGATACCATTGATGACGAGAAGCTCAAGGAGGCTTTCGCCCCCTTCGGCACCATTACCAGCGCTCGTGTCATGACCGACGACAGCGGCAAGAGCCGTGGCTTCGGTTTCGTGTGCTACTCTGCCACCGAGGAGGCATCTAGAGCCATCTCGGAGATGAACCAGAACTACCTTGGCTCCAAGCCCATCTACGTTGCCCTTGCTCAGCGTAAGGACATGCGCAACAACCAGATGCGCCAGCAGCTCGCTGCCCGTCAGCAGCTCCGCCAGCAGCAGCACCTTGCTGGTGGTGTTCCTCCCCAGTTCCTTCCTCCTAACGGCGGTGCTCCCATGATGTACGGTCAACCACCGTTTGTTGGCGGCCCTGCTCCTGGCCCTGGTGGCAAGCGTGGTGGTGGCATGTACCCTCCCCAGGGTGCCGTTCCTCTTGGCCAGTGGCCTCCTCAGGGCGTGCCCGCCGCTGCTCCTGGTGGCCGCTTCCCTGGTCCTCCCACGGGCCCCGCCGCTCCTGCCAGCGCTCCTGTCAGCGGTGAGTCTCTTGAACAGATTGTCAACAAGGCTCCCGAGGAGGCTCGCAAGCAGATCATTGGTGAGGCATTGTACCCTAAGATTCTTGCCAGCGAGGGCATCAAGGGCAACCCCGAGCTCGCTTCTAAGATCACCGGTATGTTGCTCGACATGGACAACAGCGACCTCTTTGCTCTTGCCGAGTCTGAGGCTGCCCTGTCTGAGCAGGTGAACGAGGCTCTGTCTGCGTACAAGGAATTCCTTGCGTCGCAGAAGGCGTCGAAGTAGATAAATTAATATTTCATTTCGGTAAATCTTCCTTCATTTCTTTTGTTCTTATATTTTTTCCAATTAGTTTGAGCCAGCTCTATTTTTCATTTTTATTTTCTACTTGGTTGCAGACTCGTCTTGTGATTTCAATTGTTCACGCGCCCGTTCTGCCTCTGCCCGTTGACGTTTGTATTCGTCAAGTCGAGCTTGAGCTTCTGGCTTAAGTTTGAGTGGTTCACTTGGTTTAAATGTAACTTTGAACTTGCGTTTCTCTTCTGGCTGCGAGGGGTCGTCCAAACGCTTGACCAACTCGAAATCCTGCATCATATAAACAGTGCCCGCACCAGCACATATAACACCAATTAAGGCAGCCCAGAAACGGCCTCTAGCAGTAGGTCCCGAGCTCATATCTGCATATATTTAGACGCGCAGCCAAGTGAAGTAAAGGGAGAGAGAGGCTTTGGTGATTTCGCACCAGTGATTGCGTGGGTAAGCACATGTCCATACATCGTCTCCCACCCCAAACTACGAAGCAGTTAAAAAGGCAGTGATTGCGAGTGGACAGAATGAGCCTGCCGAAACGGATCATCAAGGAAACGGAGCGGCTACAAAATGATCCCGTGTCTGGGATCCATGCTGAGCCACATGACGACAATCTGCGCCACTTTGACGTGACAATTGACGGCCCTCACGATACGCCATACGAAGGCGGAGTGTTCAAGCTTGAGCTGTTCCTTCCTGAGGACTATCCAATGGAGGCACCGCGGATCCGATTCCTCACGAAGGTGTATCATCCGAACATCGATCGACTGGGCCGAATTTGTCTTGATGTGCTCAAGTCGTCATGGAGCCCTGCGCAGAACATTCGCACGATTTTGCTATCTATTCAAGCATTACTCGCAGCGCCTAATCCCGATGACCCTCTTGCTAACGATGTAGCCCACGTATGGAAGACCGACTTACCGTCGGCTCTTGCGCAGGCGCGGGAGTGGACGCAAGAGTATGCGAAGCCAGAGTAATGAATAAGGGTTTTAATCTAAAGAATTTCTACACTTGACGACAAAACCGAACTTAAGCAGCGAGCTCCATAAGGGCGTTGACGAGATCGCCGTTGTGAGCCTTGAGAGCGTTGACAGCCTTAGCCTTGGACACGTTGGCCTGATCCATGATCATGGAGATCTTATCTTCATCGAAACCGCTGGTGTCGACATCCTCGTCGGCAATCTCGGGCTCATCGAGCTTAGTGCTACGCACAGCCTCCTCGAGGTCGGCAGTGATGTCCTCGGGGCTCTTGTCGGCACCCTCGGCAGGGGCAGCAGCAGCACCGTCCTGGCCAGTGAGCTGAGCGAGCTGCTTGGCGAAGTCCTGCTGCTGAAGCTGGGCGTCACCGAACACAAGGTAGGCACCGTTGGGAGTGCGGTAGACCACGGGGTTCTCGATCACGAAGTTGACACCGCCGCGCTTGCGAAGCACAACACGGTTGATACCCTCGACCTTCTTGATACCGGTGCCCTTGAGGAGCTTGAGAGCCTTCTTGCTGCTGGTCTGAGCAACAGTGACGTCGGCGCCCTGGGGAATACTAGCAGTCTCAGCCATTTTTATTTCTGTAAGTCTTGGTTTTGGCACACTTTACTTTGTGTGGGGGGTTATGGTGAAAAACTGCTCTCTACAAAGAGCCAGTCAGTGTCCCGGGGACGAGGGCTCAGGGTCCGCGTTATGCGTTTGAGACTAACGCACGATATGTTGTAGAGTGTTGAGCGGTTTCGGGCACTGTGATCTTTTTTGGGATTTAAGCTGTTATTGATTTTTTTTTAAGATTGTGCTTTTTTAGGATTATGCGTCTAATGAGAATAATTATGTGATCACGTGGCAAATTTCTATCGATTCTGGCCGCTCGCATTGGCTCTCATTATATGGAGGCTCAGCTCAGCGTGCTCTCTCAGCAGCACATCAGCAGATTACACTTGTAGCTGCACATGAGGCATTGTATCATGGGCTATGGGGCCCATAGTTCTGCACTTAGTACGCTCTTACTATCCCCATGGCTCTGCCCATGGTAATGCTTGGAGTAAGCTGGAGTAAGCTGGAGTAAGCCCGAATAAGCTGGAGTAAGCTTGGTTGGGACCTGTCAAATGCACAAGCTGTGCCAGATGTAGTGCGTAGACTGTAGATCGGCGGAGTAGACTGCATCTACGTACCCCGAGAGCTTTAATTAGTTAAAAATTATTCCATCGGGGGTGAGGTGCATTAATTTAAGTGCATATGATGTATATTGGCCCCGAGTATTGACGCCAAAACAATACGGACGTTGTAGGGTAGACTTGTGTAGGGCAGTTTCGTGTAGGGCAGTCTCGTGTAGGGCAGTTTCGTATAGGGTTCTCTCGTGTAGGGTCGTGTCGGCGGTCACTTTTTTCGAAAGTGTCAGTGCTTTCCTACAGTACAGAAACAAACTTAGTGCTGCTACAAAGTGTGATTTATATTCTCGTGATCAACACTCGCCCCTGGCTTTGAGTTGTTCTAAATCAGTGATCGTTTCGCTGTTATTTTAAGTGATCTAATTCGAATGTCTAGACAACAAAAAGGTTTCGTCACGAAACCTCGCACTTGAAATGCACCTAAATTGAGTATTCCAAATGCGAAATTATACCTATAAAAGTTTGTCTGACAGCTATGACAGCTGTCGGGCCCTGATATTCAGAGGCATATACGGTAAATAACACACACAAAAGCGCTTGGAATCAAAAATTGCGCACGACCGACTCATGGGTCACCTTGCAAATGGCTTGAGTCCCAAAGTCGGTTATGCGAACCGACGCACAGGGGCAAATGGGGATGGGGGCCTGACTCGAGGCGGAGGTGTAGTGCCGAACCGTCATAAACAATAATAATAAAAGATGTGGTCGTATACTTTATCGAAAAAGCTTTTTCTGCTAAGTAGCAAACACAAAAACTAAAATATGTCGGCACGGAGCCCGAGTCGGCGACCCGCTCTAGAGCACAGTTTCGTTCGCATAAACTGAAATTCACCTCGACCTTGGGGCAAGGGTAGAAAATGTTAATATCGCTCGATTGAAAAAAAATGATTTAAAAAAAAGTGTGTAGTCAGCTAGATAGATTAGTCACCTAGTTGGGTAGAATCATTTATTTACCAGGCTCTCGCCCTGAAACAGCCGCCCGTCAGTATCATTATCCAGTTGTGCCGTTTATATTTGTTGTTTTAACATCTATCCGACAGAACTAGCTGCTTCAGAGCAACCAAAAGATCTCTCACTTTCTCAGTAAGTATCAAAGACCTCGGAACTGCCCTTGTGGCAGCCTCTGAGGCGCACTAACCACCCAGACATTGACTTTGTTTCTTTATCACGCTTTGTGGCTACCTTGTTGTGTGCGTGCGTGCGTGCCTGTGAGGTTATTTCCCCCGGTGGTCACAACCATGTGAGGCAATCGATCGATCTATTGCCCAATCCTCCCAGCATTTGTGCGCTTCAAGTGACAAGGCTGGCGAATGGGCGATGAGCGTTTCTGTGGATATGCGTTTGACTGCGCCAGCTGTCACCTCCAGCGGGCCTTGTGTGGGCCTACTGGAGGTGATGTATTTGGCAGGTGACATCGGCTATGAGCTTATTTTCGTGCGTTCCAGTCGGATCCAGTCGGATCCTGGCCTATTGCGCACTTTTAGCATTTTGGGCTTGTGCCGAGACTGGCGCCGAACATTCCAACGAGGTTGCGGCTTCTACTGCTAGCTTCGTTTTCATGGCTCGTAGTAGCACCACTTCAAATGTACGTGCCAGTCGCTGACTGACCCACCTCGGGGTCATGACTATGGTGGTACGCTAGTAGTGGTGTGTGATGATGCATGCCTTGGACTCGGCCCTTACGCCCAGAGCAATGTATCACACACAGCTGACGCCAATAATAGGTGGAGTGAAATATGCCACCCCTGCGGAATGCACGGCTGCGCACCGAACGCTTAACTGACACTCTCCAAAGGTTGTGTATCTGGTGGATCTCAGCTTCATATGGCTCTATTTTGTGATTCCTCTGCCTGTTTAGGACATGCTTGCTTCGGACCCGCAAATCCGTTGGCTTGAAGACCAGCCCCGTCTTGTGCTAAGCTGGCTCTAAACGCTGTCGTCATTAGTCGATCTTCATTGTCTTCTACCCTTGCCCTTAGGCAAGGCGATGAGTAACCCACTTCCCTCTCTTGTCTCAGGCGTTCAAAACACTAGGGGGGGGGGGAGGTTGGGCAGGGGATTTGAGACGCTGACTTCAAGGCTGCATGTTTCTGTTTTTAAGCAGTGGAGGGAGACGCGACCTCTACAGAATTTGCACGCATCATCAACAAAAATACCCACCCTCACGCCCTCGCACCACCTTTTCCCTCCCATCACCACATTTAACGTTTGTTGCTCAGGACACCCGTGGCTATTTCTGGAGTGAATCTAAAGAAACAAGAGTCTTTGTCTGCGTGGATATTTCTGCAAAAACAAAAGATTTTGATATACTAACTCATTCAAGAACCCCGTCACTCCTTTACCTCCCCCTTTTTCGACCCCTCGTCGAAAGAACCACATTCATTTCCCACCCGTTTCCTCGAGCTATCTTTTGAATTCGTTGTTTCCAAATGAAGAACGCTGTGATTTCCTCCCTCGCTCTTCTTGCCCTTGGTGCCCCTGCCGTCATGGCTGAGGAGCACGCTGCTCACCACGAGCACAAGCGTGCCTACGTTACCCAGTACGTCTACCAGACTATCCTGGTTGACCAGTTCGGTAACCCCATCACCGAGAACGCGATCGCCACGACTCCTCCTGCTGCTGCCGCTGCTGCTGTCACCAGCGTTGAGTCCGTGTCGACCCCTATCGAGGCTGCCGCTAACCCTGCTCAGGTTACCAGCATCGAGACTTCGGCTGATGCTCCCGCCGCAACAACCTCGTCCACCACCCCTGCTGCTGTGACCACCTCGAGTGCTCCTAGCTCCAGCTCCAGTGCCCCCAGCCCCAGCTCTAGCTCCAGCTCCAGCTCCGGCTCCTCCAGCTCTGGTTCTGGCGGTATTGGTGGCGACCTCTCGTCGTTCTCTTCGCCTGACTCTTTCCAGGACGGAACCATCGACTGCTCCGACTTCCCCTCCGGCCAGGGTGTCATTCCCCTTGACTGGATGAACCTCGGCGGCTGGTCTGGTATCCAGAAGGGTAACTACCAGGGCACCGACTCCTCCTGCCAGGAGGGCGACTACTGCTCTTACGCATGCCAACCCGGTATGTCCAAGACCCAGTGGCCTAGCAGCCAGCCTGCCGACGGCCAGTCCGTTGGTGGTCTTCTCTGCAAGGGCGGCAAGCTCTACAAGACCAACTCCAACTTCGACAGCCTCTGCATCTGGGGTGAGAGCTCCGCTCAGCTCAAGAGCGAGCTCAGCCAGGATGTGGCCATCTGCCGTACTGACTACCCTGGTACCGAGAACATGGTTGTGCCTACTGTCGTCAGCCCTGGCGGCACTAGCATCCTCACCGTCCCTGACGAGTCCACCTACTACACCTGGCGTGGTGGTCTCACCAGCGCTCAGTACTACGTGAACAACGCTGGTGTCAGTGTCGAGGATGGCTGTGTCTGGGGTACCTCCGGCAGCGGTGTCGGTAACTGGGCTCCTCTTAACTTTGGTGCTGGTTTCTCTGCTGGCTCCAACTGGCTCTCTCTCATTCCCAACCCCAACAACCGCCAGGCCGCGAACTTCAACGTTCGTATCGATGGTGGTTCGCAGGAGTGCAAGTACGAGAATGGCCAGTTCAACGGTGGCAGCGACGGTTGCACTGTGTCTGTCCCCAAGGGCAGCCAGGCTACCTTCGTCTTCTACTAAGCAGTCGATACCAGCCACACTGTTTTCATTGTCTCATATCCTCTTTTGAATTTCTCTTATTTTCTTCATGTACGTTAAAATATTGTACCAAATTTATACCCTTTTCTTTTAATATTAATATCAACCCTTTTCAACTTAAACTTTTCAAAGCTTATCGACGGTGTCACAGTGCTAACTTAGTACGCCCGCCCTCCACGGTCCAGCCCCGTTTTCCTGCATGTTTCATGTTGAAGCGGTTGCTGCTGTGGTCGCTGTTTTGGTAGTGGTGGCCCCAGAATTTGTGCTCGGGACAATTTCAATGTGGTCAATGACAAGACCAGCCTCCTTATCGTCTTCGTGAGAATGCATCGGGGCGACAAATCGATGGTTAGCAGCTGCCTCGGCGTACGCTTTCTCGGCAGCAGAATTGAGTACACTGCTCGAGGAAAACAGCCAGTCGATCTCTTCGAGGGTGCGGCCTCCAGTCTCTGGAATAAAGTAATAGACCCATGCAATGCATGCTATGTTCACAGCTCCAAAAATGTACATGGTGCGCTCTTCAATAGAGTTGAACATCACAGGACTCAAGAGCATGAGCCAGCCATTGCCGATCGACCATCCAACCACGCCCCAAGCAGCTCCTTTGCATCTTACCTGTACAGGCCAGATCTCGTTTTGATAGATCCAGGGCGTCACGAGCCATGTACCTCCAAAGGCAGAAGTGAAGATGAAGACAAACGCCGCACTTGCCGAACCAAAAGACTGGATGCCAGATACTTTAGCTTTGTAGCTGAATACTCCAATCAATATCATCGCAATGCCCTGGATCAGAGCTCCGATCATTGACAGCTTACGACGGCCATATCGATCAACGGTGAATACACCGATCAAGGTCGACAGCATATAAAAGATGTTATTTAGGCCACTGAGCCAGTTTGACTTGTCAACTGTGAACCCAGCCTGAGCAAAGATCGTTGGTTGGTACACAGTGATCGATGCAATGCCCACCCATTCCTGGAAAATCTGGAACCACACTGCCAATTGAACGCGTCGATTAATGTGGAGCTTGCCCTCAGAGAAAAACAGCATCCGCCAAAATGAATTCTTGATGTCCCGAGTATCTTCCTGAATATTGGCAAGAATTTCGTCATATTCATTTTGGGCTTTGGTCTCGTCTATTCGCAACCTTGTGAGAACAGACAGCGCCTCGGTATTACGACCTTTACTCAAAAGCCAACGTGGGGACTCGGGCATAAAGTTGATCATCACCATCAAGACTAGTAGCGGGATTAGCTGGAAAGCAATCGGAAATCGCCAGCGGATCACCGAGTGACCATTCTGCACAAAGCTCAGTCCGTATTCAAGCCAATATGCTACAACAACACCAAAGATGTTCATGAAGAATTCGATCGCAATGCCCATCCCGCGCACTTTGTAGTGTGATGTTTCTGCAGACCAAACAGGAATGACTACGTTCAGAATCCCGGTTCCAATACCAGTGATGACTCGTGAGCATAACATCCAATTCAAGTTTTGTGCAGAAGCCTGGAGGGCCGCACCGAGACAAACCCACAAACACCCATGCCGGACGCCGTTAACGCGACCAAACTTGTCACTAAACCATCCAGCTAATATAGCCCCGAAAAGGGTTCCGAGGTAATAGATGGCAACAATACCGCCTAGTCCAGCCACGTTCGTAACTTTAACTGTCCAATGTTTGTTGAAGTCGTCTGGTGGCACAGCATGACCAACACCCATAAGCTCAATATAATCCGGTGTCTGGTTTACACCGGACATCATGCCCTGATCGTATCCAAAGAAGAATATAGACAAGCAGCATACGGCATTGATGGCGATAGCTAGCGGTTTACCCTTGAGTTCCCTCATGATCGTTGCTCGCCAGAGCCCCACAAAAGAGGGAAGCTAGACTATTTAAGCGCCATTTGCATCATTAATTGGTGATACTTCCTGCATAACAGCGTAATACTTTCGTATGCACCCCACAGAGAAATTGCGTCAGGGCAAGGAAGGTTACCCCAGCTGATGACGTAGATGCAAGAAGAATCTCTATAATTGTCTCCAGGAGAGGGGCAACCAGATTAAAAAGTTCAAATAAATAATCCGCAAGTTAAAAAGAAAGTAAAGGTACCAGTATGACCTACAGGTCGACAGACTGACGAGTTGAGCTCGCTGGGGCTAAGGTGGACGCAGGCCGCTACGGATCGTCCTATGTAAATGTAGATTTTCAAACGCATCTGGTTTCGCCCCCGCAATGGAATGATCGTCGTAAAAGCTATACCGTTATGTCAACTCTTGCAAAGAACAAAGAAAAACGGATATCAACCCCGAACTCGGTGTTGATACCGGGAGGAGCCCATTCTAATGCGCAGATAACAAGCATAAAATCTTACGGATCCGCTCTTGATATCCATTTGTGAACTAGTGACACTCGACGATCGTATTTGGGCAAAAATGCGACCCAACCTATTTCACATGTTGTGCGCAGATCATCAGTTGGGGAGGACCCGTTTTCAATTGTTGAAAACTTAACCACATAACATCAGAGCAGTAATAGTTACCTACGATTTTTAATTTTAATTTTAGTTTTCGCTTTATCTAAATAGCGTGGAGAGATCTGCCCAAGACATCGGGCTTCTTCACCTTGTAGATACGCACAAGCCAGTTTTGGGACGTGTATGCCTCCTCAATAATGTTAAGCGTGGGGCTAACATTGATCTTTTGTCCTCTTACTCGGTCCCAGCCGTCGTTCATCTCTGGGAAGCGGTAGTAGCACATTTTGTACATCATAGAGTTGAGCATCGTGGGCGATGCCTCTGAGTCCACGCGGTACTGACCCTGAGTGAAGAAGTTACCTTCTGAGATCTCGTCGGGCCATACACCCTCTGAAATGCGGACCATCCACAACAACTTATTGATGTCATCTCCAGAGAAGCCAAGCACACCTCCGAACCACACCAAAATGTAGTCAACGTCGTGCTGCTGGAGGATAGGGTATGCTGTGTCTTCGTCCATGCACATGGCCTTACCCACAGTCGCAATGTGAGTATTATTCCACGTGTTGTTATCCACCAAGGTGGTACGGTCGGCCATGCCACCAATTTGGTAGCCGTAATCCCACCACGACATGATCCGCGCATCCTCGGGGGTATTCATGCGAAGCCAGTAGTATGCCTCACGGAAGTCATCAATCAAGAAGTTTGAGCCATCAGGAAGTCGCGAGCTGAGCACCACAGAGGGCGAGCTATATGCGTTCTGGGTCACAAAGTCCGAGTGCGTGACGAACATGAGGGTGTACACAGCGAACGTGCCCACAACAGCCAAACGGCCAAACAGGCCGCCGATGCGGTTGTTGCGCAGCATAGAGAAGCTCACGTTGCCGCTGGTACTACGGGTGTTGGCACCCTTAGTTGAATAAAGATCAAGCAACGACGATATAGCGATACCACCACATACACACAAAATGGGGGTCAACGTCAAGATGAGACGCACCATCACACCAGCAAAGTAACTGCTCAGCACGCTGTATACAAGGATGAATACGTGTTCGTCTTGAAGCTCTTGCAGGGCCAGGTAGACACCAACGGGGAAGAGCCAGATAAGAATCTGAGTATCAAAGAAGAACGAGGGCCAAGCCGTCGGCTGGTGCTCACTCACAGATGCAATGATAGGAATGTGAATCTTGGCGTACTCGGTATCCCACAAACTGTAGAAACGTCCGGTCCACGGAGCCACGACACCCGCGAAGGTCAAAGCGACGAGGGCGGCACTCGCAATAAGCAAGATGGCAGCAACACTACCAACCACAGCCGTCTTGAATTGCTTAGGAGTCACAAGACTACGCACGTACGACGCGAACGCAACGAGCTGAAGCAGGCCAAACACACCCAGGGCAGCCATGTGCTCCGAGGAGCGCACGGGAAGGAAGCCCACGAACGGAATCTGCATGCTCGCAAGAGTTCCCAAAGCGTACCAGGTGCAGTACGCGGTGTAAAGGCGGGGCTGGTATCTGCCCATGAGCAGCAGCACAAATACGTGAAGAGGAATGATGTTCGTGATAAACACATAGCCACCCCATGCCGACACCATGTAGAAGTAGGATAGGGCGGTCAGTGCCGCGTACATAACACTTCCAAGCTTCACAGCCTTGATCCACAGGTAGAACGTGGTCATCAGCAGTGTGATTGCGATAGCCTCGTTATCGTAGGAACCAGCGACACTACGCGAAATATAACCCGGAGCCATACCCATGAAAAGGGCGGCGAACAGACCCGAGGTGGAGTCCTTCATCTCACGAGTGAGCAAGAAGGACATGGCTGCCGTCACGCCCGAGAACGCTGGTGCGAACAGTACGCACACGTTACGAATGTCAAGCGGGATACCGGCCCAGTTGAGCACAGTGTGGATCACATTTGAGCTAACCATGAGGCCAGGGTACAAGGTACCACCGGTGACTCTGCCCAAAGGATACCAGGTACGATCATCAAACCAGTTGAGGAACTTGTAGTATCCGTTTGAGCTGAGGTACTTGGTCGCCCTGAAGTTGAACCACGGGTCGAACTCGTGGATAATCGACTCGAAGCGTACGACCGAGTAGAGACGCATGGCCACTGCTGCCGCAGCAACAAAGGCGAGGATGACCAGCCTCAGCAAAAATAGGTTTTTGGCCATTGCTGGGTTGCACTCCGTACTCCGTTAAGCTGCAAGTTAAGACAGCGCGTGTGGATGTGTGTCCTTTTGGGTGCTGTGGTGAGCCTGTGGCCGTAAGGAGGGCAGTATGAACGCATAAAGCTCATTAACTTGTGATTAGGATTCAAACGCGCTACCCGAAATTCTTCAGAACGGTAACCCTAGCCCTCTGTGAAATATCAAGCTAGCGAGTTATAACTGTACAGTAACGTATGTGGTTTAAACAGGATCTATTGTCTATTCGATTTTAGATTCAACGTCATCTTCTTCTTCGCGTTCGTGTGTAGCCCAAAGAAGAAGGAGGACGATACCTGCAGCCACACAGAACACGGTGTCGTTGAGAATCTGCACCGTTTGTTGTTCCAAAGGCGACGCCAGCGCCGCGCTAATTGGACCACTGATTCGAGTAGGCAGGTTAATTCTGAGTGCGCTTGCAATACTGAGCACGTAAACTCCAACAATGCGAGCGACAACAAAAGGATCAATGTGAACAACCACCGACTTGCGGAACCGGCGGAGTAGCTTGTTCATGGTACGCAGAACGCCTGATAAGGCAGTGCAGAATACGGCACCACTTACAAGGGCTCCAATAACACGTTGCCAACCATTAACATCGAGCGATGCAAAGCAGTTCGCTGCTAGTTTCGCGCAGGCATAAATGATAGCATCCTTTGGTCCGCCATTAGTAGGAACTTCTTCGCCCTCTTCCACAATTTGACGGTGATGGGACACATACCATCCGATTCGCCAAAATGAATTGGCCAGTCTATAGACGCAGTATCCCGCGAACACTGCGAAGCCTGCCCGTTTGACTTTACCAAGCGGTGTCTGTTGGTGACGTTGGATCTGCATGCGTTCTTTCGAAGTTTCCAGCTCATCCTGGAGCTCGGATTCCAGCCGTACAAGTGCATCAATTTCTTGCTGGAGAGAACGTACTTGTGAATCGTCTCCCCTAAGACTGGATACCAGCAGACCCACCAAGCTTGTAGACGACTTTCGAGAGCGTTGATCAAGATCGAGGCGTTGCATGTGAAGCTTTTTAGACGCAAGTAGCTCAGATGTCGATGCAACGCTATGTTCTAGTTGCGAAATGTCTGCTGGAGTCACTAGCGGGTCGCGTGCTATGAATGCAGTGTAAGGAGCAGACACCGATGAGACGCCACACAAGCCAGCCATGGCAGCAATTCCAACACAGGATATACATGCGAGTAGTTCTTGACGGAGCATGTACCAACCTGGCTTTGTTGACTCTTCGTCGAACTGGACGGGGATCCGCGACGCCAGCGCGTGGAACCCAGCTAAATAGGCCATGTATCCAACAAGAAACAATACAAGCTTTCCTCTCACGAACTTGTAAATTTGAGCTGCCGGACCCACGAATCCCAAAACAAGTAAAAGAGAGCCCGTTAACATCCGCCACAGATGAGCGCGAGTGTCCGGATCGATGATTTGCAGCACTTCGCAGAACACCAACATGATGATAAGTGACGAGCATGTTAAGAGTGCCACACTGAGCACTCGTATAACCGCATCGAAGCGGTCGCCGGACTGATATATGCGATCAGTAGCACGCCATGTGGCACCAGCGACGCCGACACCGACACCTACAAATGGCACAATGTCCATCCAATATCTTTGCAGAGAGAATTATGTAAGATTTCGACTTTGTATATCTGCTATTTGTCGAGGGAGAGCACTGGTTTAAAATTGGGGTTAAAGCCGTGATTTTCTTGGTAGTTGACGCAATAAAAGGTTCTTAGTAGGAAACTTGACAAGTGTATTTACGTATCTTTTAGTTGAAAGTAACGGATCTATAGTAAGGATGACAACAGGGCACGCTTGGGCATGTGCCTGCAGTTGGCTTAGAAGCAGTAGGGCCAACGGTGCTACTGTAGTTTTTCCACTCATAAAACGTTGGTATCTAGGGTGGTGCCTGCTGTGTCTTGTCGTTGTCTTTTGTTCCTACATAGTTAACCGCCTACATAAGCGCGCTCGCGCAATTGCAATTCCAAAATTCCATTTTACACGCTCATTGGGATCGTCAACTGCCCTTGTCCCCCAGTCCCACTGCGCCTACATCGATCGCTTAAAACTAACAAAGATGATTTGAAGTGGTGATGCCTACATTACATCAACGTCACTGAACGTTTGACTACACGAACCAACAACAACCACCACACTTTTAAGTAAAGTAACGCACAGCGCTTGCACTATTAAGCGCCAACTAACAACAATGCACAGCGCTTGTTGTTTATTATTGGCATGCAATGAATGATTTTGAGCTTAGTAGCGTCTTTACTTGTACCACTTAATTAAAAAAAATCGACATTGACATCTGTGGATGCCATCGATGGCAGCAAGTAGATAGCATCGCAACCTTTCCTTAAAGGTGTTGATTGTGTCCTAACTAGTTGCAACCTTTGTGTGAACATGTCCCGAAACTGTAATCACTAATTACCCAAAGGTAAGGTTACTAGTCGCGTTGCGTGCAGATGCGCAACTAAAGGTAGGGTTCGAATGCGGCTAAGCGGCTTTGACAGACCTGAGGGCTGAGCTCGCGCTCTAGTCGTACCAACAACCATTGTTTAAACCAGCCAAAACTTTGACGACACGTATGATCTATCGCGTCCGAGACGCGTTCCTGACTCAACTTATATCAGGGGCTACTGCAAATAGATCATCGATTAAGGGTGTAGATAAGTTATAGAAATATACTAAGTTATTTCATCATGGAACATGCCCCCCCCCCCTTGCGAGTTATGGGTGTATGGCCGTGGTGGGCCGGTTAGAGCTCGCACCCTTTGTATGGAGAAAAGTAGGGTTTAGTCACAATTGGTGTAATCTTAAGCTAACTTACCTACGCCTCCACCTCCTTGGTTCGCTCATTGCCACCACTACCATCAAGTTGTAGTCACACGCCCAGGAGCATACAAGGCCTTACCAAGCCTGTTTGGGAGGTTGTGCATCTGAGAAAACCCGCTTTGGACGAGCTCGAGTTTATCCAAAAAACAAAGCGCGAAGCGACATCAAGCCTTGACGGGTTGCTCACCATCCGGTCACATCCACACACCCACTAGAGAAGCGAATATTCCGCGACTTGGTTTACGGGCTTTGTGTATCATTTAGAAGCTTGAGGAGTATCCACGAAATCACCTATTGTGATTCTGGTACCTTTCCCTCTTCCTCTCCCCCCCCTCATCCCCCTGGGCCACGCCCACCCACACAAAAAAGTCAATACGAAATCATCCTTGTGGACAACAAGAGCAAACAAAGCTCAGCGGCTTTTTGAGGCTTCAGAGCTCTTTTAGAATATGACTGACGATAGCTTGACGAACCCTTTCCGGCGTTCGATCCTGCTGCGTTCAGAGTCTCCCTTCGAGGGCGGTCTTCCGCAGCCCCACGCTGGCATGGCAGAGAATCATCCTCTTCGCCAGCGAATGAACTCAGCAGCGTCATCGAACTCGAGCGTCAACTCCAGTAACAATCCTTTCCGTGCATCGATCATATCTACCGCCTCCAACGGTTCTGGCAATGGCTATGCATCCAACCGCAATGTGAGCGGTGGTAGCCACCGGTCGGCGACGCACGCTCAGGGCCCTGGTCACAACACTCAACACAATGATGATCTTGCACCTCCTCCTAGTTACTGGGAGGCTGGTGGCCGCAGACACAGTGATCCTGGCTCTGGCCATGGTTTGCACTCTCAGGATACCGGCGGTAGCGATGTTAGTGCTACCGATGAAAAGCAGAGACTCGAAGAAGACCGGATCCGTCGTGAAGAAAGCTACCGCATTGGCTATGAAGAAGGAATCCGTCGTGCTGAGCAGGAACGCCGTGAGCGCCGCGAACGTGAGCGTGAACGACGACGACACCACGCTTCTCGATCGCAAGGTAGTACAGGCCGTGATTCTGGTGAGCGTGAGCGTGAGCGTGAATCATATGACAAGAACGATACGCGAGTGGAGTCCCGACGCGTGAGCACACGCCACCGCTCAAAGAGCGAGAGCACCGGCCAAAAGGCCAAGTCCAGCTCCCGCAAGGGTCGTCCTGGTGTGCCCGGTCCCGATCTCGATGTGATCGATAAGCTTGATGTTACAGGCTTGTTTGGCCCCGGCAGTTTCCATCACGATGGACCGTTCGATGCTTGTACACCTGCCCGTAACAAGGCCCCAGGACCAGCATCGAGCAAGGCACCTGCTAAGGCTCCCAAGAATGGCACATCCTCGAACCACCCTGCGCGTGCCCGCGCCCCGCCCATTGAAGCATTCCAGCCCGATGGTCCCAATAATTCATTGAAGGTGGTCATTGATCCCCACCTCGAGCGTATTCTTAAAGAAGAAGAAGTTTATGGCCGCAGCCGCGAGTCTGTGCTTGCGCCGCCGCCGGAGGCTGTACAACAGAGCTTCGACCCCACAGATAAGACTGCCCCAGTGCATGGTCAAGCGACCTTGGGCCTTGGTAGCTCTACGTTTTTGGATGGCACTCGCGCATCGCAAAAGGCCATTGCCGAAGCTGGCCGCGAGAGATTCGAGGGCCTGAGTCGGTCCCGCTCTTTGCTGCGACGCCAGAACCCTCATGGTGCACCTCCACAACCCTCGACATCGCACCCATCGCACGGACAATACCAGGACCGGTACAATACCAATGACCGGTTCAGCAGTGGCCAGGCCACACCACCTGCTATGGACGATGCCCCGAGCGGAAACGGCTTCTTCAAACGTGTCAAGTCTCTGCGTGTCAAGCGCTGAGCAATTATTATTTTTTTCTAATTCTTCTTTTCCCACCCTGCTACATTCTTTAATATTGCTAACTTGTTCAACGCTTCATGTATAATTCTTTTATTTGTTTTACTGGTTCAATAACTATGTAGCTATGGCAGAATGGCAGGCACATGATGACGACATGACATAATTACTGAAATTCTCAGCACATCTCTACCAGTTAATATGGTCGTCTCCATGCGCTCGTTGGCTGTATTCAGGCGAGGCCTCGCGACTCATGTGTCGCAACAAAGCATGGCTCGCGGCTTTGTGCTTCCAGACATTTGGCTCAAACGCGGTGACGAAGTCCCGGGACTGTTCAGTGAACGTGGAGCTGAGCTCGCATGGTTCGAGTATCAGCGCCATCTCCTAAACGAAATTAACCGGTTGACGCCCAAAACTCCGGAACTTCCGAGCTCTGGTGAGCTTGCACAGCTTGTTGAGGCTGCGCTGCCCCTTTCCGACCGCCCAGAGGTGCGCAAGCTCGCAGCTCTTGCCTCGCAGGCCTACACAAACGAGTTCTTCTTCACTGCACTAAGACCCTCAGCAGTGCAGAGCAAAAAGACCAATTTCTCAGAGCTCAAAGACTCTGATTTGGACGAGTCTGAGCTCGCAAACAAACTTCCTGCTGATCTCGCCGATGAGACTTCTACTCGTTACAGCAGCGGCGAGCTGTCGCTCACACACAACGTCCAGTCTTCATTTGGCAACGCGCAGCAGCTCGCAAACCTTTTAGTTGACCGTGGTTCTGCCATCTTTGGCAATGGTGCTGTCTGGCTTGTATTCCAAAAACATCGTCTCGCCGTGGTAAACACCTATGCTTGGGGCACTCCTCTCACATCTGAAGCTCCTGCTCAGAGTGCGTTCGCTCCTTTACTTGGAGATGATCACACAACCACTCCCGTGCTGTGTCTTAACGCACCACTGAATGTGTACTTGCACGACTACGGTGTGCGAGGCAAGCGGCGGTTCCTGGCGAACGCCGTCGAGTGCATCAACTGGGACGTTGTAGGCAAGCGCATTGAACCAATGCACTTTTAGTCCACCTGTAAATAGACCTTTGTAACGATTAACCCGTCGCTATTGACCATGTCGTAGTACAAATTCGCAAATTATCGCAACACCAGTTCTTTAAGAACACAATTTGAGTAACAACGTTCTTTCTCCCGAATGCGTTCTTGTCACGAAAAATAAATCATGGCACTTCACTCAAGTGCATGCATTGAAAGACTGCACGAAGATGCTAGGGGTGAATACCGGGGGGTGTAGATGCATGTCACGTGCCTGATCGAGACCACGGCGTCAATAATTGTGATAAGCGCTGCAAATCTATTCGCGCTAAGACCTTAGCCTAAACTTGCTTTGCATCATTGTTTTAATACCCCAATCTCAATTCTCCGCGCTGAATTAGCTAGCCTAGCCTATTAAAACGTGACTACATGTGACTGTGCATAATCTGGCTCGAGAGGCTTCGTAAGTCAGGGCGGATCACCTTATTCGGAAATCAGCTACTGATAAGCCCAAGTTTAGGCACCAGAGAAAAATAGTGCTGATCACCACATCGTTGAAAAAAAATTCTTGACATTTCGGGTTATTTTTTTGAGCTCTAAGATGGGTGAGCAGAAGGCTGTCACTGAGATCGACACGAATACCGAAGAAGTGTCTTATGATAACCTTAGTCCTCTGCCAAACCCCGCCAAGGACGTTGTCTGGTGGAAACGGGCACTTGGAAATGGCCATACCGAGACTTCGGCCTCGCTGCAGCCACGACATATTACGTTCCTTGCTCTGGGAGGAACTATCGGTACGGGTGTGTTCTTCTCGATTGGTGCTACAGTAGCCCAGGCTGGCCCTGGCGGTGCTCTCGTTATCTATGGTATTACCGCCGTGTTTGTGCTTTCAGTGGTTGTATGTCTTGCCGAGATGGTTAGTTATATTCCTCATTCGGGTGCTTTCCAACACTATGGCTCGCGATTTCTCGACCAAAGTCTTGGTTTCGCCCTGGGTATTAACTACTACTTGCAATGGGCATTTTCAATCCCTAGTGAAGTCAGTGCCGGAACTTTTATAATTCAATTTTGGGCTCCCACGGTCCCTGCATGGGTCTGGTGTTTCGTGATCATTTTCCCAATCGCAGTCCTGCAGTTCTGCAATGTCCGTGTCTATGGCGAAGTCGAATATTGGGCCGCTTTGGTCAAGGTGGTTTTGATTGTGGTATTCATTATTGTTGGCCTTTTGTTCAATTGGGGTGCGGTACCGACTGCTTCTGACCCCAGTCCTGGCCTGAGATATTTCCATGATGGTACATCATTCAAAGGAGGATTCTCAGGGCTGTTCGCGGGCGGTTATGCCTTCTACTCTTTCGGCGGTACTGAGCTCGTAGCTCTCACTTCAGGCGAGACAAAGAAACCTTGGAAATCGATCCCAATTGCTGCCCGTGGAACGTTCTGGCGTATCATTATTTTCATGATCATGACAGTACTGGTGATTGGTCTTAACATTAGTGCCAACGATCCGAGGCTCGTCCAGGCCAGCGACAACTCAGACGTCACCGTGTCGCCGATCACTTTGATTTTCCAAATGGCTGGATTTAGACAAGCCAAAGAACTCATCAACGCGGTTCTTCTTGTCGCCATTTTGTCGAGTGTCAACTCGTGCTTCTACGCATCATCACGAATGCTCATGGCAATGGCCCGTGACCGCCAATTTTTCCCCGTATTTGCATGGACAACTTCATGGGGTGTCCCCGTGGCAGCGCAGCTTCTCACATTAGCGCTGTCATGCCTCGTATTCCTCACTACACTGTGGGGTAACCAAGTCGTCTTCACCTGGTTCATGAATATCACCGCAGCAAGCGCTATCATCACCTGGACTTTGATTGGTGTCATCAGTCTCCGTTTCCGGTGGGCTCTAAAGGCGCAAGGCATCCCCGAGACCGACCTTCCTATGAGGCAGCGATTGTTCCCCGTGCTTCCTATCATTTGCATTGTCCTAGGCTGCTTCTTATTCGCGGCTCAGATTTACGGTAGTTGCCCTACTGGACACTGCGACTGGCGAGATCCCTTTGGTACTCTTCTAGGCGTGATTGTGTTTGTTGTGTGCTACTTTGGCTGGAAGTTCACACATTGGAAGACAGACTCTTTCCGGCGGGCTGCAGACTTGGACATCTCGACAGGTGTTGTATGGCCCACAGGACATGGCCCTGAGAGAATGGAAACTGACAAGAGGCAGTCGTATGAGAAGAGAGTCCGAAATAATGTTGAAGGAAACTTTTGGGACAAGATTAAGTTTTGGGCATATGTGGTCGAGAATCCTCTTGACTATAGACGGCAGCGTTCGCTTGCCAAAGGCACTTTAGAAGTGAACGAAGAGAAGATTTTCGATTAAGTTAATTTACAAATAAATAATATATGCAAGAATCTATTGAGCAGCTGCGACATGTCTGAACCTGGTAAGTCCCCAATTTAGTACAAACGCAGTGACAACCAGCGTCAACAGAGCTTTCCAATTCAATGGATCAAGGAAACTGTTAAAGATTTCGGCCCATGTAGCTGCGTGGGCGCTCATCCAACCAATATGCAGTGGATCTCTATCCATACACTCCTCCCACTCTTGGCACGCTTCCATCAAATGAGGTCGTCGTAAACCTGGCCGGCACTCATTCACAAGATATTCATGGGCACAATATGTAGCATTGCGTTCAATTGCAAGCCTGCGCTCATCTAGTTTGAGATCAACGTCTTGTTTGAGACGGAGAACTAGCCAGGCAATACCACAAACGATGGCGAAATTGACCAGAACTTGAAGCCATGTTCCTATCAAGTAGGCGAAATTAAAATGGTCGTGGTTAATATACAATTGCCTGTTTGGCGGCGCTCTACCCAGGGCCAGGCCATGGGGCGTCGACACGGTATTTTCGTTGTCGCTCCGCTCATTACTATCAACTTGAGCAGGTGGGCCAAGTGCCAATTCTTCACTGTGGGCCGGTTCAGGGAGCGGTGGTGAAAGTACAGCCTCGGGAACTTCACTCTCGTTATCCGACACGAGTGGATCTAGGTCGGTCATGGTGACATCGACAATCTCCGGTTCATCGGTGTAGTCCAGAGCATCACGGATCTCGTTCAGCCTGAGAAAGTCTGCAGTCGCAGGACGTTCTGTGGAATATCCACGACCACTCATTCGTCCACGACCGCTCGACCGCCACGATCAACAAACTCAATGTATGTGTGCAGGCTCCAAGGTAAGGATGTGATGACACTGACTAAATACGGGGTTTGAACCCTACTGTGCATGCTTCAGTTGGTATTTTCAGCCTGTCTCAGAATAATAAAGTGAATTAGAAATTAAAACAAATAATTAAAAAATAGAATACTCGCGACGTGTTTGGCGCGTACCAAAGTTCGGCTTCCGGGTGGGGAAGCCATCGAGGCTAAGGGCATACTTGGCAATTGAATGAGCAGTTAGCTTCGTGCTCAAAAGCCATGCCTCATAATTGACATTGTCGAGGTCATCACATGCCTCGTGATAGCATTGGTCGTAGGCTTCACCGGCCTTGCCACCGAACTTGCGAGCCTCAGCATCTGTCTTGATCTCCTCGGCTCCCGTATCCAGGCCTGACGATGGAATACCAATCTCGAGGAAGCCAACATAGTCGCTGCGGCCGTCAAATGGCTGAGATACCCACGGGATATTGTGTGCATCGAGGTATTCGATGTAGGTATCGCGGAGGAGAGAGCTTCCCTCGGGGTTGCCATAGCTGTCGTCGCTGTCATAAATTTCGTATACGAAGTTCGGGCTGGCGAGCATGTCGTAGTCCAAAAACAGGCGAATCTTGCGTGCCTCGCTCTCCACGAGGTTTTGGGTGTAGTCGAGCGAGCCCTTGAGGCCGACTTCCTCGGCCGACCACCACGCCAATCTCACCGCATTATTGAGTTCGAAGTTATTGAGTTGACGTGCGATTTCAAGGAGGGCAACCGTGCCACTGCCGTTATCATTAATACCTGGGCCAGCAGGAACCGAGTCAGAGTGCGCACCAGCCATGACAACGTTGTTGTGATCTCCGCTCTTCGATTCGGCAATAATATTAACTGTGGGAACTTCCAGAACCTCAGAATCGACATACAGCGAAATTTCGTTGTTTGGCGTGACCGCAGATGCCCATTCCTTGGCGACCCACAATGTAGGTACTTGGTGAGGCATAGGAGTACCCAGCTCTCCAGCACCAACAGCGTCGGCGTCCTCTTCAGGATCCCAAATTAGGACTCCGAGGGCACCAAACTGACCGGCAGCTTCGGACTTTTCTCCAAACGAGCACTTGCCACGCTTGACCAAGGCAATTTTGCCCTTGACGCCATAGAACTCACTGTTAAGACAGCCATCACCCTCAATTCTAGCAACGTGAGCGGTTGCATTACCTGGAGGTGTCATCCGTAGAGGTCTCGACTTGATGTGGCCATTAGCGTCTGAAAGGCTGAAGTTGTGGACTCTGCCGCTGAGGGCTATGAAGATATTGCTGTAAACATCAAAACCATCAAGCGAATCCAATTCATCAAAAATATACTCGAGAGTTGCATTATGGCCCTCAGTTCCAATTGCACGCGTAGGGTGACCTTGTATAGGAATACTTTCTTTTGCAGCCTCAAATAGTTTCTCCGCCCCGGCTCGCAGAGCGTCCTCAGTGATAAGAGCTTGCAACTTTTCTGAATCAATCAAATTGGAACCACCAAATTTAATTTGATCAACGATAGGAAAAGCGTTTCCTAGTGGAGCTAGGGCGAGCGCCCCAAGCGCCATATTAACCGCCCAGCCTCGCATTGTGTATGATGGTTGGTTGGAGAGAGCCACACCTAATTGAGGGCTGCACGTGAGTGAGTCACTGAGGTCACATGACACGGTAATTTAGGAAACTAAATTATTGTATCGTTAAATAAATATAAATAAACTGGTTACCAACGGCGTCGCGGAGGTTCCCGATCCTGTCGTTTGGCTGGACGCGTGGTTTTGTGAACACCTGCCGGTGAGAGGGTATGTCCATTGTTTATGGAGCTTCTCTTGCTGCCATTATGGCCATTGCCATTATGGGATCCCCCGGAGCTATATCTATGATTTTCATTAGAACCGTGAGAATTGGAACTGGTAGTGGTGCCATTGATGCTTGAGCCGTTTGAAAGCGAGATACGAGGCTCATTGGTACTGGTATGGGTGCTGTCATGGCCATCGTCATTATTAGTGTCATTATCGTTGCCATTGTCATGAGAAGAAGGCCTTGACGATGCAGGTAATTCACCTTGTCGATGTGAGAATGATGGAGGATGGGTTGGGCGTCTGGTTTGTGCATGTTTGCTTGTGGGAGTCAGGAACTTTTCAATCTTGGGACCAACAGAAGTTGTGGACTCTTTAATGAACTTGTCGACAAAATCTGGTAGTCTCGATGCTGATGAACCGAGCAAAGACAACTCTTTTTGAACGCGTTTCTCTATAAATGAGAGAGAATCTGCTTGGTCGCCAGTCAAAAGAACAGGATGATTCACTGCCTCTGCCTCCATTACTCCTCTAATCAACTCTTTGAGGTGTGCCTCTTCTTCAGAGCCATTGAAATCAGCGAGGATTTGTGACCGGAGGGCATCGAAATGGCCGCTGCGACGAAACTCCAACACAGCCTTTTCCATTGTCTCGTGTAGTCGTTCGTGGACCTGCCTACAACACAACTAAGATGGTGTTACTTAATTTTCGAAGCTAGTTGGGAGCGCACAAATCTGTTAATAGGCAAGCGTATGCAGCGGTGGATCCTAATTGTTCTATTAAATTGTCAATGGCAGAGAGCAAGTCAGAATCAGTCACCACCGTACTCGGACACCATGGCTGGGGTTAGGCTTCAAGGGGTGTGGTATTACGAACTTCTGTACAGCCGTGCTGATATGCTTGAGCTTGTCTAACTGTACCTTGTCAGACGAAGGCTAGCTAGCTAGGCTAATATGTCATTGTTAAACTTACAATTCGAGCCAGACCCGTAGCACCGAGCATTGCAGCAAGGGCATTGCAGCAAGAGCGACTTTAAAAAGAAACTAGAGGGAGAAAATTAACAAATAGTTAACAAAAGCCGGATTAACCTCGGGCATATCTTGGATCGAATCGGATTACCGCATCCGGGAACAGAACAATAGATAGCCGAGAACCTGTCAATATCGGACTTGGCACTTGCTGCAAAGAATGCATATGTGCCTGTTACGCCGCTGGAACATGCACAATTAGCGGGATTTTTATTAAAGGAGAGAGGCAAAAAAAAAAGTGAAAGTGGGAGGGGGGTAATTACCGCTATCGGAACAAGACCACCAATGCGGAGCTATACAATTCTAGTAACTTAAGTTAACTTAATTATGTGTACGTTGTAGTAAAAAAAGGATCTGTCCTCCGGTTCCGGGCCCTTTACTTTAGTTGTGAGTAGTAAACTTGACAGCTTCGGACTTTGGCTAGTCCCAAACGCTGACATTGGAAGGAAGTAGAACCAAGCTAAAACGCTGGGAGAAGCTACGTCAAACTATTCCGATGGCTTCGGGCCCCTCCCATTGACGGCGGCCTACCTACCATCACCCTATCCCTATTACACAATTAGCCCACACGGTGCCTAAACCGCACTACCAACCCAACCGGGGGGGCCATTATCATCATCATAATAAGGGCGCCCTTCTCTCTCCTTCCTCTCCCATCCACATACCCACCACCACTTCACACCAGTGACTGCTTGCGGCGTCTGGTTGATCTCGACGAGATTGCACAAGCAAAGAGTAATAAAATGAGCGACGAAATGGAATTGATACAAGTGACGGTCCGTAGATGGAGTTCGTCCACTCCCGAAAGCCCACGGCAGACGGAGCTGAACCTCGCTGTGCGGCCAGATCAAACTGTTGGCGAGACAAAGCGCCAGGTACACGAGCTGGACTCGACCATTGCAGTGGATGATATCCTTCTCGACGGCGTAAAAGTTGATGATGGACTGGCGTTGAGCGCCTTCTCCAAGCGGGACTCTCCGCTCATATTCACTGCCGAGAGGCGCAGCATTGAAGTTGCCGCCCCGAAAAAGCGACGAAGATGTTCTTTCCGTGGCTGCATCAGCATGCCTTTGCGCGGCGTCGGCGGCTGCAATAATTGCGATGGCTTGTTCTGCGGCCGGCACCGACTCATGGAGCAACATCATTGTGCGGGGCTCCAGGGTTGCAAACAGCAGCTTCACGAACGCAACGCACTGAGGCTCCAAGAGCAACAGACTCTTCCTAATAAGGTCTAAAGGCATTTTCTCTTTTCTCTCTACTTCATCAATACCTCCCCATCATCATTCCCCCATCACAAACTATGAACGACCCCCTAAACGGTGCTACTATTTTTGTACCCCGTAAAAGAACGCTACAGGTGGCAAGTGCCAGCATGCTGGTAATTGCTACATAATTAGAGCCTTGACCACATTGCATCAATTGGTTAATTACTGGTTATGCTCTTTGTTCTCGCGCCACTGCTTCAAGCCACTAACTCTTCCATATCGGGGGGATGGTGGTTGCCGGCAGCGGGGGCTGGGGTGGGTGGATACTAATTCCGTGTCCCAACCCTTCCCAACGCTTAACTACTGTCTGTGTACTTTTTCTCATAAATTTTAGCATTCAACAATTCTCCTAGACACTTTTTAGTTTGTTTTTTTTAAGTGACATATTCGTGGTGGTATGTTGGTTGTGATGGTGACGCAGTCGTATTAAACTTCGTGCGTCAACCTTACTTACCTTACATCCAAGACGAGTGCTCATGTGACCCCACACAACCGCGGTACATACACTTAGTGTATGATGCCAAGAGCCGATGTCCAAACTCAATGGTGGGCTTCAAGAGCAGTATTTACTGCGTCAAGAACATCGTTGCAAATCCATGTTGGTTTCGTGAATAACTTATCTCCATCCTGGTATACGCCCGACCTGACAAGGGCACTCTCCCAGCCGAACCGGTTAGCACCAAGAATATCTGAATGTTGGTTATCGCCAACCATAACTACGTCGTCAATTTCTTGGGAACTCAATGAGTTGAGCATTCGTTCAGCATAATCGTAAGTTAACGTTGTGGGTTTGCCAATTACCGTGTGCTCAAGATCATACCCTGTGAGCTCCTTGTACAAGCTGGTAATCGTAGTAATAAACGCACCTTGACCGAACCGAGGGAGATTGTAGGTGGCCGCCCACTGGAGATCGCCATTGCTGAAGTAAATGGGCACATCAGGCTTGCCTTGCAGCTCGTCTTCGGATTTTCGAGTGCCTAGCACTCCATTTTTCGAGAGCAACAAGTCGGTGATGATCTGGGTGTCGGCAGTCATATCGAGCGAATCATTGAACACAAACACAGCATCGAACTTCTTTTTCAAATCTGAAATAATCTCAGCTCCGGGCATTTTGGCTGTGTAGGATGGGTGGGGCAAAATACTCGGCTCTGTTTGGACAATATCCATTGGTAGGACCACATCCCTAAACCCATAGCTCTGGGCAACACTTCTGCATTTATCATAACGGCCTCCCACAACAAGAACACGGTCAGTGTTGCCTACAAATTGACGGAATGGCGTGTGGCTCTGAAGGAATTGGTTTGCGGACACTTTCAGTCCAATCTTGGCCGATAGATCTGCAACCCTATCGCTCTCAGTCATACCCCCGCCATTGGTCAATAGGATCCAGGGAATCTTGTTCTTATTGAGCTTCTGCAAAGCGGGCAGAGCTCCCTTGAGGGGAGCGCCACCACGAAGAAGTACACCGTCAATGTCGAATGCAAACGCCCGCACCATATGAACAGATACTTATCTAGCCACGTTCTCGCTACTCCACGCTATTTATCCGGGGCTTAGGTGAGACGCTCCTCTACCGTCTATAGATCCAGCGAGAGATATCTCGACGGTCAATCAAATGCAGTTCAAAAAAAAGGTTCGTACAAAAGAGAAGAATCGTTTAACTTATTTTAAAAAGAGATTGTGGTCTATGCCTGGAAACTGTCTATACAGCGCCGAATCAAGCCTACTGTATGGCTACTCCTCTCCTGGGGGCACTTCGTCTTCAAGAACCCGTAAGAATTTAACCCGAATCTCTGTGCTTGACGCGCCTTGCAATACATCACTTGTGAACTCGGCCTCGACAGCTAATTGCACCATCTCGAGAGCACCTCTTATCACGCCAGCAAGGATGTTAGAGTACCATAATTCCTTCATCGCCTTCTCATCAGGCAGCTCCACGAATTCCGCCAGCGGATTATCTTGGAGCACAAGCATGCACTGTTTGTTGTCAGGAGACCAGCTCGACACAGTGGGTGTAATGTTCAAAAACATCTTGAACCCGACTTTGGCAATAACATCTACAGTTTCACGGAAGTTTGCACATCTGGGCAGTTGAGTTTTGGCCAAAACTTCTTCAATCAACCGGAGACCAATGTTGTAGCCCATTTTGTCGAGCTGCTTATTGACCTCTACATAGTTTCCCTGGAAGTCCTCGACCAGCTGCGCCACGATGGATCCATAAGTCAACGCAAACAGCTCACCATTTATTTTCTCCGTCTTGTGCTTCCACACCTCCTCGCCGAGGCTCCGCGTCTTCGACATCACTGGCACTTGGGGCGCTTGGTGAGTGTGTGTAGGTGGAGGCAAGCCATGGGGCTCTGGGCCAGCTGAAGTAAGGCTCCCCCCTCCATCGCCATTTCCCGTCCTCCTCCTTGAGCTGCTGCTGCTACACAGCCATTTCCAATTTATTTTCTTTTTTCTATTCAATTAATCAAGAGATTCCTCAACAGAGTCAATTACCTCGTGTAAATCAGGAACGCCGAGTATTTGGGCCTTGCGCAGATGCTTGACTGCGTCGCGATACGCTTTATCGCGTTCTTCTCTCTCAAGAGTGTCTGCATATGGCAGTAAAGTCTCGGCATAAGTCACGTAAAGCTGAGGATCAGACTCTGAAAGAGCTTGCTCAAAGTTCTGCGTTGCGATCTTGAGATCTTCTGCGACAGATGCAGGCAGCTCGGCGTCATCGTCATCTTCATCGTCATCTCCATCAAGGTACGGAGACACGCGGGACAAGTAGTACAAACCAATACCTTTATGAGCAAGACGCCGAGTCTCAGAGTTCGCCTCCGAAGCTTCTTTGGCTGTTTCGAGCTGCGAATGCACGAGCGTTGCCAGCTCTTTCGTGATTTTGCTGAAGTCTTTTTCCAAGTTTGAAAACTCTGCCAATTCTAGGTAGGCGACATCTGCTTCAACAAGAGCATCATTTTGTTGTTTTGGCTCTAGCTTCAATAAATCCAAAGCACGTGTCAACAACTTCTTTACCAGTTTTTTTGTTGTTTCATTCGGTGGCTCACCGCTGATAACTGCTTGAGCATGCCTAAGGTACTCGAGGGCCGCCATCGCCAGAGTAGTGTCATTCGTTCCAGACTCGACACGCTCGAAGGCCACATTTCGAAACTCTTCTGGAGACTCTTCTGTGTCGCCAAGTGCTGCAAGTGTGAACAAAGCAGCACCATAAATAATTAGGATCTGAGGTGGAACTTGATCCCGGGAACGGACAAGCGCATCACACTCGTGAACAAGAGCTCGAGCAAGTTTGGACGATGCACGATCCTTTTTCAATTGACTGTATAAACCGTAAACCTCGGCAATCTCGTCGTCGCCATTCGCATCGTCACCAAGCTCAATTTCAATCTCTGGCTTGTCGACAGCCTGCGGAGATTCGCTCTTTTGTTCTGCCTTTGCACGCTTCTTTTCTTTCGAAGCCTTTCCAAGTCCCAATGGTCGTTTTCCCGTCATTTTTTTGTTTAGACTGCCAGGACTTTTAATGAGATTAATTTGTTGTCGACGTCGTAAAACGCTGATAATTTAACGAGGTGAGCTCGCGCAGACCAGCGACGAGTTCTAACCCTGAAGTTTGTCAGATTCTGGTCATGTGATTTAGGCTCCTCATTAAATTATTGTTGCATCACGTGAATAAAATGCCCAAAAGTGGGACCCCCCCTAGACAACATCAATAACAAGAGTGTAAACAACCCTCCACAAGCAACAGAATGTCTGCTTTGGCGACAACGGCCGTTTCTGGAGGCAATGCTACGTCTAGCCAAAAAGCATCAGAAGCAAAGAATTGGTCGTTGCATGATTTCGAGGTGGGTAGAAAACTAGGCCGAGGCAAGTTCGGCCAGGTATATCTCGTCAAGGTGAAAACAACCAATGTCATACTAGCGCTCAAAAGCATGAAAAAGGCAGAAATGGTTGAAAGCCATGCCGAAAAGCAGTTTCGACGAGAATTTGAAATTCAGGCTCGTTTACAGCACCCGAATATCCTCGAGGTCTTTGGCTGGTTCCATGACTCGAAGCGCGTATATCTCATGGTCGAATATGCGACTGGTGGTGAGCTTTATAAACGACTACAAAAAGTCGGGAGATTCGACGATGCGCGTGCATCGAGCTATATTAGCCAAATAACTGACGCTCTCGTTTACTGCCATTCAAAAAATGTCATACATCGCGATATCAAGCCCGAGAATCTACTTCTCACTGGGCCCGATGGCCGCACAGTCAAAATCAGCGATTTCGGATGGAGTATTCGCACAGCATCTAAACGCGGAACATTCTGCGGTACACTAGACTATCTCCCACCGGAAATCGTTGATCGAAAAGCCTATGGATTCGAGGTAGATGTTTGGTCCTTGGGAGTACTAACTTATGAACTATTGTGTGGTGTGCCACCATTCGAAGATCGTTCATCGGAAGGTACATTCAAGCGCATTCGCAAAGTCCGTCTCGATTTCCCTGACCATGTAAGTGAAGATGCACGACATTTTATTCTTGAATTACTTCAACACGATCCCAAGAAACGCATGGCTTTAGAAGATGTTCGAAAGCATTCATGGATCACATCTAACGAATCTGCATGGGCTAATTTAAGCTCGATCTACTAAGTAACCAACTAAAATCTCACGATACCAATAAGAATTCCCCGAATGGAAGAAGATAAGGCGTGCGTCATCCTTATCGCTTCGGCATTTGACTCGTATGCAGATACCGGAACTACCAGCGATGACTCAACTGCCCAAGCAGTGGAAAATCCTCTATCAGTGCCCGAGGGCTTATTATCATCATTGTCATAAATAAAAGCGCAGTGACAGGCTACATTTTGACATTGCATATTTCACTTTCATAGCCCGACCAATGGGACTCCTGGTCAACCAGTACATCCAAGGGCATGTGTTCCTTGTATATGGCAAAGAACCACTCGCTACCAAGCGTAGATTGCTTGTGGAAAAGCATGGTGCCACCGCTGTATCGCTGTCAGCCGCACCGTCTCTAGAGGACCTGAAAACTCGGGGAAGACCCGAAGTTGATGGGATTGTCGACGGCGTTTTCCTTATACCACATCCTGAAGAAACGGCCAATCTCGCCCAAGTGGTTGCAGACTGCCGGAGGCTTCGAATCCCCGTGAATGTTGCCGAGGATGCGTCCTTGTGCACATTCGCATTACCCTCGATATTTGAAGACGAGCCTTTCCAGCTCGCAATCACAACTAATGGCATGGGATGCAGACTCGCAAACCGTATCAAACGAGCTGTACAGGCTGCTCTCCCTCAAAATATGGCCGCCATCTGTAACAATGTTGGAAGTATTCGCAACCAGCTCAAGCTTGATGTTGAAGCCAATGGCGACTACCTTGATGACGCCGGACAAGACGATGATGTTGAACAATCAAGCAAGCTCAACAAACTAGTATTGGGCGTCGAAAAGGGTGAGAAGCTACGCTGGCTATCTCAAATGGTAGAATATTACCCACTGGAAAAACTTGCCTCTGTCACAGTCGAAGACCTAATGAATTCTCCTGTGAATGCACCAGAACCAGTTGAACAAAATTCAAAGGGACGCATTTCTCTTGTGGGTGCTGGCCCGGGAAGCATTGAGCTACTTACCACCGAAGCATTGCAAGAGATCAACACAGCAGACTATGTTCTTGCCGACAAATTGGTGCCAGCACAGGTGCTTGCATTGATACCAAGAGAAACACCAACATTCATTGCTCGCAAATTCCCTGGAAATGCCGAGCGGGCACAAGAAGAGCTGCTCGAAAAGGGTCTCGCTGCATTGAACAACGGGCTGCACGTAGTGCGCCTTAAGCAGGGCGATCCCTACATCTACGGCCGCGGTGCCGAAGAGTTTTTGTTCTTCTCCAAGCACGGATACAAACCCAAAGTCATTGCTGGTGTGACCAGTGCACTAGCAGCGCCGCTGCTTGCCAAAATACCACCCACACACCGTGGAGCTGCCGACCAGATCCTTATAATGACTGGTACTGGCAGAGCAGGAGCGCTCCCCGACCCTCCGCAATGGAAACCAAGTCAAACAACCATTTTCCTGATGGCTTTGCATCGCATCAGAGACGTCACCCAGATCCTAATCGATGCAGGCTGGGACCCTACTGTGGCCTGTACATCCATTGAGCGGGCGTCATGTCCTGACCAACGTGTGGTCCGAGCTCGCCTCAGTACAATTGCAGATGCTTTGGATGCGGTAGGAAGCCGGCCCCCAGGTTTATTGGTTGTTGGCCGTGCCTGTGAAGTGATGGTCGAGCACCCAGCTGTCGATGCCGCCGTCAAATGGGTCGTAGAGGAATCCTAACTGTAGCCCCTATTTATATAAATTAGAAATAAAAACTTTCAGAAGTTTACTCATTTGATCATTAGTTCTGATTATTTACATAGCCGCAGGAGATCATCGACACATGCACAAGGGTATGTGCATGCATGGTATATGCATTAACGAGTCGAGCCATATCAGTAAGCGGACATCAAGGCAAGGTTCATCGTCGCAGGGTTCGTTTATTCAGAGTCGCGATCAGAGGCATCTGACGGCTGTTTGCGGTGTCGCAGATCGAATTTGGCCTCGCCAGTCCGGTGCATGGCAGCAGAAGTTCGTGATAGGTCGATATTAAGCAGGCTCGTGGATCTATCGCGGCCATTATGGTCATTGCCAAAGATAGGGACCCGTCCAAGGTCAATGTAGTCGTTATACATATCCAATGAAGAGAATAGCCCCCTAATATCTGTGCGAGGATCGTCTTTGTACATTTCTTGAGTCTTGCTCTCCAGGGCCTCCATTTCCTCGTGTAAATTAGGGAACAGCTCTGGACCAAGCTCATTTACGGCGTCAGTGATCTCGGTCCGCAGTGCAGCGCGCTCCTTGCGGAGGTTATCCAAAGCATCACTCTTCCATGGGTTAAGTGCAATGTACAGGGGGACAATGCTGCGCAGTAAGTCCATACCAATGTCAGACACGACCAGCGTGGCTATGGATACTGCGGTAAGAATAGCCAGTGACGACCAGAATACAATAACAAAATTGAAGAACGAGTATTCGAGTAGCGAAGTATGATTGAACACATAGTACGCCACGACGCAGCTATAGAACATGTACAATAGCGGCGTCCAGATCATTCCTACCAGCATTTTCCATGTTGCCAGAATATCATTACCCGCAATTTTCACGGTGGATGCCTTGAGCGCAGCCGCTGCCTTGCGTTTAGAATACCACTTTGTCGCGACAAGAATCGGGGAGCTGATCACAGTTCCAGGCAAAGCTAGTACCACACAGAATAGAAGACGGATGATGCGGCTCATAAATCGAAGGAAAATTGTGTATTTGGACACCACGACTGCAGGAACTTGGTGATCTGTGATTCCCAGTGTCGCAAGACGGTGATTGTAGCCCTGGACGCTCTTGTATAGTTTCTGCACAATAGGTTGGTCTTTGTAGCGATTGTAGCCTCTAACGAATCTCCGGGTGAACTCAACCACCAATCCTAAAGGCAGAGGGCCGCTTGGGCGATAGAGACGCTGGCATGCTTGCACAACCATAAGCGTTTCATAGTCTGGAGCTTGAATTGTCACCAGCTCCAAAGCATCGGCGATCTTACTGAGCAGTTTGGCCACGCTGTCGCGCTTGCCTTCAGGAGTTCCGTTACGATATTCTTCAACGAGTTCTGGCTCCGCATAGAAAGGTTCACCAAACTCAATGACGGCCCTACTTCGGAATTTGTGGGGATGGAAGTAGTTCATGCCTACAGGTACAATGGCCACATTTGCATCGGGGTGCTGAGCCATTGTGCCCAATGCCATGATAGCAACGCCCGGTTTCAGAGGTAATAAGGTGGTGCGGTCATGAGAACCACCTTCAGGGAAGATGCCAATAGAGTGGCCACCGGCCAAGTGATCAAAAACTCTCTTGAACATACGCGTGTTATCCACTTTCTCAGCCACCTTGAAAGGCATGTGCTCGAAGTCTTCGTGTCGCTTGAATGGACGCGCGAGCTCTAATTGAGTATCGCTCACCACTTTGGATACAGTTGCAAGATCTCCACGTACACTTATGGAGACGCCTGGAGAGCACTCTTTCGTAAACTTTGTGTCTGCTCCCTCAATCGTGGTGCTGTTTGCTTTATACGATATAGACCCTTGGGCCAATCGGAGGTTGTCTTGGGCTCTGCCGACAGGGATAGCTCGGCAATCGCGTGCGAGCGCGCCAATCACAGGCTGTTTATATGACTTCTCGGCTATTAAGAAGCTCACTCTACGGCCGAGGTTCTCCTTCACAGAAATCAGAATCATCACTGGATCCACAAACTGGTTAGAATGTGGCGCACCAACGAAGATTACTGGCCCGTTACGGGGTATTCGCCATGTGCCCCGGAGTTGGATTTTTCGGAAGAAGATCTGGAAAACACATGAGAAAGTCCAGATCACCAAATCGTAGAGCCACGCAGGCTCTTCGCGCTCTTCGCTTTCTATTTGTGGATCTACTGGCATCGATTTTTTTGGATCCTTGCCAGGTTAGTTTGAAAAGAGGCGGAGGAGGGCAAAAGGGAGGGAAAAAATTAATAGCCCCAGACGGTGTGCGCTATTTGCGGGTCCGTTTGACACAGAAGATACCAGAAGAGGCCTGGCAGAATTTCGGAGCTGTCAAAATTAACAAGCGAGAAACAAGCGGGGCACTTTGGCCTCAAATATTTATACCCCCTGAGGTCGGCGTGGGTGTGTGTTAGGCTAGGTTACGTTTTGGTGATCGCCAGGCGTTTCTAGGCATCAGGACTAGGGGAGGTGTGGTTTTGTATTGGGGACCTCCGACTGCCTTAGCTTTTCGCAAGCTTTCGGGGCTTAAGAGCACAAGATCGTGTCCAATGTTAATTGCGAGTTGTAAGCACGTTGTCTTGTTGGGAACTGGGACATTTCAGGCAAGGGTCCGATAGTGTAACGTTGCAGGGCCAAATCATAAAAGTCACATGCTTTCGAGCTTTGGGATTGTCTTAGATTCCAGCTTGAGCTTGGAGTAGAGGGTGGGTGGTGACATAAGAAACGCGTCTAGGTACGAAATATCAATATAACTTAACTCATCTGCGTAACTAAACTTGGAGAATTGTTTAGCTGTTTGCCACTTGTGTGCTTGGTTTTAAAAGATGAGTAGCCAAGGTGGATTTATGGGCTATGGAAGCGGTGGCCAGGACAATGGCTCGGCTCTCCAGAACGCTCGGCGTCAGCGTTCTTACCGCACGCTGACAGTGAAGCAGGCTCTTAGTGCGAGCGAAGAGCACCCAGATGGGCCCACAATCATTGACCAAGTGCCTGTAGACCATGCTGTTATTTGTGCAATCATTCGCGAAGTCAAGCACGTTGGCTCAGGTCTACAGCTACGACTAGAGGACGCAACAGGCGCGTTCGAAGTTAAGAAATATGTGGCTGGCGGAGACCTCGGTGGTGCTCCTGAGGAAGCCGAGCTTGAGGTAGGAAAGTATGCATTTGTCCATGGCTTCTTCCGTAACTTTACTGGCAGAAGGTCATTCAATGTTGTCCGTGTCGATCCCAATGTCGCGCCCTATCAGATTTTGTACCATGAAGTGGAGGCGTTGAGAGAACATTTGAACAACACTGGAAAGCTTGAATTTGGCGTTAAGAAAGAATCTAATGGATGTTCTAATGGTGCATCGAACGGATCCGCTGGCAATGGTGACCAGGGCCTATTTTTGACTGATGACAACCCACTGCGACAGCGTATCAAACGTATTCTCGATAACCACACTGAAGTTGAGGATGGTGTGTCTATTGAATGGCTTTCAAAGGAAACAGCAAACCCAGAACCGATAATCCTTAAAGAACTCCTGGTGATGCAGGCCGAGGGCTTAGCCTATTCAGTTGACGCCGATGACCATTGGCTACCGACGCTTGCTTAATATATATATATATTTCATATACACGTATGTTCATTGTTTATTGTCATGTCTTCATGATTGTTCTGTAGTTGGCACAGCAACGTTCTTGCCTTGAGGGCTGGCGCTCTGTTTCTGGTCAGGGCCGAAATCATGGAAAAGCACTGCTCTCAGATCGTCCTCAGGCACAACTTCGCTACCAGACGCCTTGTCTACAAGCTTTCCAACCGAATTGGCCAAAATAGAAGAGTCGGCATCCTCTGGCAAGAGGTCACGAGACTGCATCTCCTCAAGTTGGCGCACCCGTCGGCGGGTGGTCAACGACAAGATGGCTTGCTCGACTGTCTCCTCAATACTAAATAGCCAGACTGTTGTTTCCTGAGTTTGGCCAATACGGTGAACACGCGAGATGGCTTGAAGTTCAAGCGCCGTATTAAGTAGTGGCTCGCACAGAATCACATGGTTCGCATTCACCAGTGTCAACCCAGCTGCATCTGACTTGGCATGTAGGAGGAAGCACGCAATATCGGTGTTGGTCCTGAATGCTCCCGACCCGCCTTTGTCGCCAAGACTCGCCGTCACTAACCCGTTTTCGTTAAGGGCAGTATGGATCAGCTTGAGCATGTGTGCCCATTGCGAAAAGATAACAAACTGGGCCGTCTGTTCCTTGGCCCTGAGCAGTTTGACGTGTCTCACAATCATATCTATTTTGATTCCATATGACCTCGTGATTGTCTCTCTGGCCAGCTCGTTATAATGCGTGTTGGGAATCTGAGTGTAAATTTCCTGACTGAGGTCCCTCGCAATGGTGGTACTCGCTCGTTGTACTGGCTGGCTCCCTGCAGCTGAGCTCTCGGACTTGATGGTGTTTCTGAATTGAATCATATCCCGAGCGCCGAGACGACGCTTGCAAAGCGGGCATGTGCCCTTCATACTCCACCACTGCGTGATACATTGGGTACAGAACCGATGGCCGCACACGGTCAGCGACCCGAGATCGTACATCTCTTGGCAAATTGTACATTCATTGATACCGACTTCGGCAGGCTCTTTTTTGACAGAGTCGCTCACTGCCCTTGCTTCAGATACTCCCGCGGTTGATCTGAGTTCAGGGTGCACAGACACTTCAAGATCGCGTACGTATCGGAGCTTCGATTCAAAATGGAGAATGGCTTTCTCGGACCTATTCACTGCTTGACGTTTGTCCTGAACGAGCTTCTTGATATCAGACTCGCCAGTATCCATATCCACAACGCGATCACTCAATGATTGAAGCTGCTTGTAGTATTCTAGTCGGACATTGAAAACATCTCTCATTGTCGCGAGCTCTCTCTGCCAATCGCGAATTTCCTCGCGAAGCAAATCTAAGAGCTCATTGCTCAACTCGTTTTCATTATGTTCGCTCCCTGGTGCAGGGGACTGCGAAGTGATACGCAGCTTCCGCATGATGGCCAACAAGGGTTCGAAAACAAGTCCTGGCTGCGACATCAAAAGAACCAGCTCCTGTCTATCGGCCATTAGGTCACGTTTGAACTCCGTCCAAGGCTCTACGCCCGTCTCCTTGGGTTGGGGTGGAGATGTGCCCCCGATGATTGCTACAGACCGATCTTTCAACAAAAGCTGCAGAACATCCAGAATGGCGTATGCGTTTTCTTGATCATCCAGACTTTCAGCGTATGCATCTTTATCTTCGGCAATGGCATCTGTATCCATAAGTGACCGCAAAAGGATCTTGAGCAGCTTACTTGTCAGGTCACGAATCCGGCTAGCGAGCGGATTGAGTACATGTGAGTTCGGAATTGATCGCTGGAGCATCTTCAGCTTCGGTCGCTGAAGCTTCTTTGCCAGTTGATCAAACCTCTCAGCGGCCTCTGCGAGCAAGCTGGCACGAATCTCGTCAGCGGCTTCATAGTATTTGGTCTCTTTCTCAGTATTGCGCGCTTTCTCTTCGTCACTGAGAGTATCCTCCAGTCTCTGATTAGTTCTGAAGTAACCTGTGCCCAGGAAGAAGTATGTACGGTGAAGCAATTCCTGAAGCGATCGCTTGCGTGACCTTACCGCCTTGATTCGTGCTTGGGAGTTCGCCAACGAATGTTCTGCATCCGCGAGCTTTGTTTCTAGGAGTTGAATTTGTTCATCGCTCGCCTCTTCGGCAATTGCATCGTATTCCGCAGCCAGTTTATCCACAAGTGTTTGTCGAGACGACGCATCAATCAAGCACTCTTCAAGCAGTGTGCTTAACTGCTTCAGGTTATCTTCGAGCTCGGTCTCGAGAACATGCCATAGAGCGATGGCATCGTCAAGCCTGTCAGCCTTATCAAGGAGCTGGCCCAATTCCAGCTGTAGAACCATACGAACGCGGACCTTACCGTAGACTGCAACTTCAGCTTCGTCAACCAGCCGGGCCAGAACCTGGTCCACAGTCAAAATAGGAGCCGCTACATCCCTATGGCCCGTGCTTACCAGTGATGCGTGACAGCAGGCCTGTCTCAGACGCACAAGCCAACCACTCCACCCCGTGGGCGATCCCTCAGGGGCATTAGATTTTCTGAACCGAGCGTAAAGGGTATCATAGTGATGCCGCTCAATTGCCGAAAATTTGAGCGACACAAGCATGCGTTTTTGGGGTGGTAAGTGTAATTGATCAGCAACCAAAGGCTTTGTATGCCTGATACCAATGCGTGACATTGTCGCTTCAAAATCAATCGGAGAAGCGATCATTCGCTGCCAGCAAGGGTTCTCAACAAATGGTTCCATATCCAAAAATAGGAGTAGACCGCGCAGGTCCTTGATACTTGACTTGACGGGGGTGCCTGTGACACCCCATGCATGAACCCTGGGAACGATACGGGCCACACGAGCTGCGTTACTGATCCCTGTGTGGATCATCTGCACCTCATCTAAAATTACCCTCCAGAATTGTACTTGAACCAAGGGGCTTCGTATATCGTCGATATCTGTACGTTGACTCCAGAATCGCGTATTATGTTTGCCAGGATTGAAGACAGCGCTGTGGAGCTCTGCTGAGAGCACTGCGTATGATACAAGAACAACATCAGCATCACTGAGCTCAGGAACTCGCACTCTAGGTTCGGCAAATCTGCCTTGGTATACTACTGTCTTGAGGAATGGAGCATGCGATGACAATTCATTCTGCCATTGAGCGAGAATGACTGGTGGTACAATTACAAGAGTGGCCCGCACTTTTTTGATCTTGTGACCATGGAGCGGATCATAGCTGATGAGGTTGGATTCGGGAATGGGGGCACGCGGGTTCAAAAGGATAAGTGCAATCATCTCCAGCGTTTTGCCCAGGCCCATTTCCTCGGATAACAAGCCTTTACCGCAAAGATCTTCATCCGGACCTAATTGTGGCGCTCGCGGTTCCCGATTGAGGGTCTGTAAAGTGTAAGGATTGATCCAAAGACCAGGTGAGGTAGGCATTTCTCGCCATCCGAGAGGTGGGGTTACAACAATGTCCCTGATGGAAGGATCGAGCGGGACCACTGATTCGCCATCCTCGGCCAAATCCTTACCTTCTCGTCTTAAACACCAATGGACGCTTTCTTTTTGAAATGGCAAAAGTGGTGTTAACAAGCCAGGGATAGTAATTTGAAGTTCCGGCGCATCGCGAGGTCTCCTAGTGAGTACTCGTAACAAGTCGACTGGCGAGGCCTGGTATGGTTCCGGATCTGCCAGAGTCACGTCGTCGAGGGCACGAGCAAGAAGTTTTGCTAAGGCTGATACTCCGAGCCGGGATGGATTGAGCGGGCCTGCGTTCTCGGTGAGTCCTAACGTCACCTCAAGAGTTACAGTATTAGACTGATTGTTGTATACCAATTGAGGACCAGTGACTTTAAAAAAATTAGTCGCACATAATGATGAGTTCTTTCGCAACGAAGCTGCCAGAATCAGGTCACCTGCAACCGTCTCGGGAACGTTTTTGACGGTTGCGAGGATCTTTCGCTGTGTATGCGCTGCGCTGAGCTTTCGTCGCTTTTTCGCACGGGAGTCTTCCAGTTCTTTTATCCGAGGAGCTAGGATATGAATTGTAGCATCCGGAAGAACGACAATGTCAGTGAGAAAGGTGTGTGAATCGAATTGTGCTTGGGATCCGTCATTATCGAGACTCCCCAGGGGAAGCGTGTGGCGAAACACCCTGACGCTCTCTGTGGGTGCTGGAGCCTCCTTTAGTTTAAAACTAAGGCACGTCTCAAGGAGCTGCACATTCAATTGAGCATCCATCTGGTCCATCACGTCAATGGAACGCTGCCATGTAGAGATAATATTTAAAGCCGCGATAGGCACTAATTTTTCTGCAAGTTAACCGACCCTCACATGTGATGAATAATATCTCGACTTGGATGGAATCTCTGCAGTGGTGGTCCGATGATGAAGTCCAACGGTGAAATTTTTGGACTTGTGCCCGTGTCTAAGCTAGCTAATCGAGTTGTAGTTGTGTTTCCACTTGGATCGTTTCCTTGACGACTTTTGCGGGGGCTATCAATTGATGCGTTGGGCTAAGTTCCGCTGTCAACTTGAGAAGAGAACAATCTCAAGATGAAATATCGCCTTGGAGCAGCTCGTTAGCACTTGAATTCAAACTTGGAATCAAATTAATGAGAGACATATAGTCCTAAAAGAAAACAATGCTTTCCTGTCTCGGTGAAGACCATCTAGTAGGACACAAACTTCTTGTCCTTGCTCTTGGCGAGATCCTCGGCCGCTTGTTTGGCCCTCTTCTCATCAGCTGCAGCCTGCTTTTTGCGCAGAATCTCGGCGTCACTCTCCTGGCGCTGTTTCACATCGCCCTCATTCTTCTTTCCCTTGGCGGCCTGCTGCTGCTTCTTCAAGTTCTTAGCTCTCGCGAGCTCGCGCTGGTTACCTCTGGCCATTTTTCTTTAAAATTTGCTTCTATTCCAGGACCGGGTCTCCTCGTCTAACCCAGTTCCGTGGTGACCGGCGAAATATATCACGTTGGAAAAGGTCAACCCTTAGCTCATTTAGGCAGGCTAAATAGCCTAACGACTTAGCACCGGGTTCGAATGGCTGAGTCAACGACCCCAGACCAGGTGAGAGCCACGCTGAGCTACTGTGTACCTGTTGTAGATCATAATGGCGGCGGACAAGGAGAAGCTGAAGGCGGCGCGGAAGCGCTACGAGAAGCTTAAGAAAGAGAAGCAGGCGAATGCGGCCTCCAAGTCTTCGTCTACGGAGCCTGAGGCTCAAGCTAGCACCACAGAGTCCCCAGAGCCACAGCCAAACGCGAAAGAGGACGACCCCAATGCCGATCAGGCCACGAGCGAAGAGTCTAAGACAGAGACTCCTGAGCCTCAGGCTGTGGAGGAGACTAGTGGTAAAATTGATGAGTCTAGGCAAGAAACTACTGAGGACAAACCCTCGGAGGCTGAATCTAAATCAGAAGACGAGCCCAAATCAGAGGCTGAATCCAAGCCAGAGGATGAATCTAAACCAGATGACGAGCCTAGATCAGAAACTGAGTCTAAATCAGACGCTGAGCCTAAACTTGAGGATGATTCCAAACCAGAAGACGAATCTAAACCAGAAGATGAGTCTAAACCAGAAGATGAGTCTAAACCAGAAGACGAACCCAAACTAGAGGTTGAATCAAAACCGGAGGACGAGTCCAAATCAGAGGGCGAGCCTAAGTCGGAGGACAGCCCTAAATTAGAGAACGAGCCCAATCCAGAGGGCGAACCCAAGCCTGAGGACGAATCCAAATCATTGGAAGAGTCCAAACTAGAAGAGCTTGAAAAGCCTGCTGTTCCTAAAGGAGAGCTAACTGAGGACAAGATCGAAAAGCCGATTGAGACAAAGCCTACTGAGACTCACAGCGAAAAGACAGCTGAGATCAAGAGCGAAAAGCAAGTCGAAGCAAGGTCTGAGGCACCCATAAATAAGACAACCACTGAGACACCTAAAGAATCAAGCTCAGAAAATAAAGACGAGATCATTGCCGACCTGCGACAAGATAATGACACGCTTCGAGCCCGCATTGCCCGCCTCGAAACCAAAGTCAAGACGCTGGAGCACGAGCTGGAGACTGCATACTCTGCCGAAGCGGAAGTGTCGCTCTCCCCACCTCCTCCACGCGTCCGTGGCCGCAATGTTACACGTACACAACGCGCTTCGAGCTTTGTTGAGGCAGATTTGTACGCCGAGTCATCTAAAGCGTCCACCACAAAGGAGTCCATGGCTAAATGGAAGGGCTGGCAGATTGACATGCGGGAATGGCAGACGGCCGGCATAGGACCAAGAATCAAGCTGTAGTACAGTCAACGTTATATACAAATAAAAAAAACATACGATTAGCTGGCGCGGCACAAAATCTCGCCTTCGAGGCCACGGCTCACAGCGTCACGAATCTCCCACACAGTCTTATCCTTGTCTTTTCCTCTAATAAGCATAACTTCACCAAGACTGAGCGGGGCAACTTTGCCGTGGGGCTTGTTGTTGCAGAGGCCAGCAAGCTCGCTATGGCTGGCAAACACACGGCGGTTCGGGTGGCTCACGAGATGGATCTTACGGAGCACAGGCTTGAGCTCACGGTACTTCATTCCTATCCACAATCGTCGTGATGAAATATTATCAAAGGTAGTTGGCGTGTATTCCTTGTCGGGGCCTTGAAGGTCACCGCGTTGCACGCTCGTAAGGAATCCCTCCTTGTAGAGGCCCAAAGCCACTTGGAGATGCAGTTTGGACATGGGGATAGAAGTAAGTGGCTTCATTACTCTGGCCACATTCTGGAGATGGGCACAAACGTACCCCAAATTGACCAAACTCATCTCAATGCTTGGCTATTCACACAATCGCACCCGACAAAATAGGTGAAAGTGAAAAGTCGGTGACGTAAGCACATTTCTCCAGACACTAGGGCCGTTGGATATGCGATTGGAATCCCACCTTTAAGCGAGCCACCGTCCAGTGTGTAGGTACAGAACAAAGTGTCGATAACTTTCAAAATGTTTGCTCGGGTAGGGTCGCGCATTGCGACTGGTAGGATTGGCTTGATGCAGTCGAGACAGGTTGGCCGTTTTGCTCAGCCTGTTGCTGGAAGGCCCGTGCTCTCCAACTCGTTCAGCACGAGCATGCGCAGACTGAATGAGGGAGCCGCAGGCGCGCCCAAGGGATCTCCAAAGTACAACCCGAACGAGCACCCGCGGTTACGTGACTTTTTGATCGTGGCTTTGCTCGGTAGTGCTGCATTTGCTCTAGCCCTTAAGTACTACGGTGATGACCGTAACAAGGGCGAGATGTCGCAGGAGGAGTACGAAGAGATCAAGAAACGTCCTCGTCGTGCGTTCAAGAGCGAGGATGTGTTTGTTGTGTTTGTTCTTGGTGGCCCTGGATCCGGCAAGGGCACTCAGTGTGACAATATTATTCGCGACTACGACTTTGCCCATCTGAGCGCTGGTGACCTTCTCCGTGCTGAGCAGGACCGCCCTGGTAGCCAGTACGGCCAGATGATCAAGGACTACATCAAGTCTGGCCAGATTGTACCTCAGGAGGTTACTATTGCGCTTCTCAAGAACGCGATGCAGGAGACAATTGAAAAGACTGGTACGACTCACTTTTTGATCGATGGCTTCCCTCGTAAGATGGACCAGGCCATCACCTTTGAGGATACTGTGGTGCCTTCGCGCTTCACACTGTTCTTTGAGTGCCCTGAGCAGGTCATGCTGGCGCGTTTGTTGAACCGTGGCAAGACCAGTGGCCGTGCCGACGATAACATTGACTCAATCCGCAAGCGCTTCAAGGTATTTGTGGAGCAGAGCATGCCTGTGGTTGACTACTTTGGTCTGTCTAACAAGGTCGCCAAGTTGAGATGCGACGACTCCCCCGAGCAGGTGTACGCAAACGTCCAGGCCGTGCTCAAGAAGCATGGTGTTCCTCTTCGGAGTGAGACCGCTGCGGCCAAGGTTTCCACGGCTTAAGTTGGCGTTCACTGGCCAATGCATTGATCCGCTCCTTAACATCTTCTAATGTGGCTCTACGGACATGCGAAGACTGATTTGTCGCTTCCAAGTGACGCTTGGAGTGGGTGTGCTCAATGTACTGGATGTTATCATTGTAGGTGGCATTGCACGCACTGCAATGAAATCCAGCCTTCATTCTAGCAGTACATATACGCGTAGCTTTTCACTACAACACTAACTAAGTAGTAGTGGTGATGATGGTGAAATATATCATCATCCGCTTATCTTAGATAAGATTAAGGTCTCCACGATCTCCATCTGTACACATTTGAACGCGGAGGTGCAATTGCACATAACACAGGTAAATGACACGAAACTATAGGGGAGCGACTGTTGAGGACCTTGACCCGCCTCCTGCGGTGTCTATTCTTCCTGAAATGACTCTGGGCCATGCCTTGGAGCTGTCATTTGAGCACTCATTTTCGTATTTGCCCGTGCTTGACACTCATAAACGTTTGCTAGGGTACCTGACAGCCGAAGAACTTGAAAAATCAGGCACAGCCAATCCAAGTGACCCTGTGAGCAAACACTACCACAAATTCAAGACATCTAAAAAGCAGTTCGTGCCCATTACGCCTCTTACCCCGCTGGAGGAGCTTGAGAAGTTTTTCGCTATGGACCACCCATTTGCCGTTATCACTGATCCCACAGGCAAATTTGTACTTGGAGTGGCCACCAAGGACGATTTAGAAAAGTATGTTGCTGCACGGCCAGCTCTAGCTCTTTGATTATAGTTTGTTATTGATGCAATGAATGACTCGTGCCGATCGTTTAATGATTCTAGTGTTCTGTAATTTATGTGTCCTACAATAGCTGTGGCTCTTCATGAGATGGGACATGTGCGGGTATTTCTGGTTCTTTGGCTGGTTCTTTGCTAGACGGCGTGTCAAGGTCAGCTTTGGCAGCCTCGGCCTTTTCTTGAAGGGATTGCCGTTGCATCTGCGCAACGATATCCATAAACCGGTTACCACGCTCGTCCTGCTCATCTTCCTCGTCCTCAGTGTCCATACCGAGCAATTTGACGCGTTGGGCGAGCCGAATCCGCTCAAAGGCGACACGCCAACGTTGGCGAGCGCTGAGACCGGGCTTGATCTTCGGCAGCAAATTGACCTTTGAGTCGACAGGTTTGGAGAGCCACGGGTGGGCAAGCACTTCGTCGATTGTGAGCCGATCCTTGGGATCGAGAGCTACCATCTTACGCACGAGATCTTTGGCTTCGTTACTGATGTGATCCCAATACTGAGGAAGGAATTGAATCTGGAACGGTTCCTGGACCTCGAAAAGGAACGCTGGCACGGTCTCAGCTTGGAATGGTGAGTAGCCGGATAGAACAGTGAACAATACAACGCCCAAGGACCAAATATCGCATGGTTTACCGTGGCCCTGCTCAGAATGGAACACTTCAGGGGCTGCATAGCCCAAAGAGCCCGCAGCATTGGTTATAAGGTCTTCAGAAGCCACTAGTGACTTGGCAACTCCAAAATCACAGAGCTTAAGCGGTGACTTGGGGTCCTTGGTAGCGTATAGTAAGTTCTCGGGCTTGATATCCCTGTGAATAATGTTACGGGCATGGATATACTGAATTGCTGTAGCAACTTCACGAATACACTTGGCCGCATTCTCCTCAGTGAAATGGCCCTGCTCACAGATTCTATCAAAGAGCTCGCCGCCCGTGCACAATTCAGTCACGACATAGATCTTGTCGCGGGACTCGAACCAATCAATGAGCTCGACAATGTGAGGATGGTGCAAACCCTCTAAGGTTTTGAGTTCTTCTGATACGCCCTGCTTCTCCTGGGACTCCTTGATCTTCGACTTGAGCATGATCTTAATTGCAACATCGGCATGGGTCTTTTTGTTCTCTGCTTTGCGAACAATGCCGAAGCCGCCGGCTCCCATTGTTTCTAGAAACACATACTCGTGCTTTTTGGAATTGTGAACCGGGTGGGCAACTTTCTTGATTAAACTTGCGAGCGACATAACGATCTTGGCATGAGATAGGGGAAGGGAGATGACGATGGTAGGATGATCATATGCATATAAACCTGGAGTCCGCCTCGGCTGAGTCAAACTGGCGATGGATCTAAGCCCTGTTTGTTCCAGATCTGCTATGATCAGAGTCCGAAGAAAGATTGACACCCGTTTTTTTTTTTGGTTTAGGCTAGTATGACGATATAACGCCGATGACTGCATGTGCATATTAGCTCCGGGGGACCCTGGAGACTTACCCAGGAACGGTAGGATATCAGCACGTGATCCAGGGAACTCTAAACACCAGTAAGCATCAAATATAAAACTACAAGATATCGATAGATTTCTCAATTTTTTTTTGGGGGGGGGTATTGATTCCATTTCTCCAACCACAAAATTTAGTACTTGGTTTAATTCTCTAGTGCTTGGTTCAAAACTCACCAGCCTTTATTCGCCTTCTCCGCGTTCTCACCAGCCCTTACGGATTAAGGTTAGGGGAGTCTCCCCTCTCCCAATCCCCCACCGTGCGTGGCGACCGCCCCAGTAGCAGCATATATTGCTATTCCCAGCCTACAAGGGAGCCTGGACACCAGAGCCGCACTATTTAAACAGCAACCACAGTTCATTCTCGAATCCTAACCAAAATGTCTGCTCCAAAACCAACAGTGATGCCCGAGACCGACGAGTACAAGCACCAGCGTGGCAATATGGGTGCCCCAGGCATCGTGATGCCTTCGAATGCTGGCGAAATCGACGAGCTCAAGGAAGTTCGTAACGTTGATGCTCAGAAGCTGAACGCTGAGCTTGCTGGACGCCCTCATGATGCTAACGACCCTCGCGAGTCAATGCAGACTCTTGATCGCCAGGGCACTGACGACCCTTTGGCTGCTGCACGGTCCGCTAAGTACGAGAGTTTGATTGAGCGTATGAGCAAGGTCGACCCTGACGCCGCTAAGATGGTTAAAGAGAGAATCCAGAGCGAGGGCCCCGCCCAGTAGATGCAGTCTCGGGTTTCAGGAAGTAAAATTCTTTGCTTTGCTTTCTCACTCCTTTTATCTATAAGAGCGCCTGTCTACTCTGACAATAGCTGCTAAGCATTCGGATGTGCTTTTTCTGTTCTATCAATTGAAATTTGTGCGAATTGTTTGGCGCTTTCCCATAGACTGGGTGATTTAAAGGCTGCCCGTTCGACTGATCATAGATCTGTTCACCAATACATTCCAGCCATCCAAGCAGCTAACGAGGTTAACGAGGACGCCTGTTCCTTTTCCATAACAATATAAAATATGATCTGGACTCTATTTACAATTTACATTTTTGTCAACTCTCTTGGCTATTTCTAGCGGATTAATTAGGTTTGCATTGACATGCCCTGGGCGCGTCAAAATTGGTGGTAACGCAAGTCTCCATCATCCAAGAAAGCCCACAGGTGATCACATGGCCCAGAACCTACGGAACCATCATTGGAGAGCGTGTTCCTATCTCGCAAGCCTGACAGTGTGCGATTGCGTACACTTGGGGCCCGAACGAGACCCATTAAAGGCGAGATGATCTTTGGCTGGCTTGGAAAATAAATTAGACTTAAGTAACTATATATTTTAACCTATATGTACCTGTTCCGCTAGACTTACACCAAATTAACCAATGTCCTCTTACCTAGTGTTAATCCATAAAAGTTTAGCCAGGTTGTTGGCTTAGGCTTACTAGCATAGCCTAATTTCATAAACGCTCTCGGTGCATCTGATGATTTCAGGAAGCCACCCTAACCTGAATCGAGGATGTAATCTCGTTTCGGGGCGATTTTGACAAGGATTTTACAGACGTGACACTAAATTTGAGCTGGATTTTAGGTAGCTAGAGAGTTAATTGATAGTCATGATGGAATCTTCAACATCTTCAGGTAGTTACCGACTCGTACGGTTGGTTCTTCGTCCGTTTATGCTCTAGCTACCCCTCGTTACGGTTCCCATAAACCCTTACCTCTGCAATCATAAACGGCATGGTTGGGCCGAAATCAAAGTAGCCAAATGCCCAATTATATAAAGGGCAACTCCCGCCTACCTAATTTTTGTTTTTTCTCAACACCTTACCTTCTCTCAAGAACTCTACGTCTAGTTTCACTTGGGCGTAGGTGACTGTGGATGGTATTGTGTGTGGGTCATGGACCACCGCAGCTCGCGGTGAGGCTGGAGCCCCGGTAGAGATTCTTCGGCTGCAGGAGGCAGGAGACCCAATATCATGACACTATGGAAAGCAGCACGCCAGGTACAGCGACAGAGATCAAAAAAAAATTGAGATTGACTCCATGAGGAGCAAAGTAAAAGAAAAAAGGACAAAGACAAAAAAAGGAAAGAAGATCCAGAAACAAAAGAAATAATTGAACTCTATGACGAGCAAATTAAGAATCTCTGCGCTTTGCCCGGGCCCCGTGGACCGTCTCAGTACTCGCTTGATGCATGCCTTCCGCTGAGCGGTTAGCCTCTCTCAGTCGAGACTAGAGATCGTGAATGAATGATAATTTGTGCGGGTCATAGACCATCGCAGCCCGCGGTGAGGCAGGAGCCCTACAAGCCCCGGTAGAGATTCTTCGGCTGCAGGACGCAGGAGACCCAAGATCATGACACTATTGAAAGCAGCACGCCAGGTCGAGCGACAGGATCAAAAAGGGAAAAAAAAAAAAAAGAGAACATCGACTCCATGAGGAGCAAAGGAGAACAAACCAAACAGAAAAAAAAAGAAAAAAAAAAGACGAAAATAAGGAATGAACTCTATGACGAGCAAAAAAAAGAATATCAAAGATCTCTGCACTCTACCCGGGCCCTGTGGACTCTCTCTCTATACTCGCTTGATGCATATTTCCGCTGAGCGGTTTGCCTCTTTTCGCCGAGACGGGAGCTGTGGATGAATGATGGTATGTAGACGCGTTCTCAATCACTGCAAGCCGCGGTGCAACTCAAAAGAAAAGATAAAAAGGAAATCAAGCTCTATGACGAGCAAAATAGAACGAAAACAGGAAACCGAGCTCTATGACGAGCAAAAACAAAGAAACAAAAAAAAGAGAACGCTGTATTTGGCTTTTTGAACATTTACTTTACTTTTCTATATTTATGAATGATTAACTTTTTTACTTTAACCTGAGCTTTCGAATAGACTTTGGCAAAGAATGCAAATACTATTAGACGGTAACGTGTATATAATTGGACGAAAGTCACGTCACAAGTACCAGAAACGATTGACCAGAGTCGTTGTCAGATAGTTCTCTGGTATCACGAGAGCGCTGTTGACCTGAGATCGAGACTCAAGCGTTGGGACACGATGTCCATTTCTGCCCATGGTTGCAATTCTACTTAGACAACTATGATGTTTGTTATGTTTTTAGTTATATGTCTCTCTACAGTTTGTGTAGATCACTAGTTGCCAGTTTATGAGCTCTGCTATGGTGACAACTCCTGCAGGCAATCATGCACGATTGCACGCCTCAGTATCTCAGAACTAGCGAAAATCAGGTCTAGTCTCAAAATAGACCCTTCCAAAATTTTGAGCTTTAACTAAATCAAGACATTTTCACTCCAAACAGGCCAGCTCACCACTACCAAAGTTTAAAGCTGGCTGGCTATAGGCTTACAAACGCACAACTTTAAACCGCACCAGGTTCAGCCCCTTCACATACACAATGGCGTTCATGGACAGCGCCCCGGGCATTGCGTGGCGTGCGGTGTCGTCGAGCTTCTCCACGGACTTGCACAGTCGTAACTGGAGTGTATATGGCCAGTGGATTGGGTTCGCAACGTCTCTGGTTTGTATTGCATTGGGTATCGTGAACCTGTTGCATGTGTCGCTGATCATCATCTTTTCGATCATTGCGTTGGTCCAAGGGCTGCTAATTGTGTTTCTGGAGATTCCGTTCTTGCTTAGGATTTGCCCTATTACCGAGCGGTTCACCCTGTTCATCAAGACGTTCCACCAGAACCTGCCCCGCGCTGGGTTCTACATTCTCATGGCTGGAATCCAGTATGGTGGCATTGGCATTCAGGCCACATCACTGATTGCAGTTGCAGTGTTGATGACCATCACATCGGCGTGCTATTTCCTTGCCTATCTTCAGAAGCAAGAGTTCACTACTTCGGCCACCCTGGGTGGTGGAGACGGCATGGCCCGTGAGATTCTGGCCTAATAGCCTGGGCTGTTTACATGGCACCTTTAAGCTTGGCTACAATTATTTGATTCGTGACAACAGATTGATCGCAACTGGTAGCCAACTCTGGTAGACACGACCACATGCTGCTAAATCTCTAGGTCGCATTTAAAACTAATTATTTTAATGTTTTTCTTTTCTGGTTTGAGGCTACCATGCATTTAATTTGGTTTTTAGTGTTGTCCGTGGGGCGACTTAGATATCTAAATAATATTCTTATCTGCCTGCACGCCTGCATACAATCAGCCAGATACAGTTTATTTTGGTGGTCCTGAATTTGGCACTGCAAGCGGAGAATGTGGGCCTGCGCCAACGTTATGCCTGCAGTACGCTGGCGTTACAGGATTCTATGCAGGGAACATAAGTTGGCTGCAACTAAATGAGGTTCCTAAAAGAGCCAAGTTTGCGGTTTGTATTGGATAGAATGCATTAGATAGATAAGTATTTTGTCGATAGCGGGAAGTATAAATACAGGCAAAGTGACTGTGACTGCATTTTTGAGGGGTTGTTAGCCTTTGACTCTTGATCTGAACACGTTGCCCCAAAACTATGCAGTTGTTTTGGGAGATGCCTGCGTGAGACGGGTGCGAGAGTTAAAGGTAAGAATAATTCAATAAATAACGTTATGATGTCGTTGCGTTTCGCCTCATGACGAGTGGCTAGCTCGAAGCCTTCTTTCTGTGCTTGATGGGGGCCACCAGTCCTTTCTCTCCAACCAATCCCTCAACATACTTATTGCGACCCCGCGGCTTGGCGTGGGTCAGAATGTGTGCCTTGAGGTTGTCGCTGCGACTGAACTTGCGGTTGCAGTCGGGGACGGAGCACATGTAAGGACGCTCCATGGTGTGGATCTTCATGTGACGTTTAAGGTGCTCCATACGGCGGAATGATTTACGGCACTGCTCGCACTCGAAAGGCTTGTCTTCAGGAGGAGTGCGGGCAGGAGCGCGGACCTTGCGCTTGAGCTGGTGGTGGTGGTGGTGGTGCTCAGGCTCGACGAGAGTAGTGAGCTCTGGCTTGCCATCATCGGCTTCAGCCTCGGTCTCAGCTTCGGCCACAGCTTCAAGTTCGACCTCGACCTCGGCCTCGTCGGCGGGCTCAGTGGACTCGGGGGCCAATGGGTTCAAAGCGTCCAAAGGATCAACAGCGAGATCCACGGACAATTCGGCAGCATGGCGTTTTGACGACCGCGACGACGTGCGCGAGCGCTTACGGCTCACCACGGGCTTGGAAGTAGGGGATGGGGGTGAGGAGAGAATGAGAGGCTCGCTATTGCGATGGAAGAACGCCGGCTCGATGCCAAAGTCTTGTTCCAAGACCTCAGCACCAATGTTTGCATCGCTCATGGAGCGCATGCAAGGCGGGGGACGGTAGAACGGGTTCGTGCCCGAGGCAGGAGGGCTGAGAACCAGGGTGCCAAAGCTCCTGCCTGCAGGAGTTTGGAGATCGAGAGGGCACGCAGACCGGGTGGCCGTAGCCTCAGAAAGCGGCGTGTCAAGCAATGATGATGCCGGGGTAGCAAGGAGCGAATCGTCCGGGCCACGCTCGGCAAGAGCGGCGGGCATCGACAAGCTGCGCAGCGGCGTCTTGGCCCAAGCCACATCGGTAGTATAATGGGGAGTAATGAGACCCGAGCGCACAGCCAGAGAGTATGCAGCTGGCTGGCTAGCTATTGGGGACACGGTGCCGGCCTCGCCTGCTCGCGGGGGGGTGGAAAGCATCTCGCGACGGGCGACCGCGTCCAAGGGGTCAAGGGGGTCCATGGCCGTCATGGCAGAAGGCATGGAGGACAAGGAACCCAAATTCAAAGGAGCCATTGAGCCATTGACGGCCATGGATGAACCTAAAGAATGGGTAATGGAAGCCATTGATGGCGTCATGGTGCCCATGGCAACCATAGGTGAGGAGGGGGGTATTTGGTCGTCAGATGAGGGCACTGCGACGGCGGCGGCAGCGGCAGCGGCAGCAGCAGCGGCAGCCATATCAGCAGCCATATCATGAGCCTCTTCATAAAACTTTGAAGAGCCAGGACTTTGAGGGGGCTCGACGGAGCCCGATGTAGAAACGGACACCGAACCGGGGCCGGACTCGGAGGTGCCAGTGACAGTTGTGGAGTCGTCACGAGCATCCTCGTTCCAAAAGTCAAACGCAGCCAGATCGTAATAGTGGTTTGAACCCGGAGTAGAGTGGTGGCTCAAGTGGAATGGCGATGCAGCTGCGCTCGAGGTTGTGGAGTCGGCCATGGCCGGCCCGAGTGCAGCACGACGCAGTTGGAGAGGAGATATCGTGGTTGTAGCCATGATCGAATCAAATCGACGAATGCTTTTCTTCTATTGTCGTACAAATCAAAACGAAATTTCGTTTCGATTGGTTTGGTTTCGAAGTTCCTATCTATAACCGTGTCGGTACCCCGTGGCGACAGAAGTCACAAAAAAAAAAATACTCGGCGAACACAAGTAGTTATACTTCAAAAAATAACCAGTGCCAAGTTTAATGTCTACAACACAGCGGCTGAGACTGGCGACAAAGATACCGATTTATCTAAACTCGTGCGAGGTGCTGGGTGGAGACTCGTTTTTATAGATTGGCTCGCAATTATCAGAGATACGGCTGTCCGGGGCTAGGGTAGGGTTCTGGGTTCTTACTTTACAAGACACAAATTAGTGCACCTCTTTTTTTTTTTTTCTTTTTGTTTTTTTTTTTGTTTTTGTCAGGGAGGGAACAAGCAGACGAGGGGATCCTGCGCGTTGCGCAGAAATTAAATTGTCACCCACCGGAGGGGGGAGGCGCCTACTTCTAGTGCTTACGTGGTGCTATTTTTGGGATGGGGTCACCATTTTCCTTGATTATGTCACGGTCTATTAGAAGCACGACAGGCGTACAAGCGACAGGAATACGCGCCTGCGACACGCGACGCGTCCGAAGGTTTCTCGTGTAAGTACTTATTAATGCGGTTAGGGAGGAGGGGCACTAGTTCTAATGGTTGTTATGGTATGGTATTGCATTGTGGAGTATTAAGACCGCATCGTCGGCCGAGGTGGGGTGCGGATAAATGTGGTTGGTGTGGCCGCACTCCATACCATTTGTTTCTTTTCTTGATCTCGACTAAATCCATCCTTTAATTTCGTGGTTCGTCTGCCTTTGACGGGGATCGGAATGACTATTAGATGCTATTAGCTGGGCCATGGGCACTTCTCCAGTCAGCCGACCAAGGTCAAGTCAGCGTGCGCAGTTTGATGTCTGAAGTCTATGAAGTCTAGTTTAGTTTAGTTTGAAAAGGGCACGAGGTGGAGGCCGCGGCTTGTATAGTACTATCTTTGGTGTACGTTTGCCCAGTGTCTGTTAGTGCAGGGCGTGCATTGGCCCTGCTTTAGGTGGTGTTGCGGCTGCCTCGTATTCGCATCGGCCCAGCGGGGGCTGCTCGCATCGCCACACCTATTCGGCAACGGTTTAGGCCCTGCTAAAAGAGGGCATAGGCCGAGTGCCCAGGCCAAAAAATGCCCCCGTTTCACAAGATAATCACGCGACTTGACATGCCCAAGCCCTGGCCCTTAACAACATACATTGATTTCCAAACGCATTATTAAAAAAAGTAGCCCCGCGTGCGCAAAACTCGTTACATCAGCATGTACGTCATCTTGTCCGGTATGGCGCGCACCGCTTAGCTCATCGCCGGGCGCACGAAGCGAATATTCGAATGCATGAAATTACCTATTCACTGCTGCTGCGTTTTGTCGCCAAAAAAAGCTTGTAAGTTGTAGGACGACGATTTGCTGGCTGCGGGTGAGCGCTTTGACCAAAGAAATACTAAAGAGGGTTGCCCCTCTGCCGATCGTCGATATCTAATCCCGCATCTAAGAACCTTAGCTAGCCGGCCTAACCAAAAAATGATACCCGCCCGAGGACGAGGGGGGGTAAGCGACGCGGTTTACCGCGTCGGCTTCGCCAGGCACGCCCACGAATGTCGGGCGCGAACGCCGCAATGTCAAAAAAGAAACGACAGGGAACAAAAATCACAATCATGAACAAGGAACAAGGCCAAGGCCCCAGGTCTTTGGGAGTACCCTTACCCTTATGTGCTATATAATGCGCCTAATGGGTTAGGTCCTGAGATAGCGTATACTAACTACACTAGGCTACCAAAAAAGCCAGTTTAACTCGCGTGAACAAGTTGAGGGTTGCCGTGATCATGCAGTTTTGTTTTTGTACCGAAGTACTTGATGCGTGATCCGTGATCCGTGACTTTGTGCTTTGATTTTGTCTACTGACTTTCAAACGCCTACTAACTTTGACTTTGACCACTGACCACGGTACCATGCCATGAACCATGCCTTGGACCGGGCCATGGACCATGCCCTTTGATCGTGGTTCTCATGTCGCGGCTCTTTTTTTTTTGACATGTGCCTTGTACCTCCCACTAACAGGCCCTGCCAGCATACATGCCACTATCACAATAATAACCTAGTTAATACCTAGAAACACGAACCACCACAGAAAAATAGGTAAGAGTATGCCCACCTCAACCTTGGTAGCTCTAGGTAGTGTCGTGTTCCCCGGCTCTGGCTCTGGCTCTCCCCGCCAGCGCGGCTTGGGCTCTATGATCAGCGGGGCCTGCATCGCTGCTTAACCCCGTCCTCGCCGACTTTGGTCTGCCCAGGTACAAACCTGCGTTCAGGGTGGCCATCCATGACTATCTCGCAGCCTTCGCGGTTTATCTGATGCACGTTGGCTTAGCTAGACTTGACTTATGCTCGTCGCTACCCACATTAGCCGGGCTGCCTACTTGCATACACGTGATGCGACCATCGGCGTTGCTTGGCAAACCTGGGTCTGGTAATTAAATGAAAAGCATGACAACCATAACCCATTTTTCAGTGGTGCTGCTGCCACCACTAAACAACCTCGGGTGGTTGGTATTCACGCCGCTGTGAAAATTTCATGCCCGACCGGACCATGTCGTGTTTCTAGCTAGGTAGAGCCGCGGACATGGCCTTGGCACGCTTGGCGCATCACGGACCTAATGTGGCCAAGCGGGATTATTCACTTGCTGTCGTATAATATTTCTCTTGATTTTATGTAAAAATAGCTGGTCGTCGCGCTAATCTCGTCCTCCAGAAACCGAGACGCTGTGGGGGCTTCCGCTAAAAAAAGCCTCGCTGAGTTTTGTAGTGCAGCGTGAACAATTCACTCACCACCAAACATATCTTCGCAGAAACCACTGTTTCACCGCTGTTTTGAAAACAAATGCAGTGATGGTGGTTTATTATTTTTGGCGCCGCCCTGCCCTGCCCAGACCTGCCCAAACCTTCCCAAACCTTGGGTAGAATTCACCACTCAACTGTGTTAGCACCATCTAACTAGTTAGTTCTGGGCCATCACCAGACTGGGCCATAACCACCACCAAAACTAAACTACTCCCATACTGGGCTACCATACTGGGCTACCATACTGGGCTACCACCATACTGGGCCACCACCACCAAAACTAAAGTCGGGTCTGGCTACAAAAAACTACTACCAAGTTTCACCAACTTTGTTCTAAACGTAATGCACTCCGTTGCCCTGACTAGTTCTATCACTATCGCCCTACTGTTCCTACAAATCATATCGATTCTTCTCAACATTGGGTGCAACCACGTGGTCTCTTGCAGTGCCTGATATCTTCCAGATTAGAGATCAGGGGTTAGGGCTCGAACCTCGCCTATCCCAGTCGGTTCCGGCCGCATTAACGGCCGTCTTCTGCGCGCCCATAAGCCTCGTTTTCCATGGTTCCGGAATAATTCCGCCGCCCCGGCCCACAAAGTCCTCGAACCCCGCGTTTCTCGCCTCCACTTGGACCTTTAAAGTGTCAACTACAACCACACAAATCATCTTTGTTTAGAGTCTGCCAAAAATCGCGTTGCTATGCTGGCTGCGCCTTATCTAGTCAACCAGAGTCATCAAGACCTGCGCATCTCCTACGTAGTGCCTACGTATACCTCCGCATACATTTGCATGCTTGCGCATACCGATGCATGATCCGTTTAGACCAGTACACTTGTATATCCATCTCATCGATCTCGATACTTCTTCGCTAGTGTAAACACCTTCCAAAAGTCTGCAACCACATGAAAAACTGCGCACTCTCGACGCGTAGAATCATGCACGAGCTTTCATCGCCGTAACTTTCTCTGGTGTAGTTGTTAGATTCGTGCGGCCCAACTGCGATCAAAATCGATGTGCGGGTCTCGGAGAAAACGGCCCGTTGCCTCTCCAGCTATGCACGAGGTGCAGATTAAGCGAGTTCGCACTTTGTAGCCACTCTACTCGGGCCACGATCACCAGGTATCGCCAGTTTTTGGCTTAGACCCGAGTTGAACCATTATCCTTCTTTGGTTTGTTGAAGTTGAACCGTAAAAACCAAGTTATTTTTGACAAAATTCAAAATAGCAATAGCAACCTGAACACTGATCCACGGTGCATCAGTAGTGGCTGTGTTGTTTTTTTCCTTTTGTCTCGTCGAAATCGATGACGTCAAATGTTAGTATCGATGTATGACGCAGACCAGACACGCGAGTGGATGTCTAGTGAAAGTCGATGCTGCATTCCACCAGCCGAATATGGCATTTCGATGTGTGCCCGGCATAACCCGCAGCATACTACGCACGTTTAGCTTTACATAGGTTCATGAAGTAGTTTTTAGTGGTCTTGGTTTTGGTTTTGACCTTGATCTTGATCTTGATCTTGTTGTTGACGTTTCAAGCGGCATCTGTTAGCTGGATGCCCGATGAGACTTTTTGAGCTATCTGCAGCCGGATCGGATATCGCCTAGTCCGCTTGGGCCGCTTAGCGGCCAACAACCAAATGCAGCTAGATTGATCGCGAGGTAGGTTCGATTGAGTGGGTTGATTGTGCTCCGCTTTGTTGTATTGGGTGTGGTGTTCGGCTGCTTTTAGTTCTCAATTTGAAGCTTGCTGTGAATCCATATCCGGCAAAATGTCAATTTGAAAACTTGGTTCATTCGCATCAAAGCTGTACGCTCTTGGTGTAATCGATGCGCAACCACTGATCTTTTATTCACTTTTGAGAGCAGCTTTCAGTTCAGATCACTGTTAAGTGTTTAGTGTTTGGAACAATTAGAGCACGACCGTGGTTGTGTATCTCTTTCAGGTCATGGTGAAAGCACTGCCACCAATCTCAACTGAACAACTTTCAAAAGTGATTCGATCGACATTAACTTGAGTGCGCTTATCACAATCGACGCGAGACTGGTCTTTGTCTGGTGCTTCTCGGAGCACCACTGACAAAAGTTCCACACGAGTATTCCCCGCTGTTTAGACAACACGTCTTTCTGCCTGATTTTCGAGCCAGCATCTCTAGAAAGGCTGCCAAAATCATCCCTCGGAAATGTTGGTGATAGATGATAGCTGAACCAGACATTCCCTCAGGCATTCATGCCTTACCTAGCCTGCAGGCCAAGATCAATCTCTCTCCAAATCGACTTGGTACTTGCTGTTGACAGCTTGAAGTGGAATCTTTTCTTTCTAAAGAACCAAGAGTTTCTTCCGCGAGAACTCATTTTGCTATATGGGCTTCCACGCAACCTGGAATGCTTTGTCCCCAGGTACTATGTGCACCTTGTAGACAACCTTGGACAATATTCTCCAAGATATTGAGGGCCCCCCTTCGGGCGCCGGGCTATAGGGGTTCGGTTGCAAAAGTTTCACTTCAACGAGCAGATCAGGCAGCACAGCAATCTTTCCTTCTGTGAGTCTTTGCCTCTTAGATTGAGGTATTATGGGTCCGACCTGAGTGTCCGTCCTGAGTAGGACACGACTTAATCTATTCAGAGACTACAGCCGCTGCCTTTCTTGGGCTCTATAACACATTGACAATGGGATGGCCGAGTTGTTAGTCCAACTCCATAGATCACTTCGCTTTGAATGATTGCTACAAATATTCAAGACAGGTTCAACCCACTGGACACCGTTACACCCGACATAAGACTTTCAACTCGCTCGCTCTTGGCATACTGCCTAAATGGGCGCTACCAATGACCCCGCTAAGCTGCTGGCTACATATTGCTTTGTATCACTGACGTTGTAAAGAGGACCATGAAATCATCGTTTTATCTAGTTGCTAAAGAAATCTAAGGGTTCTGGGCAACGAAGGTGACGCCCTTCTCGATGTTCTTCTTGAGCTGCTCCTTGGCGGTCTCAATGAGCTTCTCCTCCTCAGCAGAAAGCTTGCCAAGACCGTGGATCTTCTCAACACCGTTCTTGCCAAGAGTCACAGGGGTGCTGAAGAACTGGATACCCTCCTTCTGGAAGATGGGGTTGTCAACGAAGGTGGACTCGGTGGCAGCCTCGCCCTTGAGGCCCTTGAGGAGGGCAGAGGTGAAGCGGGCACCAGCGAAGGCCATGGAAAGGGTGGCAGAACCGGCACCGTCCTTGGCCTTGACAACCTCGTCACCACCGAACTGGATGCGGTGCACGAGAGCCTCGTACTTCTCGCCCTTGAGGTCGGGGTGGTTGCTCTGGCTGATGAGAGGCACAATAGTGGCACCGGAGTGGCCACCAACAACGGTCACCTCCTCGTTGGCGGGGTCAGTGCCCTCAACCTGAGAGATGAAACGGGAAGAACGCACCACGTCAAGGGTGGTCACACCGAAAAGACGCTTGGGGTCGTACACACCAAGGTTCTTGAGGGTCTCAGCAGCAATGGGAACGGTGGAGTTCACAGGGTTAGAGATGATGGCAATAAGAGCCTTGGGGCTGGCCTTGCCAACGGCCTTGACGAGGTCACGCACAATAGAGGCGTTAGTGTTGAAAAGGTCGTCACGGGTCATACCGGGCTTGCGGGGAACACCGGCGGGGATCACCACAATCTCAGAGCCAGCAAGAGCGTCGTGGAGGCCGTTGTTGTCGGGAGTGAAGCCCTTGACAACAGAGCGGGTGTTCACGTGGGACACATCAGCGGCAACACCAGGAGCGCCACGGAGGTCGTAAAGGGACAGCTCGGTCACATCAGGGTTGGTCTTGAGCAAGAGCGACAGAGGCTGGCCAATACCACCAGCGGCACCGAGAACGGTGACCTTAGAGGCGGCGGCAGCAGTGGAAGAGAAAGCACGAGTGCGAAGGGCGTTGCGAAGCATCATTTTTTGGGGGATAAGTGGTTTGCAGGACTGAAAGATTCAATAACCTTGTGGAGAGAAGGGGCAGACACCTTAACTAAAATAGTCCCCTCGGGGGCCATGTCCCAAGCACCGGACCAATCAGAAGCAAGCACGACAACGGCACCCCAAGTGCACCCAAAATCACGTGTTTCCGCTGCATCGCTAAGCACCTAAGGTGGTGGACGTGGCGTCTAACGGTTTCCATTTTGTAGTTGCGTGGAAGAATATTGCAAATGCTGAAATGGGTTTCACTCTGAGCACTACAAGGTAAGTTTTGCTTTCTTTGGTTTTTTAGTGGTACAGCTACAAATAGAGCCACGCCGCGTGCTTGATCAGGCTCCGACTCTGTAGGTGAAAATCTGGGGTCGGGGTTAGGGCCGCGTCCCTCAGCCAATGAGCTTACATCGGCGGTATGGGCATGTCGGCATAGCCATAGTGGCGCGAATGCAGGTCGGCTGGTATGCACGCAAGTCAAGCGAGAACGTTATTGGATGCTGCATTGGTGGAAACAGGGGAAAAACGTCAAAGGATCATTAACTTTGAGAAGTGCACGTGTACTCTGGGGTCGTCACTATTGAGATGAACTGGATCAACTGGTACGAATTGATTTTAAGAAGTGCCATTGAGACTTGGTTTGGGGTGTGTTGCGACTTTGGACTTTGTGCATTCAATCGGAACCACCAAAGTCGTACTTTTTTAGTTTTGTATTTAACAATAAAAACCAAAACCCGTAGTTATTTATTAGCCAGTTATGGACCTCTATAGCATCGTTAACACAAGCATCTAATATGTATAGGGACCCATTCCACCAAGTCTTCCTGGCTCAGTTTCAGCTCCGACTTCACCTGAACTCAAATTCGATTGGAAAACCGAAGCCTAGATTCAATGTCCACTCCAAACTGAACTGAGGACAAATTATTTGTTCACTTCAATTCTAGTTCAACTTAGCTTTAGCTCGAGCTCTCGTTCTTCTGCTTGACGCTGCGGCTGACTACCGGTGGTCCCCTTTTGGACAATGCGGCCTGTCAACTGCATGGGGCCATAACTCTAATTTTAGAGGTGGGGGCTTGACCTTCCGACCGGCTAAAAACTAAATCAGAGACTTCCAGATCCACAGATTTGATCCAAACCAAAACATTTAAGTGTTGATATGGTCCAACCTCTCAACTGCAAGCTCCGGGGTCCTGGACCCATGCTGGCTCCAACGTCGATCATCTTCGACATGCTGACGCAGCCTAAAATGTCAAGAAGGCTTGAGCCTTGATGTTTGATTCAAGATAGGCCGTATCGGAGGATAAGTTGAATCGATATCGGCCATTCGATTGGACCACAGTTCCAAAGTCTTACGTCCTAAGTTTTACATCTATTAACAAAGGTTATCGCCTGGTAAAGCGAGTCACAGCCGCATATACAAGCGCCGCAACGTTACATGAACTCGCAGCGACCAAAAAGAAACTTGGAAAAGCATGTTACTACATAGTCTAGACGTCAAAGGTAATACGGTCCGGAACAACGCTAAATTATGGCGCTCTATGGGGTAAAACTCGCCGTTTCGCGAATACAGAACCGCAGAGACATCCCACAACAAACACATCAAAAGTGGCTGGGTCCGCGCAGCCAGGCCCAGATAGGGACAAGCCTATCTCGACGCAGTGCGCGCTAGAGCTACAGCTGGCTTTCCGCATGTTTACCAGCACACCCACAGGGCGTAAAGCATACCAGGGAACCAGGCAAAGCAGCACAGAACAATGCTAATCAGCAGTTCAATACCACAGCCCTTCTCGAGGAACACGGCGACAAAAGGAAGGAAGATACACAGAAGGAAAACAACGATATCCATGGTGAAAAAGAGCTTCAACCTGAACAGAAATTACAGTTACCGGGTTTCAATGTCAACGAATAGTCCGTTGGCCAAGCGCGGGAAAATGTCGACTTTTTAAAGTGGTATGGATCTCAGCAACTTGTGAATAACCCCCTGCTATTATAGTGTTCAGACTCGGCCATGGGATCATTAGTCATTGCATCGCCATGCGTTTAGTGGGCGCACGGTCCGAATACGCAGAGAACCCACGTGAACATCGCTTAGACTTGGTATGCTTTTTCAATGAGGGGGGCCGTCAACTGCAAGTTTGCTAGTGGCATATTTCGGGTCAATCTTTTTCGGCACGTCCCAACATTTGACAAGTTCACCAGTCAAGTGCTAGCACTTTCGTCAAACTAACGGACCCATTGGCCAATGTCTTACGACAATTAAACAACTGCCACATCCCCCGACCCTAAGCTCCGACGCGAAAAACCCGCATCTCGAGACACCGGGATTTGAGATTTGTGAGTTGGAATACAATTAGAGAATAAACAACCACACCAAAAACAACGACAAAAAAAAAGTAATTACAGTTTAAACTAGATTCTCATCGAAACGCACAGCAGGGTTATTCTGGATGAAGTTAAGATCAACCTTATGGCCAAGAAGCTCACGGATGTTAGACACGCCGTACTTTATCATTGTCGGACGTTCAAGTGACAGGCCGAACCCAATTACGCGCAGGTTCCTTGGCAAGCCCATTGGCTCGAGCATTTCAGGGCGGAACAGACCGGAATTGCCAATCTCGACCCATTTGTTGAGCCCAGAGTGGAAACCGAAGATCTCTAGACTTGGCTCCGTGTAAGGGTTATAAGCAGGCTTGAAGCGGAGCTGGTGCACACCCATTTGGCTGAAGAAGGCCTTCATGAAGCCAATAAGCTTGCCAAGGGTGATATCAAAGTCGGCAATCACGCCTTCAATTTGGTGGAACTCGGCAAGGTGAGTAGCATCAACAGCCTCGTTACGGAATACACGGTCAATACTGAAGTATCGTGCAGGCTTGGCGCCAGATTTGGCAAGGTTATGTAGCACACGAGCGCTTACGGCAGTGGTGTGTGTTCGGAGTACCAGGCGGGTAGCCTCAGACTCCTTCCATGGGTAACGGTAGCCGATTGAGCCGAACTCACCTTGCTGGTGCACGTTACGGATGTGATCAAAGTAGACCTTGTCCTCGGGGAGCCCGCCCTCCTTCGGGTCCTTGATGTAGAAAGTGTCCTGCAGGTCACGAGCAGGATGCTGCTGAGGAACGAACAGCGCGTCGAAATTCCAGAATCCAGTATCGACATACGGGTCAGTTCCCATTTCCTCGAAGCCCATACCGAAGAAGATTTGTCGGAATTCCTCTCTCACCTTGTTGAGCGGGTGCAGAGAGCCAGCGTCGGGTGCAGTGCCTTCGGCATCAAAGTTGTATGGCTTGAACTGAGCGGTCTTCCAGCTTCCAGAGCTAAGCATCTCCAGCGTCAAGTCTGTTTCTTGTTTCTTGATTTCAAGCGCAAAGTGTGGGCCCTTGGCCAGGCTGTACCACACCTGCTTGGTCTTGGTTACCAGCTTGCGTTTCTTGAGCTCGTTAATCTCTTTTGCGGGCACATCGTTACCATTTTGGATTTCACGCAGCACCTTCTGGGTCGGATCCTCGGGAACAGAGTCCACTTTAGCCACGAGCTTAGCGCCCTCATTCTTAATCCAGCCGTTCTTGAACGCTCTCTGCTGGCCAAGCTTTCCAGCCGCACCCAATTTGCTCTGAACTTCAGAGATTGCAAGGCCCTCAACATGCTTGGACACTTCCTGGAACAGACGGACCTCGTGAGAGCCGTGGGCAATGATCTCCAAGCCCTCAGCAGTGGGCGACCACAACTCACGCTCCTCCTGCTTGGCCGTGATCATCTCGCGGGTGGCCAGACTGGTCACAGCCGCCTGAATGGCCTCAGGGGTCTCTTCAGGGAACGCCTCACGCGTACTGGCTATAGAGCCATGCTTGTCTAAGGCAGCGAGAATGCGCAGCGTCAACATGTCTCAAAATCAAAGATGTGAAAGAGTCAAAATAAACCACCTAAGGTCAATTACACCTGGGAATTTGGAAAATTTGTAATCTCACCTGATATCTCCAGCCCTCAGCCATGTAAACCTGGCTTTTTAGAAGTGCGCGATAGATATCGCTGGTCAACTACAGTAAATTGGACAGTAGGAATAGTCGAAAGAACCGAAGTTACAATTTAATTTGTAGGTGGGCCTTTTCTTTGTAGATTGTTGCAATTCACCTAACATACTTATTATCACGACTTTTAGCTAATCACCTCATCTCTCGTACGTTGGTCGTTGCAGCTCCAATCGACATGGACGCCGCCAATAAATCCTCGTCGAACCCCGGCGGGAGCGACGAGGAAACGCGTACGACGAGGTCTCAGGCCAAAATAGATGTTCTCGATATCCCTGCGGTCGGAAGAATACTTCCCCTGCCTGTCGAGCCCTCGCTCGATTGGTACAAGCAGGAACCACCAAGACCTATAGAAGATCTGTCAGAAGCACAGCTCAAAGAGCGTTTAAAATGGAGCGTCACTGTTTCAGAAAGACTGGATGATATGTTGGAAAGTGCCAAGGCACAATTAATGGACGAATGGATCGCCAAAGAGGAGCTACTTAACGAAGTCTTCGCTAAAGAAATCCCAGACGCCGCGCCCGTCTTGAATCAGTAAGTTTTGAAAATTATTATTAGTTTAGTATTCTTTTTTATGTCTAGTTACGTTCATTCACCCTTAAGAGCCTTCTTCACTACCTTCTCGACGACCTCGAGGTCCTCGGTGGGCACCTTGGTCATCTCAATGCCTCCCTTGAAGTAGTTCATGATATCCTGGAGTAGCTGCAAGCTCTGAGGGTCGTGCACAAAACTGACGGAAACACCACGGTGACCAAAACGACCAGTACGGCCAATGCGGTGGAGGTATGTCGAGGGATCAGCCTTGCCGTTAGCGTCGACGGGAAGATCGTAGTTGACGACCATGGACACGCTCGGGATATCAATACCTCTACTGAGCACATTCGTGGCAATAAGAACCTTTGAGCGGCCATCTCGGAAGTCATCAATTAGCTTGTCACGCTCGTTAGTCTCAAGAGCGCCATGCAGTACAGACACTTTGTGACCTTGTTTGGTCATACGCGCATACAAATCATCTGCTGTCTTGACAGTACGCACGAAAATGATCGAGGAACCGATTGTGAGGAGGCCATACAAGTCCTCGAGCGCCTGGAATTTGGCCTTCTCACTGTCGCAGTCCATGTACAGCTGCTTAATTTCGGCCACATTAAGCTCAGTATGTTCGAGACGGATCTCATTGGCATCAGGGACAAAAGACTGTGCGTAGCGATAAACTTCGTCGGGGAATGTAGCACTAAACAAAACCAATTGGGTGGTCTTGGGGAGCTGCTGCTTAACCCGCTGGCATTGTGAGCCGAGACCCTGTAGGTCGAGCATATTGTCTGCCTCGTCAAGCACAAACACTTGAAGTTTTGACACATCGAGCTGTTTTCTCCTAATAAGCTCAATCACTGTACCAGGGGTGCCAACCACGACGTGCGCATCAAGCCGCTCACCCTTGGCAATGCTACCTGGCACAGCAAGACCGGTCGTAACATTCTCCATGTATCTACCCATAGTATTAACCACTTCGAGTGTCTGTCTCGCCAGCTCACGCGAGGGCGACAAACACAGGGCCTGGCAGGTCTTGATAGTAGGGATCACGCGCGAGAGCATGGTCAATGCAAATGCAGCGGTCTTACCAGTACCACTTTGACTTTGTCCGATGAGATTCTTGGGCGGATTGCCAAGCAAAAGAGGCAGAGCACGTTCCTGAATCTTGGACGGCTTCTGGAACTTCATAGCATAGATACCCTTGAGCAACTCGGGACGAAGTCCAAGGTCGTCAAATGATTTTACAGAGTACAAGGGGCTCGATGGGTCGCCCTGCAGATCTGCCAGTTTGACTTTAACCTCATAGTCGTTTGCCACCAAATTGGTTTCCTCTTTACCAGATTTGTCCAAGCTGAGCTTGTCCATGCTTGGGGCCTCACTTGTGCCTTCTGGTGTGGTAGATTCAGGCTTGGTAGCCTCGGGAGCCGGGGACTGTGTAGCAGCCGGAGTAGCAGCCGGAGCTGGAGACGTCGTCGTCTCTTTGCCAGTAGAATCAGACATCTTTTCTCACTTGCTGGCTTGTGTGAAGATGTAAACAAGTTTTCTGCTTTTGTACGATCTTATGATCTTTCGAACAGCGCCAGATGAATATGGGTTAGTAATCGACAATTGCTAGGCACTGGCAGCCAGTGTCGACGAAGGCCAAAGAAGTCTATAAAATGAGGGCGTTCTCCAATTGGCCCCAATTGGACTATGTAGTGATTGAGTCCCAAAGTTTCTGTGATGAAAATTGGAAAAACTCGAAAATACATCTGCTGGTACGCTAACTTCTTGGGTGACGTGCCATTGTGAGCCAGACAAGTTTTAGAAAGTAAAAACCCCTTTGATTTCAAGAACAATTCAATTAGCTTCCACGGTAACATTCCTTTAACGTCTTCATCTCTCCGTCTGAGCTCGCTCTCGGCAACAATTATGTTTCAACCGTTGTGATTATATCAACTCTTGTCACGCCTGCCCCACTCGGTGTCACGTCTAACATGCGTGGTCTCGTCAAAACTGCGTTGGGCAGTGTCGCGCTAGGCGCCGTCGTCTATGGCATCTATCTGTTACAATTCTTCTTGATCTATCCTTCAAGCTTCCCGCAAGGCTCGCGAACTCAGGTCGATTTGCCCAGCGACTATGACATGCCATATGAGGAAGTCAGGCTTAAGACTCCTGACGGCGAGACTCTGCGGCTTTACTTGATTCTCCAGCCCGAGAAGGCTCGTAAAACGGTTCTCATGCTTGGTCCAAATGCTGGCAATATGGGCATGGCATTGCCAATAGCTGCCCGTTTCTACGAGAAGATGGGCGTTAATGTTGTGATGCTTAGCTACCGAGGATACGGCCTCAGTACCGGCAAACCTAGCGAACGGGGTCTCAAGACGGATGCCTTGGCCACGGCCAATTGGATAGAAAATCACTCTGATCTACGAAACACCGAAATCATCTTGTACGGTCGCAGCTTGGGTGGTGCTGTGGCCATCTACATGGCGTCGCTGCACAAATCTTTCATTCGAGCAATGATTGTTGAGAACACATTTTTGAGTATCCCGAAACTGCTCCCATCAGTTTTCCCTATAGCAATCCCGTTCATTCCTCTTATAACGCAGAGATGGGAAAGCTACAAAATTGTACCTAAGGTGGAGCCAAATCTTCCAACACTATTTCTTGCTGGTGCAAAAGACGAATTGATCCCGCCAGCTCAATTCAAGGAGCTATTCAAGCTCTGTGGATCCCGTATCAAAGAATACAAAGTCTATGAAAAGGGCACACACAACGATACCGTCGCTCAGAAAGGCTACTGGAACGACGTAGCCGAGTTTATCGCCTCATTGTAGTTATCACACCGACAATGCATTCAATCTAGGTTCGGACTGCTAGATCTAGATTAACTTTCACATCTCGTCCAATTTGCCATTCGTGTCATTGATACAGGTGTTGCAGGTGCAATTGGGACCGAACAAGCAGGTGTCACGTTCGCCTGAGCCTCAAAGCTAGATTCCCTAAGTTGTGCATCGTGCGGATCATTTACTATATTCAGTCTTCATGGAATCGTAGTATCCATTTTTGTAATAATACCTCTATCGGGGAACCGTGCTCAACAGTTGGATCAGCTGCGTTTCTCTGGCTAAGCATCCGAGGGTGTACCTGCCCGATGCAGCTGTCTTAGCGTTTTCGATCGTCCGGCCCCTTCTTCAATAACAACATGCATTGTTCGAGCCATTCTACCTATCTTTCCATCGAATCTGCGCGGTGAAACATGCGTAACTGACAAAGACGCAGCTCATGGCTTCGAGGAATAGACCGGGGTTAGGTGTTGTACTTTTTTGACCTGGCTTTGAAAGTCTATACCGATCCATTCAGACATCAAATGAAGCCGAAATTTTAAGCACATGTTTCTCTGGAAAATTCTGGTTCATCCCTACACAAAAGGTTCTCAATTTCTTCTACGCCATGGTTGATACTAGCGCCGAATAATTATTTCGCCACATCATGTCAGACATACGTTCACCTTTCCTGAATGCAAGGCATCTGCCCTTTGGCCGCCTCGCATGCGGTAATAGTTAAAGATGGCAACGTACGATGGTGAAACAGCATAGGCCTTGTCTCAGACCCGTTGGAAAAAAGTAGGAGTTGGCGCAGTCAATGTTGATATCTCCTGATGTCCGCGGCCCGAGCTTGTGCAATCGGCGGTTTGAATCTGGAACAATTTCCGGCGACGAGTTTTATTGTGATCATCAGCTCAGGCTCGCGTGCAGGTTCATAGCTTTGGGCACAGCAAGGACCCCACGTTTTTTGGCAGGGCTTGAGACGAGGGGTTGGAGAGGTCTTTCCTGTCTCACAAGGTCATACATATCTATTACAGGCCGGTTTACGGCATGTCTCAAAATTTGCGCAGTGTATGCGCTGGATGTCTGCTCAGAAACAGGCCACATCCCGAAGTAGAAGCACACAAACAATGTGAGACAATTGCTGCTAAATTCTCCAGGATCATCTTTCCACATACATATGAGACATTCGCGGTCGCCGAGGTCCCAGGTGGAAACGGATAGACTTCTTTCCTACGTTGACGTCTCTTGCACATCCCGCATTGCATTTGCCTCTGCGCTCCATCACGGACGTTTTACTTTCGTGCACTTTCCAAAATAATGGCCAGAAAACTCAATAGTCCCTCAGCTCGTGCTGAGGCGGCTCTTGCTGAAGAGCGGCCTAGCCTCTCGCCCCCTTCACGCCACGATAGTGTTCATGCTCCGGCGGCTATTGTCCAACTGCGTCAAGACCATGATAGGCAAGTCGATGCCGATGGCAGCGATCGCCATGACTCTTCCGTGAAGCGCGAGATAAGTCCTGGCTTCCACGATACTAACGGCGACACTGGACTTGACCAGATTCATGATAGTAGCGCTAGAGCACCTTACCACCATGAACCGCGCGGCTTGGAATCTCAACTGAAGCAAGAGGAGAAGCGTGCCTCCGCTCAGGCTCAACATCATCACCACCACCACCATCTTAACAATGTACACCCGAGCGCCACTTTGAGCGCGAACCGGTATATCCCGAACTCTGAATATCAATGGATACCAATGGAATCTACGCACACGGCCCCTGAATATGGATTCACTGATGATGCTTGGCAATCCTCGCAGAGGGACCATTATGACACTGTTGACCGCAGCAGTGTTCACTCGATGGAGATTGGTAGGGCTGCGCCGGAGCAAGGCTCAGATTTCGTGTATTGCCTGCCATCAATTCCGCTCATGCCCCAACAACCAGGATCAAATCCTCTTAGCTCAAAGAGATCCAGTCAAGCCATGGAATCTGAGAGCGACCCGGCTTTCCAGGCAGCCCACAAACGACAGAGGGCTGTGTCCGACCTTGCGAACGGAGCTGTCGCAGTCTCTCAGCAATGCGAGGTGACCCTTCGGTTTCAAGACCTATTCAATGACGAAATCAATCTTGACGAATTCGAGCCTACGCTGAATCCTCTTGTCACGCCCAATGTTAATGTCGCGAATCAGTTCGGCGGCGTCTCTCCCCCATTGTCAACAAACCAACAAACCATGGGCCACTCATTCACAGCCATAGCTCACAAACCAGAAATGAAATCTCGCGGACAGCTTGATGGACCTGACTCAGTGTCCAGCCATCCAATCTCGCCTGTGTCGTCAGATCTCGAAGATGGCCGAATTTTAGGGGCCGTGCAACAACGGCAGCAGCAACAACAGCAACAACATCAGCAACAACAACAACAACAACAACAACAACAACAACAACAACAACAACAACAATCAAAGTACCCCAGTGAACTAGGTCTCGCATCTGAGTACCTGGATCATATCACTCCTGTTAAGCGCGAGCTTCGCCCAAGATTCTCTATTGATGAGGATCGACGCATCTGCTACTACAAAGAGATTCTTCAGCTTTCGTGGAGAGAAATCAGCATGCTTCTTCCTCGTTCCCATAAGGCACTCCAAGTTCACTACTCTAATATGCTGAGCCCGAGCAAAAGTCCCAAGGTCGATTGGACGCATTCGCTCGATCAAGTACTGATGGAGGTAGTTGAGACCCACGAAAGACAAATGTGGGAAACAATTGCCAAGCGCTTGCAACAACGTACTAATGAATCTCGCAGCTCTTTTGCTGCGCACCTGTGCTGTGAGCGCTACTTCCAAATTCTGCAGCTGCAACGCAAACGCGAGATGGCCGTACTTGACAGAATCTTCGCCGACAGAACCTTGAAATCCAGAGGCTAATTGTCCGGCCTGTATAACATTTCACCTATTTAAAGAGAGTTTATGCCAATTTTTATCACTACAACAACATGCGATAGTGAAGCGGCTATCTTTGTCAAAAATAGACCCAATATTTTCGGCTCGGCACTGCCGCCTTAAAATCGCCGAGACAAACCCCCAACTAACATATTAAAAGCTTGGAAAACATTGCCAATAATATTTCACGAGTCAGTGCTATTGATATAGAAAAAAAAGATAAATAGTTAAAGAGGCTGACGCGTGGAAAAAGGTGGGGCATACACGCGTATGCAGCCTCACCCGCGATATTTCACCTACTGCCTGACATAAGGCCCCTTTCCCCTTTGTCTCTGCACGACACGTCAAGTGAAATATGTTGTCGTTCATCAAGACTCCGCCTGCTCCTCCGACCCCAGCGTCGACGGACATCTACGGAGTCCGTACGACTGCGTACCCTGCCATCAAGAATGGTGTTCTGGTTGCTGAGGGCGCTGGCGCCAAGGGATTCTCCAACCGCCTGTTGATTGGTCTGCTTTTGGGTGTTCCGGGCTTTTTGACCTGGAAAATGGGTCTTGGCAAGTATACTTTCACGTTCCTTGCCTTGCTTTTGGCCATCCCTATTCTCATGGGCTTCTGGACTGTGTTCTCGAACATCAGCCCTCCTCTACGCGATCGCGCGAAGCTTCCTGGCCGTCCTATTGAGCACTACCTCGAGTTCCACGAGCCTGAGCTCGCCGCGAAGTACCACGGTCGCGTCAAGATCCCTTACGAGACTTTCTTCGAGCTTTACTTCAACTCCAAGGTCAGCTTCCGCGGTGACGCTCTCGACACTCTCGAGTTCAGACACGACTGGGCCAAGTTCAGCTTCACCTGGGGTCTGTTCAAGTTCTTCCTTCTTGGTATGATTCCTGAGGTTATTATGCATTCGCGCTCTCAGGATGAGGAGCAGGTTCGTGATAACTACGACCGCGGTGATGACTTCTACACCTTCTTCCTCGGTCCTCGCATGATTTACACTTCTGGCCTTATCGGCGACATCACCCGTGAAGAGACTCTTGAGGAGATGCAAGACAACAAGTTGCGCGTCGTCGCTGAGAAGATCGCCGTTCAGCCTGGTGATAAGTGTCTCGATCTTGGCTGCGGCTGGGGTACCCTCGCCCGTTACCTGTCAACTCAGTATGGTGCCCACGTGACTGGTGTGACCCTTGGCCGTAACCAGACTGCCTGGGGTAACTCTGGTCTTGCCAAGGATGGCATTCCCGCGTCCCAGTCTGAGATTCTGTGCATGGACTACCGTGATACTCCTGTTCCTCCTCAGAAGTACAAGCGTATCACTTGTTTGGAGATGAGCGAGCACGTTGGTGTGCGCAAGTTCGGCAGCTTCCTCGAGCAGTGCTATGACATGCTTGACGACGATGGTATCTTCTTCATGCAGTATGCTGGTATTCGTAAGTCTTGGCAGTACGAGGATCTCATCTGGGGTCTGTTCATGAACAAGTACATCTTCCCTGGTGCTGATGCGTCTACTCCTCTTGGTTGGACCCTTGACAAGCTCGAGGGCACTGGCTTCGAGATCACTTCTGTAGACACCATTGGTATCCACTACTCTGGCACCATTTGGCGTTGGTACCGTAACTGGATGGGCAACAAGGACAAGGTTGTGTCCAAGTACGGCCAGAAGTGGTTCCGTATTTGGGAGTTCTTCCTCGCCTCTTCCACCATTGTGGCTCGCCAGGGCTCTGCATGCTGCTTCCAGATCACGATGCGTAAGAACCTTAATTCGTCCGACCGCTGCGGCTACATCCCCAACCAGTGCGGTCTTCAGGTTCCCAAGCCCGCTGGCGGCAACAAGTGGCTCAACGAGTAGAAAAATATGTAAATTATCTATCTAGTTTATGTGTTTGCTTGCTGCTACTGCGTAGAGATATGACGCGTGTGCTTCTTCTTGGTAGAAGAGGACTTCGTCGGGTGCGACGAAGTTAGGAGCGTGGTGGATGGGCCTGTGCCGCTGCTCTCGAACGCTGTTGTGAATGGAACGCTAGTGAAATTCGTTGCCGTGAGGTTACTTGCAACAACACCGTCAGGCGTTGCCCAGATCCACCAAAATGAAATGTCGGACGTGAGGTTCTGGCGGTTTGGCTGGCAGTAGCTTGAGTAGTTTGATTTGGCCAGCTGCTGGTCCGCGTTCAAAGTCCAGTTTGCGAGACTTGCAGAGAATCCAGGTCCAGATTGGTCAAAGTCCACAGGCACGACGGCGTCGTTCAATAGCACTCGTACATACTTGTCGCTGCTGCGACCGCAGACCAAGCGTTCAATCACCAGCCGGGCACCCATAGGGGCGATTTCAGTGATGTCGTAGCCAGTACCAAACGTGACTGCGGAACTAGAGAGAGGTTTCGAAGGGTATAGCAGGCCAGTTCCAGCAAGATACCGCGTGATATCTACATCATGGACAAAGTTGAGTGACAGAGGAAGAGTTGCTGGTCCTTGAGTCAAGAGCTTGGAGACGGCCCCGTTCAGACTAGAGCCAACGGCAACCGCGAGATTAGAAGCTGGGCCATACTGACAGTAGAACCACATGGATTGGATATAGTTGAACGTCAACCACTCGTTACTTGTGAACACTTGTGTCCATGCTGAGTCCAATCCATTTATCTCGATGTCAAAGGCTGCAATTTCGAGCAGGGTGTAAATGTCCGTGGTGGTGAGATTGACGGACTTATACTGGCCATTGATACGACTGGCGGCATTCTGAAGTTCAAAAAAGGTATCCAGATTATAGTCGGAGCATTGAGAGGTTGTTGTATTCGCTGCCGGACAGGCAGTAACGTGGAGCGAGTCACCTCCACGGCTGTCAGTCTCGGGAACAACCACCAAACGCGAGTTTGTGCTGGCATTGAACCCGAGCAAACCAATGCTGAAAGCCTTGGCAGTATCTACAATGCGATCCATTCCGGCAGCAAAGACAGGGAGAGGAGTCGTAGGATCGATCAAGTGAGCGTACTTGAGACCGAATCTGCCGCCAAAATCTACAGCGTCAGCAAGCCCAGAATGGACGCCACGCAGAATCTCTTGACCCGCCAGCGACGGTTGCGACGCAAGGAAGTACTCCCACACACCAAGGAATGCAAGGTCACCCCCGGAAGAGTTGGTGACGGAGGCACTCAGACGTGCGAGCAACTTGGATTGGGCCTTCTCACGATGAGGCTCAGGGTAACGTTCGCCATGACGACCGAACAGTATTGCTTGATCTATAGTACACTCGGACGGTGTTTCGGGCGAGATGCCTTCCCCAATGCGTTCAGTGTAGGGACCATAGTTACCGAGGAACTGACGGGGCAACTCGGCGCGCTGCGAAGAACCAGCGGCCACCGCGTATGCCGCCAGGACAAGAGCAACCACGAGACAATTCATTCTGTATTTGCAAACAAAGTGAAGGTTTTCGGTATTATATATATTTGAGTTGGGTTCATGGCATGAAATGACGGGATCGTCCACAAACCCTGGCCCTGGTAATTTATGCGCATCATAAAAGAAGAAAACAAGTTTGATTTAAGCTGAAGCCTAAGGCTTTTTTTGTTTAACGGAATTTATGCCCCTTTGGAGTCCTCGGCCTGAGTTGGTCGATCTCTGGATCCACAGGCACCGACTTGCGGCTTTTGAAGTTTTTAATATCCATGCTCGTCGTGAGCACGTCAGGGGACACTACAAGCCAGCCAGGACGAAGTCTTACTGGAAGCGTCTCGGGGGCATAGTCGAGTACAACATGAATCCGGCGGGCCATAGATGTAAAATTCTCAATAAGGTTGTAGATCTCTTCGGGGACGATGTTGGCACGAGCATTCGCTTTTTCGATGATAACATCAGTATCAACATTACAATTGATAAGACGCGAGTCTTCAGACCGACGAAGTGTGCCCTTGAGGCCCATGAGACAATGCCAAGATGTGGATTTGAAAACTTGGTCGGGCTCGGCCGGCGGCATATGCGGAGAGGTTTCAGAGCTGACAATGTACACAATATCTTCAGCTCTGCGGAATCCCCACTGCTCAAGAGCTTGACGGCCATCAGCAAGCTTTGATGTTGGTACCCAAAAGAAAATTAATGAGGGCCGTGGGGTCAATGTGGCAATGGGAAGCTTGATGAGGCACTCAAGGCTCGGGAATGGCCCCGCGCATCCGTGAAGCATAACGACATCGAATTGAGCGCCCTGAGAGGCTAGCTGAGATAATTCAGAGCTGATTTGGTGAGGTTCGACTCGCAGTGAGCTTGTGTGAGACGCGTGGGCACGGTTGTGCTCGCGTTTAAGCTCATGGAGCTGCTGCAGCTTCGGATAGCCAGCCAAAGGATCCTCGACGTTTGCAATTCTATTTTGAGGAAGCACACCGGTGGAAACATAAGCACTAGAATAGTCGTTGCCGAAGTTGACAACTTCAGCTGGGGTAGAAGTAGGTTTTGGCCGAGACGAGGGTTGAAGCGTGCGAGTAGGAGCAGCGATGGTGATGGTAGATGTCATTCTGACCCTTTGGCTGGTGCTCGAAGAATTTCTTCGGGGATTTTTCGGACTCATATATAATAATTTTTGGGACCGTGACCGCTGTCTATTGTTGTGCACTGATCAGTTATCGAGTGGGCCTGTTGAGGCTAGGGTGCGAATAGGAGTGGGAGGGTCAATTCGAGTTGTGTAAAAGTAGACAAAAAAGAGTGGGTGGAATAGGTGGATCTTGACGCCTTTATATAGTTGAGTTTTTTCATTGTGCTAGTTCAAGATGCTGGTACCATTTCTTTGGGCAATCTCTATCTGTAGATATTTGTGTGGTATACCACATTTATGCAGGTGCGAATGCATGTTGGCTGACAAGCTAAGCTTGACTAAAAAAAAGTTCCACGTAACTTAAGGCCTTCGAAATTAGCATGGCTGAAATTAAGCCCAGGGGATCCTTAGTAAGGAACACGCCTTTTCTATACCGCGAGACACGGGGATGCCGTTGTGGTCTCATCCAGATTCTGATTCTGTTTACGCCAAGAAACAGCGGAGCGTGTCGAAAATGACGTCTGGAAAAATGTGGCGGATTTATGCTACTGTACTAGCATGGCTGGTTGGTTTCTATATTCTATATGCCACGAACGTGATTTCTTTCAACTCCGCGCACACGCCCGCGGCGACTGCTGCTGGCGCTGGCGCTGGTGCGTCTGCTGCTGCGGATGCTAGTAGCAGTCTGACATGCTCCAAGAGTTTTGATGGTAAACGTCCTGTGGACCAGTATGTGGTGATGATCGATGCTGGATCCAGTGGTTCGCGTGTCCACGTGTACCACTTCAACAACTGCGGTCGTATGCCTACACTAGTCAAAGAGGAATTCAAAATGCTTGAGCCGGGTCTTTCAAGCTATCCCAATGACCCCGAGCAAGCGGCTACGTCGTTGGACCCGTTGCTCAAGCTCGCTATGGAAACAGTTCCCGAGGAGGTACGCAAGTGTACTCCTGTGTCGGTCAAGGCAACCGCAGGTTTGCGGAAACTTGGTGACCAAAAGAGTGCAATTATTCTCGAAAAGGTCGCGGCTCATCTCAAGGAGAATTATCCATTTGTTGTGGACGATGTTTCCATTATGCCTGGCGAGGAAGAAGGTGTGTACGCGTGGGTGACTGCCAACTATCTTTTGGGTAACATTGGCACTGCCGACAAGACACCTACTGCTGCCGTATTTGACTTGGGTGGTGGCTCGACGCAGATTGTGTTTGAGCCCACATTCAAGGATGGCTCGAAGCTGCAGGACGGCGACCACAAGTTCCAGCTCAGCTTTGGCGGGCGTGACTTTGAGTTGTACCAACACTCATATCTCGGCTACGGCTTGAATGAAGCTAAAGACAAAATCAACAAGCTCATTGTTGGTGGCCAGACGGCTGGAGGCCCCGTGCGTAACCCGTGCCTTCCCCCGAACACTACTCACACTGTCAAGGTGAATGGAGTCGAAACAACGTTCGAGGGCCCATCAATTGCTTCTTCCTTGCAATGCCGTGGCTTTGCCGAGAAAATGCTTGAGAAGGACGCCGTTTGTGCTCTTCCACCGTGCTCTTTCCAGGGTGTGCACCAGCCTGCACTTTTCGATGCGTTCCCATCTGAATCCGACATGTATGTGTTCTCGTTCTTCTATGACCGTACGCAGCCATTGGGCATGCCAAGCAGCTTCAGTTTGGATGAGCTCAAGGAACTCACTGGCCTCGTGTGTGCTGGCGAGTCTGCCTACTCGGCGTTCGAGGCTGTGCCTGGCGCCGTTAAGGCCTTGAAAGAAAACCCTCAATGGTGTACGGAACTCAATTACATGCATGCCTTGTTGCGGACAGGCTATGATATCAAAGCCCACCGCGAGGTTCGCATTGCAAAGAAGATTAAGGACAATGAGCTTGGATGGTGCCTTGGTGCATCTTTGCCTTTATTGGACGTTCACCAGTGCGCATAGTTTAACTAGTTTTATTTGGTACAATGAAATTGCAATGATATGGCAGGTGCTGTAGACCCCGACGATCAATAAAGGGGAAAAAGACCCGCCTGGCTCTTACCCTTACCCAATCTACTTAGATGATACCCAACCGTGTAATTAACATCAATAAACTCATAACCCTAATGGTAAATACCGTGGAATTACCGTGCCACTTCATGCAGGTGATCAGCGGAAAACCAGGAGCCCGCGTGGCGCGTCGAATTGTCGTGGCGGAGGTGGGCTCGATATACCCCTGAGCCATTTCGAGCCACTCCAAACTCAATGCAAAAGATGGCTAAGCCTATCGTTATCCTATCGTTATCAGTAGACGCAGAGTTGATCTTTAGTTGCTTTACACGCGTGCCACATAAGTGGCGTATAGCTACCAGGGCTGTGACGCAGGTTCCAACTTCTCCACTAACCTACACCTTTAAAACAGTTAAGCCGACTTGGCATAAGCCTGATTTGACACACGGATAAGCCTTGGCCAGGGAAAATGGAAAAATTAATAATGCATGGTGCCACCATGACCCCTGGCTTGATACACATCCCAAGACTACACAGTACGGAAGAGGCATAGGCAGCACATCATTATTTAGCGTGTGGGAGGAAAGAATAGAGAAAAGAAAAAAAAAAAAAAAAAACCGCTTGCATAAGCGAAAGATTTTTTTTCACGTTTTTATAATTCTACCCAGTTCTCTCGCTTCTTTTCCTTTTATCTCTCACGGGTTCTTAACCTCATTTGAAAAATCCATTTAAAAACCCTTAGAAACTCATTGGAGTATCTTTGTTTTTGAATCCCCCCATATCTCCTTGATCCTCGGAGAAATTGCAATTCGTTTGAATTAGACCAATAGAGTGACAAGGTATTGACAAAAAAAATGACAGACCTACAACCCGATATGTCCAAGCTGTCCGTGTCCGACAACCAGTCTCAGGAAAACGGCAGCGCATCCACTGGTGGCGCTCCTCCTCGTAAGGTGAAGTATGTTCCCCCTCACCGTGCTGACGGCTCATACCCGACGCCGCCCTCCTCTTCTCGTTTCAACGATAGCGGTAACCGTGCTCCCCGTAGCTGGAACAACGACGCCCGTCGTGGTGGCTCTGGCTTTGGTGGCGCTCCTGGTGCTCGCGGTCCTCGTACTCAGCGTGGTCCCCAGACTCCTCACGGCCGCTGTGCCGGCCGTTTTGCTAACGGCAAGCACATTCCTGGTCCTCGTGATGAGCACCTCGAGCTCCAGCTGTTCGGTACCGCTGACGACTCTAGCTTCCAGTCGCAGGGTATTAACTTCGACCAGTACGATGAGATTCCTGTTGAGGCCAGTGGCGATAACGTTCCTGAGCCCGTGACTACTTTTGAGAGTCCTCCTCTTGCCGAGCACCTTCTCAGTAACATTGAGCTTGCCCGTTACACCAAGCCCACCCCCGTGCAAAAGTACTCTATCCCCATTGTTGCCGAGGGCCGTGATCTTATGGCCTGTGCCCAAACCGGTTCCGGTAAGACTGGTGGTTTCTTGTTCCCTATCTTGAGTGAGCTTTTCCTCAAGGGACCTGGTCCTGAGCCGCCCCACACCCCTGGTATCTCTCGTGCCTACCCCCAGGCTCTCGTGTTGGCTCCCACGCGTGAGCTCGTGAGCCAGATTTACGACGAGGCCCAGAAGTTCACATACCGTAGTTGGGTGCGCCCTTGTGTCGTGTACGGTGGTGCCGACATCCGCCAGCAGCTCCAGCAGGTGAGCCGTGGCTGCGACCTGCTCATGGCCACCCCTGGCCGTCTTGTGGACATGCTTGAGCGTGGCCGCATTTCCCTGGCTAACATTCGTTACTTGATTCTTGACGAGGCTGACCGCATGCTTGACATGGGTTTCGAGCCCCAAATTCGTCGCATTGTGGACGGTGAGGATATGCCCCCCGTTGGCGAGCGTCAGACACTCATGTTCAGTGCCACCTTCCCTCGCGAGATCCAGGAGCTCGCCACTGACTTCTTGGCTGATTACATCTTCCTCAGCGTTGGTCGCGTTGGTTCCACTAGTGAGAACATTACCCAGCACGTTGTGTACGTCGAGGATGACGACAAGCGTTCATACCTTCTTGACTTGCTTCCCACCACCGAGAGTGGTTTGGTGCTTGTGTTCGTTGAGACCAAGCGTATGGCCGACAGCTTGTGCGACTTCTTGCTGCGCCAGAACATTGCTGCCACCTCTATCCACGGCGACCGTACGCAGCAGGAGCGTGAGTGGGCTCTGCAGAGCTTCCGTTCCGGCCGTGCTCCCATCATGGTGGCCACAGCTGTTGCCGCCCGTGGTCTCGATATCCCCAACGTGACCCACGTTATCAACTACGATCTTCCTGGTGACATTGACGACTACGTTCACCGTATCGGTCGTACCGGTCGTGCCGGTAACACTGGTCTTGCTACTGCGTTCTTCAACCGCTCCAACCGTGGCGTTGCCCGTGAGCTTCAGGGACTGCTTAAGGAGGCCAACCAGCAGGTGCCCGACTTCCTTGAGGCTACTGCTCGCGAGAACGGCGGCGGCCGTGGCGGCTCTTCGCGTGGCCGCGGTGGCCGTACTGCCAACACCCGTGACTGGCGTCGCGGCCCTGGTGGCTTCGGCAACGGTGGTGGTGTCGGTGGCTACGGCGGTAACGGTGGCTACGGCAGCGGTGGCTACGGTGGTGGTTACGGCGGTGGCTACGGTGGTGGCTACGGCGGTGGCTGGTAAGGTTGTTTTTCCCTCCCCCCACACACCAAATTTCTGAAAAACGTCGAGTTAATGGGCGGTAGCCCCCGAAAATGATCGGAAAAAAAGGATGGAAAAAAAAGGTTCCACCCAAGTTTCTTTTATTATTTATTTTTTGCGGTTACGCGTCCTAATCGGAGCCGGAGCTCTCACGAAAAAGAAAGACTGGCCTACGAGGTCGTCTTTAACCGGTTTATATTGTCGTATATAGACCGTCCTGCGGTTCAAGAAGTATTTCATGCTCCAAGCGTTCTCGGCGGTATCTATCTTAGCGCACAGCATATTATTAGCATCTTATTTTCCATTTGAGTGTATCACAGACTCGATTTTTGCAAGGCCTGCACATTGTATACCTGTTGGTGTTTCTTCGACAAGCGTTGACTTGATTCTGTTAGGCATGCAATTTACATATTCTGTACATTGTACTAACAAAATAACACGGCGAGGAACCACTTATCTCTTGGCGTTTCTTCGATAGATGTCGACTTGATTTTGTTTGGCATGTAAAATGTGCTAACAAGATGTGGGTACGGCGAGGAGCCACATATCTCTTGGCGTTTTTTCGACAACAAACTTTTGGAGGACACCATGGCACTAATGTAAACTAGGGTAACTACAATCACATTTTTAGGCGCCGACTAGTGTCATGGACTCGCGTCAGAAACTAAATCAGTAGAGACTAAAAGCTATTTCAGTGGTTCCATATTTATCAAAACCCAAGAATAACACGACAACCCCCATATTGTATCGCGCCTAAATCTAAACTAGTTTGTATGCACTACAGACGTTAGCAGACGTTGACAGACGTTGATTCTGCGTAACGAGGCTGCCCCCCCATCTGATCCTTGCATGGCTGATCGAACGGTCTCTTCCGCTCGTATACTGGAAGCTCTACTAAAATAAAAACTAAGTTAGAAAAAAAAAAGTTCTGGTTCCAAGACTTTTAATCGTGATAACAACCACTTGATAAAAATTTTTTTTGGTAGATCAACAACTCGTTGGTTCGACCATTTCTTGACACGTAAAAAACAAATAAGTTTCGACACGACGGAGTCGCGTTCAAAAATAACATGAAAACCAACTAAAACTTGCCCCACCATATCCCCACGTCCGTATACCAGGCCAGACGCGTCAACGAACAAAAACACTCGGCTATTTTTAGGATGCAGATTCACCTGGGGCGCTTATCCCCATTTAGACTTCGCAGGCACCATCCATTTAGCCGAAAGAGGAAATTCACGTCAGCTTGGGACGCAGGATATCGGCTCATCGTGGTATAATCACGCGTTTATGAGTCATCGACGTGGCTGGCATTTGTTTGGCTGGATTTGGCAGTGTAGAAAGCGCGTTTAGTGGTGTACAGACGCAAAAGCACGCTGAGTTTAAACAGAAACTAGAGCAACTGGAATGCAACCAGGTTTTGTTTTTTTGTTATGTGGGGAAATAGCTCTTTTTTTTGGTCGTCAAATTCTCCGAGATCATACTGCCAAGACTATTGTTCACGCGATCAAGGTTAGGGGATTGACTCCCTCGACATACGGAAAGGAGTATCAACAAGTAACTTAACTTAGTTCGTAAATGGTTTGTCGCATGAGTCTGACTATGCAAAAAGCACGGCAAGCTCACGCAAGCTCAGGGTATAAGGTGGTGTGGTGCAAATCGTCTAGCGTTTGCTTGAGTCACGCATAATCCGACATTGGTCTCAGCACGGATTAGGCAAGTGAGCTCAGTCATTACTATGACAACAAGGCGACCGCCCTGCTTGCCCTGTTCGATGCCCCACCGTCATTTTATCGGTGTGTCGCATCCTATTAAATGTTAAAGTTTAATTTGGTTGTGGTTCTACCACTACTCTTGTATTTTCTAAAAGTTAGTTTCATTTGATGTGCCCGCGGAATGGCTGCCATCTGATCCTCCCCCATCTCCTGCAATGCACATGCGCACGGAAAGCACGTTAGATTACTCAGTCGACAGGTCCGGAAGAATTTGCAACCCCTTTTCTTTTTTTTTTTATTTTTTTTTTTCTTTTTTTACAGCATGTAGGCTTAGGATTCTGCTTATGCTCACGAGAGGTTGGTGAGAAATTTTCCTTTACGTCTCCTGGCGGGCGCATCGCGGTGCTTACGCGCTCGACCCTACCTACAAGTCTATAAAAGCCGCTGGTTCCGCCCGTAACAAATTCTGATCCTGTTTGAGAGATATCCACAAGTCTTCGACACTAACTCACCCACCCACACACAACTTATAATGCAGTTCTCCGCCGTTGCCCTTTCCACTCTCCTGGCCGTTGCTGCCGCTAAGAACGCCACGTTCTCCAACTCTACCAGTGTTAACGGTACTTCTACCAACAGCACTGGTAACAGCACTTCCACCTCCACTGGTGGCAAGTCTAACGGTGCCGCCGCCGTCAGCGTTGGTGCTGCCGCCGCTGCCATTGGTGCCGCCGCTTTCTTCCTCTAAGAAGTTTGCTTGGATGTAATGTCGGAACAATCTTTTCAAAACAACAACCTCTTCTTTTTTCGTAGGCGCTGCTGCACCCGCTAGTTAGCTACCTCGAAATTTTTTTTATTTTCTATATATGTGTATTATTTTTTTTCCTTGTCTTTAAAGAGTTAAGTTATTCTACATTTCTATCATTTCATGGTACAATTCGTTGTATTCCGACTCTGTTGAGTGCCTCCGTCGTTGCGCACGCCATCAAACCCGATAGGTGCGATACCTTAGTGCATTATCATCCAGTGACACCTCGCTAAATTTTTTGATAACGCTAATCGGCACTGTCAGCATTTGGCTTGTGATATGTCAAGAAAGCCGACCACCCCCTTGTCGAGGCTGTGTGACTCCCCTGGTTTAGGTTCCAATGGTTGGATTGCGCTGGTTTGGTTTTGGGATTGCTGTTTGCTATGTAGAGGTAAATATCGTCAGAGTGTGGGTCTCCGGAGATTGTGAGGGATATTTTGGTTGTGATTGATTCGGGGGCTCGTGCTTTACCACGTTATCTATTTGACACTGTAGAGCGATGGGAGCTGGGCTCGTACCGCTAAAGCATTGACTAGCTGGGCTTCCATGCCCTTGACTTTGGCATTTGCCCAAGCTCTCAGTATGACTGCAGTATGACTGACATCAACAGCAGGGAAGAGCTGGGACAAGCCATGCTGAAGACAGCGACGGGGCTAAGACAACTTAAGCTAGCACCCTATAGCATGTGACTAGCACAATTGAAGCTGGCCACTTTGAACTAAAATCTAAACTAAAATTAGTTTGATGTGTCTATAACTTTAAGACGAGTGATGGACCCGACAAAAGCTGGTTGTGGCCAAGTACAATTGTACTGGTTTAGGCTGAGCTTGATCTTAGGCCATGTGCCCTTAGCATTGGCCAAGCTCTAAGCTTGACTAGCACTAAAAGAAAAGCTGGGAATAGCACTGCTGAGTTTTAAGCTTATAACAACGCTCGGGCTATGCTGAAACAGCACAGGTGTTTTTGCATGTGACTAGATCAAATAAAGCTAGCATGGCCAGAGACTTAACTCTGGAAAAAGGCCATTTCTGAAAATAAATAGTATTTATTATTTCGGCTCCACGACGATTGATGGCGCTTCTCAGAGGCTGAACATCCAGCCTATTCGGAAGCAGAATATGCAACACCCTTTCGAGAGACGGCGCGAGCGCTGGCTCCAGGAAGAACCTTGCAATCGAGAATTTGTTGTTACAATTGTTCGCTATTTAAAAGGTTCTATGGTAGGCCTAGAGCCCAGAATGGCTCTCCCTGACCTTGCAACGGTTTTGGCGGCACAACGCAGATGCCTATCATAACCGTGAACAGCAAATTTGCAGCTTTATAAATAAATCAGATTCATTGTGAAAATTTTTTGCTAGTAGAATCGGTAGTATACGTCCTAAACTTGGTCTTTTATATTGCGACTGTGGAGTACATGTTTCGTTTTGCACGCAGCAGCTGCATGGTGATGTCTCAAATCTAAGATTGACTCATGGGCCGATAATCGGGAAAAGTTCGGCACTAACTCAAATGTAACACCCTACGTCAATGTATCTGATAACTCTAACTACTGTCTTGCTCAAAACTTCAGGCTCTCAACTGGTTCGATGGTGACTCACAAACTACCTGCAGCGTAGCTTCCTGTAACCTAGCAAACAACAATAAGACACTCCGTTTTGTACAACTCGTGAATCGACTCGCCTTCCCGAAAGTGGAGGCTGTACCAAAACTAAAAATTATTATCTTGCGTCACAATGTGGCTGAGTTTTGTTGCATATCTATTCGAGTACAGTCTAACTGCTTTGGCGGTGATCGACCCACTCAACCTGATCATTATTACACTGACGCGGGTCTCAGCTTTATATTAAGTTATCAGGAGCGACCTGTCCATTAAGTTTGCCTGATTCACCTGTTTATTTTATTCTAGCTGTGAGTTCCTGGCGGGGCCCATCTCCCCGCTCAGTTTGGCGGATAATAGCTATTTTACGCAAAAGTCCAGAGTCAATTGGTTTAATAGGTTCGGTTCCAGTGACTCACAAACTACCTGCGGCGTGGCTTCCTTTAACACAGACAACAACACTACAATACTCCGGATTGCGCATCTCGTGAATTGAGTGTCTTTCGTGCCACTGGACGCTGTACCAAAACTAATAATTATTATAATGCGTCACAATGTGGCTGAGTCTTGTTGCATAACTATGCAATCCTGGACTGGCCCATCGTTTTGGTCGGCCAGTTTAACTTGGTTTCACTGACGCAGGTCTCTAGTCGAACTGCAAGTTCCTGGTTTGTCGTATTATAGTTGACGCAGGTCTCAAGTCTGATTTGAACGGCGCGTGCATTCGTCTAGATGTCGCCATGTCGCCATGTCTAAATAAATGTGTAAGTGCACATGCGCTCAATATAAATACGACAGTCTAACTCCATCCAAAGCTTTTTTTCGTCGGGGCAGGTTTTCTGTCCCCACAACCTTTCTTCTTTTGTTGACGACAAGCGTGAAACGCAAAATCCACTGAAAATGCGAAACTCAAATATGGCATCTTCGATGGTTTAATCTCATGGTTTCAAGGTCTGGTAGGGCCACGCGTGGTTCTAAAACCGCGTCTGTCCCCTCCAGCCACGCGCTTGTCCTCCGCCCCTCGACAATGAGTCGATCCACGGTATTGGCGACCTGCATCAACACGTCTGATGGCGAATGCGGGATGTTCGTCGCCGGCGTTGCGTTGTTCTCAGGGTCGTCATACTCCCACGACATAACAGGTAGGTGTGCGGACCACACGTGTCGACCAATCGGTCAGAGAGATGCACACTTGCCATATTATACTGGCCATTACAAGGCCCATAAACAAGCTTTACCATTGCTTCGGTTTTGGCCTTCACATACAATTGTGTGTCATAGTCTCATACGTCGATATATTCAGAATGCTGGTAAAGAGACCACATGACATCCCATTGAAGCATTTATTGAACGGAGGGGTTTTGAGCTCGCGGTTCGTTATCTTGGCAGAGCTCGCCTTTCTGTAATAGCATCAGCTCATAAGTATTTGAACAAGTCATAATCTGAATCTATAACCTGACGAGATGCGCAGTAGATCTGGTGCGAAGTTGTTTGGCGTGGTGAGCCACTTCCATCTGCGTTTGAAAGTCTACACAACGATTCAATTGCTCACACAATTAATTGTGTCCCTCATAATGTGATTGCCAGGTAGTACAGTTGTGCAAGTGGTCTGACTCCTGCGACGGACTAAGCTTCAACCCCGGATTAATTAAATTGCCTCAGCAAGCCCCCGATCATGCGAGATTCTGTGGCTTGATTGTGACCGACTCCGACGCCTGGACTCGGTAAATTGTCCCCTACGACTAAACAATCAATAACTGTCTGCTTTTGGCGCAATTGCTTTTTCAGGTCCTATCGGAGCTGTGTGACGAGGCTTTTTTGGTTCTTTGTAGCAGCTAAGCCATGCCGACTAAAGGAGTCAAGGGGTCGATCTAGCTCGTCGCCTAGTTTACCTGGGGAAGTGTTCAGGCTCCCTTGAGAACCACAACATAAGAACCAATTCAGGACAAAAGCAATTAATTAAGTTACATTTTGCATGATCAAGCATCTGCCGAATAGGTACACTCTGTTATAGACTTTCAAACGAATAGTTGGCTGAATGTACATGTGCTCGGCGTAGTGTGCATGTTATATGAGCATGATGACGTCTTGTGGAGATTACATGTGCGGTTCGGAACCAATTTCTTAATTTAAGGTTGGATCTGGAGTAGCCCAGGTTCGCTGTTATGTGCCCAGGGAACTGTAATAACGAAATGATAGGAAAGATAGCCGAATTCGCACATGCGCACTTAGCGATAAGTGTCTTCAGTACCAAAAATGGAGCTGGCGTGAAGCTAACAATAAAATAGTTAGCCCTAATACAACTTTACATTAGTTTCTGCTGAGCCCATTATTTCGAATTTCTACCGCTTCTATTTCTATTTCCATCTTGCCTATAATGGAAACATGCCACCTTCAAAGCTAAACTAAACAAAACTAAGCTGACAGCTCCGCCTACAAACTGCACGCGATCTCCTATCGGCTATCAAAGAGGTGGGTAATAACTAGTAAACTAAATCCGCATAACTTTGACAGTGCGCATTTCAAACACCCAATCTCAGCCCCTGTCAAAAGTGCGCGATTTCATTTTGCTGGAGACCTCCCCTAGGGACCCACCGGGGGTTATTTCTTTATCCGTCAAGCAGTGTGCAGCCTCTTGCTAAGGGCTAAATTAAGAAATCGCGTCATCTCAAAAGGGAGGCTTCGGCACCAGCCTGCATGCAAGTACTTCTTCGGGAACTCGGTGACCCTGGGCTTTATACTAACCACGTTATGCCTCGAACCCTAAGGGCTAGGCGTGCTTTTTTTGGGAGCCGCATGTGCTCACCTCCTCGTGGTCCCAACTTGTGTGGATGTTCACCCAATAGCCGCTGGTTAATATGATACATTTTCTGCAGAATTCCAATGTCGATATAGATTAACCCCTGCGCCTCGCGCCGCACATAGCAAAGCAACTAAATAAAGTTTTCAATAGAATGGCAACTAAGAACAAAGAACAAAGAACAAAGACATCACAGAACTAAAAATTGTTCGCTTGTTAACCTCCTTTTTAGATGGCGTGGGATCTTCTCCAGGGATCTTCTTTCGTGGGTATACATATTGATTTCGCGTTCGAATTTCTACGTGATTCCTTAATTCTGACACAGTCGAAAACCTAAGGAGAGAATATTCTGGTTACAGTCAAAGGACACCTCAAGCAGGGTGCATAGTTCAATGCCATCATCCCAGATTAGATTAGATAAATGCACGCTAAATGCAAGCCGGCTGCTGCCTGCCTTATTTTTCGATCGTGGCCGAGTATCGGCGAAATGCCCGCTACAGAGGTACAGATAGTCCCAAACCAGCCCAAATGCTCCAAATGCTGGCCCGTGGACGCAATGGCCGTCTAGAGTAGAATCACAGGGGTCTGCCAGCCTATTCCAACCCGGGCGGGACGCACGAGACCCCCTTCCCCCCCCGTCCAAAGCAAGGTGAGTAAGAGCAATCGCAACGCGTCGAGCGTGCTTCCGCAAGCTGAGGCGGGCTAGGGTACTTTCCTAATTTGTCCAAAGGATCTTTCAGGCCAAGGCGATAACTCCCAGTCTATTTAAAGTGGCACTTCGCCGCTCGTGTTATTTGTTTTCCTCACCCCAACTTTTTTCCATCAATACACATTCGAAATGAAGTACGCCGCTATTGCCGCCATTGTCGCCGTCGCCGCCGCCGCTAACAGCACTGCTGGCAACTCTACTTCCTCTAAGGGCTCTTCTAACGGTGCCTCCAGCAACAACGTTGCTGCCGTGGCCGCTGTTGGCGCTGCCGTCGGTGCCGCTGCCCTGCTCCTCTAAATTGTTTGAGATTTCAATTCGCATCAAAAACACTTTATGATATTAGAGCATTGCAAGAATTCGCCGCAGTGCTCTCCGCACTGTATTCTTACCGATAGCGGATCTTTGATGCGGCTGTGACCTTGCCACCACTACCAAACGGTGCATGTGATCACTGCCACTACCACAAAGATCCGGTCTCAACTACATAATATCTCATTGTTATAATTCTTTCTACATCGTAGTTTCATTCTTTTTCCACGAGACCTTGTGTTCTGTTTATTGTTGATGTTTTTTCAACCGAAAATGGACATTATTCCAAAAGTGGGAGAAACGACGATCACGTGTAAACCCTAAAAATAACTTCGTGCTTGAGCCTCGGTGGGTCGGAATCCCGAAAGATACGAGCCCAACATGTAGACGACATTTGAATGCTGCTCCTATACGAACATGCCACAAACTCTTTTTTTTTTTTGTTTTAGCAGTCAATCATGTCTTTTTATAGTTAGTGCATTCTTTATTAAATTGGTTCTTTTTCATTCCCAATATTTAGGAGATATCTAGCGGTATTTATCTACAATGGGTCGGTGGACATGGCCAGTGTAATTTGGCGCAACCTCGGCTTCAATACGCACTGGGTGCACATATTCATGAATGTGGAGTGGGTTTTGGCTTGCTATATGTCGTTAAGCTTAGTTTTGGCAGTGTTAGAGGCATACACTGGCATAGACTATACAGATTGCTACTATTTTCCTAACGGCTTTTTTTTTTCAGCATATGTCAAGCTTATCTTTCGAGCATTCCTACCGAGGAAACCTGGGTAAACACAGAAATTGCTCATGTCAAATGACATGGAGCTGCAACTAAGGATCGATTTTCACAGGTTCTGGTAACTTTGTTGTAGTCAAATAGAATAGTGATACACTGTAGTGAGTTTAAGAACCAAAGAAATCTTTTTGGGGTTGCTTTTCATTGGAAACTTTTCAGTTCTACTAGACACCGATGATCACAGCCCACTCTTGACATGGATTGCTCGCATACGACCTAAATTCTAGACGTTGAACCATACTCAAGCGAACCGGAGCAAACGATCAAATGATACATTTGCTTCGTACAACCCCGCAGTTGACGACTTATTGAAGGTAGATCGTCTCGAGGGCATACTCACCAGCACAAAACTATTTAGTGGTGAATCCTTCGGTGAATACTATCTCGCAATTAGACTAATTCACGCTACAAACAAATCTTTTAGTAGTTAACTAACTATACTTAGCCATTGAGTCTCATAGACAAAACACATTTACTACTTGTTCAGCATACGCTACTAGACAAAAGTTCGGCAGGTAAACAATTAAGCAAACTACAGAAACCAACTACAAAGAAAATCAACAACGGCGCTAGTCTTCATGCGCTTTCTTTCCCCTTCAATTTATAAATTACCTCACCGGAAACTTGAGCGACATGAAACATTTCATTGTGAAGATCACCGCCCGCGGATCTCTCGGTCTGACGGCCAGACCCATGCATGCGGATCACTACGTTCATAAGCTGGACACCACCAACCGAAAAGGTTTACAACTGATATTTACACCTACAAAATTTTCCGCCGACTGGATACCTTTTTCTCTCGCGATTTTAATCCCTCCGCTGCGGCGTATATTATCGATCACTGCCGCAGTGATGGTGGTGGCTCACCCCACTAAGCCAGGGCGGCTGTCACGGACTATGCACGCTATCCGAGACCTACGCGCAAACCCCCCCTTGGTGGGCCGTTGACTGAGTTATGCGTTTTGCCACATGGCTCTTGAGTCAGGCTCTGTTAAGTCAGGTGGGCTCTCTGTCACAGTGACAGTGTGAACTTGAGTGCGGTCATCCAGCCGTTAGGTTAAGTTACACCATTTGAGCCAGGGCGGTCCAAGGTTGCCCCATAATTTCTGTCGTGTTAATTTTTTTTTTCTCGTGATCTCAAGACCAACTGGCCACAGTCGTGAGAGAGCTGTGTAGTTTCCCCCAAATTCCACTCCTGAATCTCTTGTCTTTCCCCCTTAACTCGCGCGGTCAAGATCCCGTCGTACCCCGTGCATCGGTAAATGGGCCAGGCAGCGTCGTCTCCGTCAATTCTTGGCCCGTATCTCTCCAGTCCACGAAGGTTCAATATCAAACAGCTAAATGTTGGTGAGAGTTCTCATGCCGCCGGCATTGCTGCTCATGCTCCACCGGCTTTCTTAGGCTCCGCTGGCGCCACGAAGTCGGGGGGTGCGCCGCTCGTGTGCACTGCTGATACAAAGGACCCGGCCAAGATTAACGCAAAACGGGCCGATGGCCGACCTCTAGAGTTTGTGCTCAATAACGAAGAGCTGATGCTCAAGGCAGATTTCCAACCGCTGCTTCCGCTGAGGTTCACCCTCAACTTGGCGGTCATGCCCGGTGATGCAATCCACTCGCTCACATTTATCACTGGAATGACCCGTAGAGATGTCGACTCTCTCGTGAACAATAGTGCTTCAGAATTGTTGTCAAATCCAAACCTCCAAAACGAAGAAAACGTCGTCGTTCTTGGCGACTACACGGCCCCTGACCAACCCCTGTTTAAACAGGTAGAATTCGCCTGGACGTGGGAAATTCCTGCTTCGGCTCCTCCGGGTGGCTGGCCTCTTTATTTCTGTTTCGCAGAGTACGATAAGGACGAGCATGTACTCAAAAAGCTCGCTGGTGGTTCTCTTTGGATCGCAGAGCAGCCCACGCATAATAGTATCGAGATGCTTCTCAGCCCTATACAAGCACCTCAACATTTATCCACAGATGTGCTCAGTCCTGATAACTCATTGTTGAGTCCGGTCCCTGATATAAATGCCACTGGTATCCCACACCTGGCTCCAGACTCTAGAGACATACAACCATCAGGTCTGTTTTCGCCCAGCGGAGAAAAACTGGGAGAACCATTGGTCGTGCCTGATATCGAACTTGAAAAACGCCGTGATAGCGCTCCCAGTACTGCTACGGGGCCTAGTCTCGCTACTGTCACAACTACAACCACAAATGCGAGCTCGGGCACCGGCTCGGGCACCGGAGCCGGTACAGAAGTGTCAAAGCCTCTTCCGCGGATAGAGGCAGAGAGGCCCCACCCTGATCGAGCAGTTCAACCCGAAGATGGACCCTCGTTCCGTTCATCAATAACAGATATGGAGTCACGAATGGTTCCGTTGAAATCCCGGGTGAAACAACTCTTGAAGCGTAGCATGCTCGTCAATGAGAGACTACAGGCGCTTGTTGAAGCCGAGCAGTGGCTTGCAAACGCTGTTGTGCTCGCTGCCGAGTCCGACATGCCTGCTCTACGTCCTATAATTGCGTGGGTGACGGCTCATTGGAGCCAGGGCGCCTACGCAACTCGTCTCAAGCTCCGCAAGGCTTATGCCCGAGAATTGTCACAACGTATTGTTGAGCCACTTCGCGAACTTTATGAGCAGGATGTTAAAATGTTTGATGTCCGCCGACGTGAATTTGCCGATGAGAGTTCTCAATACTATTCGTGGGTGTCTCGTTATCTCAGTAACACCAAGAAATCCAATTCGCCAAAAGACGCAAAGTACACAGAGAAGCGACGCCAGTTTGAGCTTGCGCGTTTCGACTACTACACATTCTTATTGGATATTCACGGTGGCCGAAGCCAGCAGATGCTGTTGCTTCGGTTTGCACAATACTTCCAAGGCACTGGTGATGCCATTACTGCTGCAGGCAATTCGATTTCTAAGAACGGCAAGCAGTCAATTGATGAGTCCGTAGAAGATTTGAAGGATGCATTGAAAGAGTGGCAGCAGCAGCGTTTGGACCGCGAGACGAAGCGCCGTACTCTGGAGAGATCAATTGCCACCGGATCATCTGCGGAAGACGAGTCAGCCCCCGACGCACGACCGAGCGATGCCCAAGTTTATAAAGAAGGCTTGCTTTGGGCTCTGAGTCGCCCATCGGGAGTACAAAATACGCAAAGCACGAACAAGCAGGGCCTTAAGTGGCACAAGTACTGGGTGGTTCAAAGCGGTGGCCAGGTGTGCGAATACACAAACTGGAAACAAAGTATGGACTTGCACAATGACCCCATCAATTTGTTGTTGGCCAGTGTACGTGAAGCCAAGGGAGCCGACCGAAGATTCTGCTTCGAGGTGGTTACGCCTCAGTTCAAGCGCATATACCAAGCTACGAGCGACGAAGATATGCGGTCGTGGATCGCGTCGATCACTCGTGGTATCTCGTCCATGTTAGAACAGAACGGCGCTGGAGCTGTGAACGACGCCCAGCTGGCCCAAGCGACTATTATAACCAGCAATAGCAGCGTAGGAAGCAGTGCACCCAAAAAGCTCGAGACACTGACGCGCAAGCTCTCGCTCAAAGAACACCGCCCTCGAGTGCCTCCAATAAATACCCATTGGCACTCGAACGCGGCACCACCATCTTCGCATGGGGCTTCGTCGATGTTGTCTGCTGGTGGTCCGATGAGCGCTCCTCCCCAGTCCATTTCATCTGCCATACCCCCTAATTTCGGCAACGGGAGTCTGAGCGCTCATCCCAACGGAAGCTCGCACCAGCCAGCGGCAACTCGTAAAAGCCATGAACACACCAAGGGCCCTATTCCTCCACCACCGGTCGAGGACTACTCCAAGGCTTCGAAGCTCTTGACCAGAGTACAATCCATTTCGGGCAACCGAACCTGTGCGGACTGTGGATCCTCCAAGAATGTGGACTGGGTCTCGCTCAATACTCTGGCAGTGGTTTGTATAGAATGTTCAGGAACACACCGGTCATTGGGCACCCACATTTCCAAAATGCGCAGCCTTAACCTCGACACCTTTAGTCCCGATTGGGAAGCAGTAATTCTGCGGGTATCTAACCCTGAGGTGAATCGCGTGTGGGAGCAGCAATCAGACAAGGCCAACCGTGCACGTCCCCAGGGAGGGTGCCAGGCGACGAGCGCATCAAGAATCAAGTTCATTTCCGAAAAGTATGTTGAAAAGCAATTCACCAAAGAAGTTGAGAAGCCCAATGCGGCATTGCGCCGGGCCATACAGGAGCAGGATCTCATTGGCGCTCTCGCGGCGCTCGTGTCGTGCGCCAATCCCAATGGTACGTCTGATGCTGGAGAACCGATGATTGTTGATGCGGTTCGATGTGCGCCTGCCAACAGTGTTGTTTTTCCTGTAGCCGAGCTGCTCTGCGTGAACGGCGGAAGCTTACAACCAGGAACGGCTGCACCGAACGGTCTAAGTGAAAACGCCCTTGCATATTTGAGTTCGAGATTCGAGCTCGGGCCACCGTCAAATATTGGAGTACATCGTAGTGGTGCTCATTCGCCTGCATCACACATGGCATCTACCGCACACATGAGCCCAATTGCTCGAAAACCTTTGGGGATTAGCGGCCATCCCAATCCGAGCTTCCCTACCGTCGCGCGACCGACGTCATCAGCATCATCAGCCTTGACGGGGCCAGCACTGAATTCGAGTATTAGTGTGGTATCTAGCCCTGCTGCGCTACCCGGTCATGGGATGCCTTCGCCAACAGCTACACCTGCATCATGGCATGGAAGTCACTCTGTTGAGCGGATTCCGAGTGGAAGTAACGACGGAAGCTGTGAAGATCTTCATAGCCGGCGCGTTGTGTCGAACACGACCGACTCAAAAGGAACGTTTAGTAGTGGATCGCGATCAAGCTTGATACTTGAGGCGCCCCAAGAGTATGCTGAGCTTCCATTGAACCACTCACGGATTCGCACCAAGTGAATTGTGCCGCCACAACGCTTGTCTGCTTTGTTTTTTAATTTTATTTCGCATCGCTATTTAATAACTTTAGACGTATAATACTGCACACGGTCACTTTTTTTTTCTTGGTTTTGTTCTGAGTACAAGCCAAACTTGGATCAAAAATCAATTCCCCAGAGCGGCAATTGGAATTTTGAATTTTGACGATAGGCACCATAGGCAACCGTATGCGATGTGCCTGGCGCTTATGCAGCGGAAGCATCAGGCTTGGAAGTTCTATGCGCTTAGCTTATCTTGTCCAGCCTTCTCATCTCGGTCCTTAAGCTCAGTCCTGTTTTATACTAGCTATAGTACTGGCAAATAACTGTATAGCCAATACAGTATAGTACTTCACCTATAATAACTAACTAAAAAAACCAAAAAAGAAAAGTTTGCTAACTTTATATCCAAATTTAGCAACCGATCGCCATCAAACAATCATCGACACACCGGCACACGCATGAGCGATTGTATGCTGTGCTGCAGTAGCAGATAAAGTTAAACTTTACAGTAGCTTGATCCATGTTACCTAGCGACCTGTACAATACATTGTATGGGCCCCCGGCCCGTGCGCTATGTAGGAAATAGCTCATACGTGCCATATGAAGCCCGGTCCCAGCGCATAACTCCGCGGCGGGGGCACGCAGGTAGGACTGGGTAGAACTGGATAGGGAAAGACTCAAACAGAGTCAGGTGCATGCTTACCTCACATGCCATAGATGCATGCCTGGGGATATTTTTCAAGTTTCTAAACTTAGCACACGCGAATCGACAGGAGACAGAGTGTGTGTTCCAGGTAGCCGCCGCGATACAAGTAGTAGTTTAGTTGTTCGGAGAAAAAAAAGTAAAAAAACTACGTAAAAACAAATAAAGAAAATTTGCCTCGATCGCATCGTTGCCCAGAAGCTTTTGTTCTTCTAAAGCCCTGGTATGTGTTTACATCGTGATTCTGACAAACTTTTGGTCTCTAGTTCCCGTATTAGCCGACCAACTGTCGTCGATATTCGCATGACTATTGGATGAGTGGGGGGGGGGGGGGTTAGCCCCCAATACGGCATGATAGCGCTTCTTTTTACGCAGATCAGGGATATTTCATCATGGTTCTCTAAAGCAAGCGTCTCGACTAAGCCCAGCCTCGCATAGCTCAAGTCCCTGTGATAATACCCATTCCACCTGGCATGACATGCGGGGCCGTGTACAGTTTGTATCAAGGCTGATCGTTTCGGACCCTTCAAATCCCGTTCCCCCCCCCCCTCTACTTCTCTCCACCAAAGGGAACGAGGCATTTTAATCAATAACAGTTATTTCTTGTCAACAATAAACATCACACGACCATAACTACTACTACTAAATTAAACTGAGTTTTTGTTCCTAACTTTAACTCGTAAACTAGTTATACGATCTTGCACTACTAAATACAAATTTCTTATTGTTTCTTTTTTCATTTTCTTTTTTTTTTTTTGTCGTAGCTGGCATGAGCGAGTATGTATATGCCTTTAGCTTCCAAATGCTGCATGTCTCCATAATCCCTAGGCTACCTACCCGAACATAGCTAGAGTTCCGATGACTCAGCTGTCGTAGATCTGACGGGCTTTTCTGGGTAAGGCTAGTGCATGAGGGTCCCGCGAGGGAGGGGGTGATGTCCCCTTTAGAGGGGGTTGGGCTAATGCTGAAACCAGTAGGGCATGTGCACAGCCAAGCAGCCACCACCCTCCAAAAACACCCATATATCAGCCCAGCCACCCCTACCACTCCACCTTTTCCTTTTCTGATTCCTATTTTCTTGTTATCAACCTTTTGCATTTTTTTGTGCCCTTTGCTTGTTTGCTTTGACCGAGAAAACTTGTCTTCTGTTTGTGCTAGATATTCACGACAGGATTCTAAAAATAAAAGACTAAAAACCAAAGGAACAAACGTTTCTTGTCTTTCACCACTACCACCACAGTACTCCCGGAGTCTTCCGAAGGTAACAACAACAACACAACAAAAAAAAAATGCAGGCCGTCAAGCTTAGTGCTCTCGCCGCTCTTGTCGCAGTTGGCTCTGCCCAGAGCTCTGCATCCGCATCCGCATCTTCATCCTCGTCGTCGTCGAACCCGTGCTCGTCTAACCTCAACGTCACAGCTCAGACCGACCTTGACAGCATCGCTTCTTGCGGCTCCTTCAATGGTAGCATCAACATCGGTGGCAGCGCCGGTGTTCTCACCCTTAACGGCGTCCAAAACGTCACCGGTGATTTGATCGTCAACAACGCTACCGCTCTCACTAGCTTCAGCGCTCCCGTGCTTCGCACCGTCAACGGTGACCTCAAGTTCCAGTACGTCACTGTTATGAACACTTTGTCCATCCCCCAGCTCACCAAGGTTGGCTCGCTTGAGATCATCACCGCTCCTGCCCTTGAGGAGCTCCAGTTCAACGCCGGTATCCAGGAGGCCAACTCCGTGCTTATCACTGACACTTCCCTCAACTCCCTCAGCGGCCTTAACCTCAGCCAGGTCGAGAGCTTCAACGTCAACAACAACCGTTACATCAACCAGGTCCTCGCCGGTATCACCTCCGTTACCAACGCCCTCGACGTGTCTTTCAACTCTGAGGACGTCAACGTGAGCTTCCCCTACCTCAAGTGGGCTAACAACGCCACCTTCCAGTTCTGCGCTGGTGTGAGCATGCCCCAGCTCCAGAGCGTTAACCAGAGCTTCGGTATCATCAACAACACCATGCAGTCCATCTCCTTCGACAACCTCGCCACGGTTGGTCAGACCCTCATTGTGAGCTCTAACAGCGACCTTTCCAACGTCAGCTTCGCTAACCTCACCAAGGTCGGCGGTGGCTTCGATGTTGCCAACAACACTAAGCTGCGTGCCGTGCTTGGCTTCCCCAAGCTTGCCCGTATTGGCGGTGCTGTTCAGATCATTGGTAACTTCACCCAGGCTAGCCTTCCTTCTCTCCAGGAGGTTGACGGCGGTGTTGTTGTTGAGTCCTCGAACGTGTTCAACTGCTCGAGCTTCGACAAGGCCCACAGCGATGGTGACATCCACGGCGACAAGTACGTCTGCAGTGGCAAGTCCGAGTCTAAGTCCTTCTCCATGAAGCCCACCACTGTCGCCAAGAGCGGCTCGGGCTCATCCAGCGGCTCGGCCTCTGCCTCTGCCACTGGCTCTGGCTCCGGCTCCTCGGCCGCTGCCTCTGGCAGCGACAGCTCTAGCGCTGGCGCCAGCTCTTCTAAGAAGAAGAACGCCGCTCCTTCTGTTGGTGTCTCCACCGGCATCGTCAGCGGTTTCGTCGCTCTTCTGTTCCAGATGCTCTAATTGCCCGGTTGATAGACAAAGTGTCTCTTTCCAAACCCCCCTACCCTTTTTTGTTCAGTATGCGGTCGGTTATTGTGTGATGACCACCCATCGCTCCACCCACCTGGGCCATTTTTTATTCGCATTCCAAATTATGTAGTTTTATAATAAGTTAATATCGCTTCCCGTCGTCATTTAGTAGAGCTCGTTGACTATTAGGTATTCGGCCACCTCGGGTGTAACCTGTCGTCTCAGCTCTGCCGCGGCTAAACGTGCTCGGGAGCTACTGACTTCCTCTGTATCCTTGGTGGATACAGCTACATGCACTCTGTTTGCGTATTTTCCAAACATTTTCTCGACCTGCGCCTTTTGAGCCTCTAAACTACCCAGTGCGGGGGTGCCAGACACCACATCGTCAACACGGGTAAGTACAAATATCTCGGCCACACCGAAAAATCGCACGAAAACCGACTCGGCTGGCTCATCCGTATAATATTTGGGGTCGCCAAATCTAACCAGCGTATCGTAGCCCATAGCAAATACGATTGGCTCGGTGGTGGTTTTAGCGGCATGTAAGGCGAGAGCCTTGTCTATAAATCGTGACTCTGTCGTCATTGCCAGCACGCAGTTAGCAGCACTAAGCTCTTTAGATTTCGTCACGAGTTCCATCATATTCAACCGCTTCTGCAATTGATTTGGTGGTGCAGCAGGCTTGTCTGCGTTGCCTGTGCCAAGCATCAACACAATAGTCGCGTCGTTGTAGTGCTCATTGCACAACCGTGCCAATTGAACATGGGCTCTGTTAGGAGGATTGAAGCTAGAATCCACGATACATAGGACACTTTTGGTAGGATTCGAGCTAAAAGCGACCTTTTGGCCGCTCTTTATGAACTCCTCTGCTTGCATAGGCAGTCTAGCCACGAGAATTTGTAATTGGCGTCGATTCTTTGGATCAAGCAGGCTAGTCTATGAGACATAATCAAGATACATACCCCGTATACAAAACAATATCAAAAATAAAAAAGAGTGAATGATATAGACTAAGAGATTGAGACCTTTATGCTAAATCTGTGGAAGCTCTATATTGCTGCATGCTCACTCTGCGAACCATATTCGTCACATTCATGTCTCATTTCGATGGCTCTACTTCTTCAGTTTCGTGCGTTCGAACCTCCTCTACAACCACAGGTTTCTTTTCGTCATGACCCACAGAATTTTCAAGAGAATCATTGTCAGAACCGGACAAGTCTACTGAAGCAGGTCGGGCAAGCGCTGGGTAGTGCTTGTCATCCCACCTGTCGCCAAAGAAGCTCAGTATAGGCAGAAATAGCATGATAATAGCTGCAACATCGGAAATGATATAACCGAGGTGGAATTTGGGCTTGTGTGACGTGGGGAAGAATACAATGTTTGTCCAAATGTTCATCGCTTGTGAGACTGCATCAGAGAATCCAAGCACCAATGCACGTTCTTCAGCGTCACGGCGGGTGGACCTGTTGATTTGAGCTGTGACACAAGCCTGAAGCACGCCATCCAGGCCGATGATCATGAAGCAGAACCACCGATAGCCATCAGGAATACTCCACACTGCTAGGGACGAATAGCTTATAATGAAAAGGCACATAGTGATGATCAGGAAAGGATATACAGTGAAAGTATCACTCAAGCCGGCAAAAACAAATTGAGCCACAATGCCAACAGTTGATTGAATGGATGGGTAGTTGTTGACCTGTGAGATTGAGTAGGTCTCTGGGCTCTTGGATTTTAGCCAAAGAGGGAAACCAGTGCCATCAGGAAGGGCCACGACATTCAACAATACCCAGAAAGCAGTGTAGTAGTGGACATGCCAGCGGAAAAAGACCCTTTTAACGACAGTAAGATCCAATTTCGCCGACCCGCTAACGCCTGCCTTGAACATTCTTCGCTTTGCAAGCTGAAGCTCCTTTGGCTTGAGCCACCATACCTTCGCTGCTTGCTCCAATGTACCGGGGAAAATTGCGTATCCAATGACAGCGATAGGCACAGTGATGATACCGTCGATAATGAAACCCCATTGCCAGCCACTGTGGCCACCCTTTCCAGAAAGGTGACTGAAGCTGGCAGACTGTAAGAACCCAGAAAAAATACCACCAATAGAAGAAGAAATACTGAAGCACATAACACGTCGGTAGATCTCATTCTTGTTGTACCACGAGCCAAGACAGAAGGCAATTGAAGGGAATATAGGGCCTTCTGCGAGACCAATTAAAAATCTCAATGCAAACATTTGCTGTCTATTGGTCACTGCCGATTCGCAGAACGTCAACACACCCCAGATCACCTCAAGAGTCGGAAGCATCAGACGACTCCATTTTCTTGTCGTCAAAAGTACTCCGAAACACATTGATACGATATAACCAGCAGAGTACAGACTTTTGGCATAAGACAAATCATCGTCTCCGAATCCGATAGCTTCTTCCATACCTGTCACATAGGCATTGGTAATATTGGACTTATCGAGTGCTTTCGTGAAGTAGCTTGCACAAATGTACAACAAAATGATTGCATCGAGCTTAAACAGAAGAAGCTTTTCCTCTCTGTCATATTGGTCGGATGGGTACCAGTAGAACAGACGGACAAACCCATCGTACCATTTGGGTCCATGGGATGGTTGACTGCCTTTAGATTTGTGAGTCTCGGACGATTCCAAAAGGTCTCGGTTACCTAGCGAAAACTGAGACTCGATTGGGGCCAGAGCTACGGCGCGTGAAGGAGCTTTTACGTCCTCAACCTCCACCATGTCTCGAATTTATGTTTTAGTTCGAGTCCAGGTTGTGAAGTGAGGAATTTTAAAACTGCCCCACGCCTATCAAGACCGCTTTAATATATCAAACCATCTTACCCCCCATGAAATGCAATCTCTCTCCTGCAAGCTGCTGTCTTATCATCCGGAATGACGTGATGACAATATACGTCCGGTTGCTGCACAACCAGTCTCCCTACCCTAATAGATAGGTTGGTTAAAAGAATAAGGAGGCCGCAAAGTGAAGACAAGGCTTCAACGCCCAGTACCTATATTATTTGTGTTCGATAAAGTGACTCAAAATTGACTTCAGGCCCTCTGATTGAGACTCAGAGCTCGGGGGTCAGGCTCGAACGGCACCAATCTCCCTCATGTCGCTTAGCTCATTATCACACCAGTGTTCCCTACGTATAGTATGCCGACTGCCTAGAAGATCTTCCTTCAGTGGAGATCGGCAATTTTTACAAAGCCCGTATAGTAAAGCGAAGATGAATTGTAGCCTAGGTTAAGTTATGGGCTCGGTTAAAAAACTTTTCTTTATCTTGCATTGATACTCATGGAGTCGAATGAGAAAATTTTTGCATCTAAATTGTTCGGCCCTTGTTGCATGCATACACATATGACCTAGCTATAGCTATTTGCAGTTTTTACCCTTATGACTGTACCACCTGCCATCTTATCATCGGTGCCTGAGAACCCCTCAGGGATCGACGAGGTCGAGGGCTTCTCGAGCTGCTCAAGCTGGTCAATCTGTTCGAGCTGTTCGAGACCTTCGTCTTGGCTGGAATTATAGTCACCGTACTTTCGATTATCATATAGATCGCCACAATAGCCAAGGACTGGGAGGATCAGCATGACACCAGTTGCAGCAGCAGCTACAATGTAGCCCCTCTTGAATTCTGGCGCGAGAGATGTTGGGAAGAAGGCAATTGTCTCCCATATGAGCATCAGATGGGACATTGCATCGCTACATCCTAGAACAATGGCTCGCTCTTGAGGGTCCCGCCGACAAGAATGATTGCACTGGGTTCCAAGAATTACTTGATTCACATTCACAATGCCAATGGTCAGGTGGCATACCCACTTGTATGCAAACGGGATATTCCAGATTGCCAGCGATATATAGCACACTAACAAAATAGATTGCACCAATGTCAAGAACGGATATGTTGAAAAGGTGTCCAGCAGGCCAGCAAGTAGGAATTGAGCAGCTATACTCACAGCAGACTGAATAGTTGAATAGTAATTCACATCACTGACAGAATATTTCTCGGGCTGCGATTTGAGCCAGAGCGAAAAGCCTGTGCCATTGGGAAGTGCAACCAAATTCAACAGAACCCAGAATGCGCTATAATAATGAACATGCCATCTCCCCCATATTCTTTTGAAAACAGAGAAATCTAGTCTAGGTTTCCGCTGAGTAGGAGATGTTTCTGTATCAATTTCATGAATCACGATGCTGACGGAGTCGCTCTTTTCTGGCTCAAGTGAAGAGTTTTCGACACCATCGCTGGAATGGCTTTCGCTGGGTTTGAGTGAAGGCTTGCTATATGCCACTCCCATTCTCCTTGCGGCAACCTCGAGTTCATCTTCATTGATGAGCCATTTGGCACTTCGGGCCTGGTCAATGGACCCGCCAATGAATATACCTGTGCCAAGTAGAGCAATCACGACAGTGATGAGACCATCAATAATGAACATCCATTGCCAGCTTCTCAATCCAGCTTTGGTATCAAGACTAACCAGACCTCCTTGAAGCAGTCCTGATGCAATCGAGCCAAGTGTCGAAGATACTGAAAAAACCATAACTCGCCGACATAGCTCAAACCGCTTGTACCATGAGCCCAAAATAAACAAAGCGCTAGGATAAAGGGCTCCTTCTGTGACACCAATCAGAAAGCGTAAACCAAATATTTGTTTAGAATTGCTCGTGGCAGCGGCACACATGGTCAGTCCTCCATACACAATCTCCAGCACAGGCAGGAATAGCCTTGCCCACTTGCGAGTTACAACAAACCCACCGCAGCACATTGATACTACATAACCAGCAGAGAATATCATTGATGCAATCGATAGATCGTCCTTCCCGAAATGAAGGTCTTCCTTCATTCCCGTGACATAGGCATTGGTTAGATTGGAACGGTCCAAGCTTTTGGTGAACATTGATAAACAAACATAGATGAGCACAAAACAATCTAACTTCTTCAAGAGCTTGCGTTCATCATCAGGCAAGTCTTTGGAGTACCATATGAATAACTTTGTGAATCCTTCAAGAACTCTTGACATTGATTTTCTCGGGACCAACAACAAGATCACTTTTAGAATGACTAGCCCTAGGTTATACAAGATATCGCTTCTCTTTTAATTAAAATCATCTGATTCGCCACGTATCTGCTCTAGACAAAGTTGCCCGATCCGGAAATTCAATTCTAACTAAACTTAAAGCTCCTCTTTCGTCTCATCACCTTGAGCTTCAGCGATCTCTTCAGCGGTCACGCCATTGACTCCTACAAGCTCCGTATCAAACACTAATACAGATTGAGCTGGAATAGGGCCAGCGCCTCGCTCACCATAACCGAGATGAGGAGGAATTGTAAGTCTCCGCTTCTCGCCGAGGCACATACCAAGAACGCCCTGGTCCCAGCCCTCGATAACTTGTCCTGCGCCCAAAACAAAAGTGATTGGTTTACCACGCTTGAAACTGTTGTCGAATTCAGTTCCATCGGATTGTAATTTGCCTGCGTAATGCACGGCCACGCTGTCACCAGGCTTCGCCTTAACGGTGCAGTCAGAGACACGTTTCAGAACACCAATTTGCAGCTTGGCGAGATCATCTCCGGCCGCAGCACTTCCAAAGAATAGGGAAGAGACGCTGAACGCAACAATACTGGAAAGTTTCATTGTTGGACTTGTGATGTTGATGCTATCACTGTACGTGTTGATCTCCCCCCTGACGCCCACGTAGCCTACTGGCTTTTGTATTAATCACCACTGTCAATCAATGCCTTCAGAGAGGCTTTGGCAGCCGTGCTCCAGAATGCTCTCTCGGACAACCTTAAAAGAATCGTTCGAGGCTTGAAACATGTAGAGTTCTAGCTAAGTTAACCTAGTTTATGTGAAACGGATAGATTGGTGAACAGGAAGCATTCAATATTACGGAATTGAAGAGAAACAAAAGTGCGAAAATACATTAAAAGAATAAGTTAAGAAAGTAAATTAATTGGAGTCATAGAAATAGAAATGAAAAGTGTTCACTCAGTGTCAGTGTCAGGCTCGTCGCCTTCGGGATAAGTGCCATCGTCAGGTTCCAGATCAGGCACACTATCCTCGAACGGAACCCCCGAGACGTCGGTCCATTTATCTATGAAGCCTTCGCCAATCTTGGGCAAGCCAAGGGCATTGACCTGGCGGGCCTCAACGGAGGCAAGTGTGGTTAGCAGAGTCGCGCTCAAGAACGCAATTAATCTCATTTTATCAAGATTTCTGGGGTAGAAGCTAACTGCGCCCGAGAGGCGGCGTGTGCTGCTTTATAATAAGAGGGAGGGAGCTGAGCCGTGCCATATCAACGTGATGGTGATAAGATAGCGGGAGCCTAAATTCTGTACACCCATGGTTAATTAAGCGGGCAGATAAATTGTTTCAAATAAAACAAGGGTGTACCGGGACGTGGCCTAGTATTAAGATTAAATATTACAGTAGTATTGTGAATGAAACTAAACGTCGGCCTCGATGCCCTCTAGCAATACGTTCAAGCTGAGCTCAATGGCTGTTCGAGCCCAAATTATTGCAATCTGCGGCCAGACTCCTCGCTCGCCAATTCTGATCCACCGTTCAACCTTACGTTCAAAGTCATGTGAATCTAGCAAAAGCAAAAAGTCTGCAATAAATCCTTCGTACTCTGGCACAATGTTGATCTGGAAGCCGCCGGGTATAATCTCGTCGACGAACAATTGAGTTACGACTTCGGGAAGTAGCCCCGATTCTGCAAATTGGGCAATGCGGAATTGTCCACTGAGTCGCAATAGACTTATGAATCGCTGTAACCAGTCGCGGTTACCTCTAAATCTCGATTCGCTTTGCAACAATGGCGCAAGATATGGCCGTGAGATTGATACAATGTAGTTATTGACATTGAACAGCTCGGACAATCTGTTGTATGCTGAGTTCCTCAAGTTACTATTGAGGAAACGATTAGCTGGCAGGAAAACCAACGGGGCGTCCTTGTCAGGGTTCACTGGAACCACACGGTTAAGATGGTCCTTACAAAGGAGCTCGACTTTCTCGTCGCCAGGAAGCGCTCCAGAGCCGATAGACGCCAGCATCGCTGTTTTAATAAGAACCTTTGGTGTTGTCAGGTAATTGCACAGCCGTGATCCCGAGTTGGTTGGCAGCACCATAATGTTCAGTATACGACCACTGGCAAGGTATGCCTCCTCGAACGTCATGTCGCCTAACCTCTGGGCAACATAACGCTCAAACATGAGGACCTCTGGCGGAAGCCTCCACTTGGCAATGCCCTCGATTACACTTGATGATCCCGCAAACGAGTCCTTGTACTCGTGCCAAAAGGGCACCAACGCACTTGGAACAGCGGCAATCTCAGCAGCAAGATCCTCTGGTGGAAGTGACCCAACAAATGCCGCTACCGTCGAACCCATTGCACTTCCAGTGATCACCATCGGAAGCAATTGAGCGTCAAGGAGACCCTTCACCACTCCAAGGTGGCACAATCCGAACAGGGATCCTCCATGAAGAATGAGAGCGGTGCGTCCGAATGATTGGCGGGTGTCATGGAAGAAAGTCCGCCTTTGAAACTTTTCGCTGCCTACGGATTCGCCAGCCCCCGACCACGAGGCCCCCTTTTGTGCGAGGAACTCTAGGCATTGAATCACCTCGCCAATGTAGTCTTCTATAAGCATTTTCGTACCCGAATATGCGTGATTGTATAATTGTTCGTCTCCAATTGATGCTAGGTTGCGCAATGACCCGGCGCGAACTATCTCGGCTAGTTCATCCTTCCTACCCCGCTTTCGCGCTGCAATGAGCTGCCTGAACCGGAGAGCTATAAGCTTATAATCATAATGCTTTGTGACAGGATTTTGACGCCACATATCGTTGCCATACAGGACATCGAGCCGATTGGCAATCTCTTCCCAGGCGTCCATGGAATTGGCTCGCCGCAGACTCTCGAGGAGCTGCTGCTTCTCATCCTTTGCAAAGATCCACGTGGCTATTTGCTTCTTCCAGTAACCATAGACATCCATTATGAGCTCTAGTATCAGCAGAAAGGCGCGATTGAGCGAGCCCAGCCACCTGCTTCTCGTCGTCCTTGGCACTATGAGCATTGCAGAGAGAAAGGCATGTGACCGGGTTACGCACGCAGGCACTCCTCCCATACACTCCCGACACCCAAATTAGCACCTGCACCGCACCTCCGAGGGCTCGACCCAGATGCCTAATCTATCATCGTCTGGGATGGCGGGACCTTCACATGCAATTATTTAATAGCAGAGCGTGTGTTTACAGCTAGCGTCTAGAAGAGTTTGTTTGATACTTTGCAGAAGTGATTCATTCACAATCAATTGCCAATAGCTGCAAAAAAAAAAAGAATCGGGCCGTGATGTAGGTATTAGGTCTAACAGTTAGTTCTAGCCTTGCTGATGATAGCCGTTGGTTCGACCTGTGCTACGAGTGAAGCAGGTCAAATATCTCCGAGCATAATTGCATGTATCGCGCCTTTTTCTCAGTACGCTCCGATGAGGATGTACCCCCTGCTGATCCTTGGACTGATGTCGCGGCTGGTAATGTACTGGCTGCCATTCGCCTATAAATCGGAGTGAACGGTCCAGAGGTCATATTGTCGATGCGTGGAAGGCGATGTTCAGAATCACCCGGGTGGTCTTCTTCCTCTTGAGGCCGCTTGCGAAGAAGCGGATTCGCGGAATATGGACCTGTGAGTTGCCTCTCACGCCGGAGAGCACCGAGATCGAGGTTGCTTGGCTTGAGACCTCGACGGGTAGAAAAGGACGTCTGACCCGTGGGCGTCGTCAATTGAGGTGCGGGGGGCACTGAACTAGACGCAGAGCCTGGGGGAGATGGCCCACAACGATCAGCAATTAGTTGCTTCTGGCGTCTTTCAATCTCTCTAGCACGATTCAGCACATCAGCAGGAAGGTTATTAGGTACAGTAGGGCTCAGGCATTGCGCTGCGACATCCGCCGCAGAGACACTAGCATGCTGACGGGCTTGATATTGGCTCTGAGGATGGCTGTTGGATTCCCTGATTGTCTGTTTAACAGTCTCCGAAGAGGAGTTGCTCCTCGGATCCTCTCTAGTTGCTGGATCCGGGCTCTCAATGTTTGTCGTGGGCCCTATGGGATCTGTGTCCCCAGAATGTCTCATTGACTCTTCCCTAATTGTATCATGGTGAGTTCTCAGGGCTTCTGGTTGCTCCATTGCTGCCTGCATAGCTCGCCTTGCACTTCCTTTCGCGACGCACTATCAATATCTGGGGACTATCTGTTGTTGGACTGGTGTCGACGACGTAGAATTCGTTTAAGTCTATGTTCCCGGACTCCAAAACTTAAATTTGTGTAGCTCCATGCAGTTCGAAGCTATTTTTACAATATTATTTGAGAGATAAGACATCCACCTGGCTTCACGCATAACTCTGAACAACGGATTCGCACTGCCAGCTCGTGAACGGCTTTTTGACTACTAACCGTACTTCCCACTATTAGGGTGTGTTTCAACCTTAAATTTTGGACTTTTCAGGCATGAGGAGCTTCTCTTGCTGAGTGGCCCCTTAACCGCTTTCATAGAGCATATGGGGTCCATACTGAACACGTGATAAGAGATCTAATGACAAGCGTAGATTTTATATGGGATCCCGGGAAAGGGGCTCCAGAGTTTGGCCTACTGAGTTGAGCGCAAGACGGACAGGTGAAATAAATCTTTACTTAACTATGGCTAATTATCGAGTGTGAATGGGCTTGATGAGAGCACCTGTCTATTTAGACCTTAGAAGACTCTGCTAACGCAAAGTGCGACTTCCAGGAGCCGTCGAATCCTTTAGGAGATGCAGGCTCCACTCCAAAGCGAGCTCACGGCGCTTGATAAGGATTCTTTCGGATTCAAACTCTGGGCCACGTATTTTGTACGCCTCTTGTGGAATCTTGACGTGTGCCTTTCCAATTTGTAGTGAAATGCCTAGATTTGCCTCGTCATGTGAGACCTCAAATGGCGTAGAGAGGGTTCCTTCTTCCAGAGACATGAGTTGCCACATCCCACCGCCGTGAGTAAATAGAGTTTCGACGTCCTGAGCAAAGTCGACGACCTTGCCAATACATTGATTCACAGGGAGAATATCATCTAGACGTTTTTTGACTTCGGTTTTCAATTCGAGTATCGTGAAATCAGTGGCCCAAGATCCTGCTGATATAGCCAAATCGCCAATGAGCGCTTTGGAATCAACTTGTTTAGTTTTAGCTCTTAACAGCCTACTTCGGAGGCCCCAAAGCTCTCGGAATCCTTCTGCTGCTTCGATCATGTCAACACTATCAAGAAGATTCGCATTAGCTTCGTATCCATGCTCAATATCTGAACTCCATGTACCGCCCCTGGTTGATTGCACTAAGCGGGACTTGAAGCGAGAAGGAAAAATATCACTCTGGGCTAGCTGGGAGGCGCCGTCTTCGAAAAGAGCAACGAAGGTCTTATTTAGTGACGGAAACTTCTCTGAAAGTAGTGGATGTCTGGCGTTATATTCCTCGAGAATGTCGAAGTCATCTCGGAGAAAGAGGTTGATCAGATGGATAACCCAGATGCCCTCGAACTCCGCTCGAAACTCCATGTCCCTGATCCTAACGGGGCCGAAGGAGTTGATCAGGCCTGCTAAGACAGAGGGAATACCAATTGATATGGAGTCAAATAGCTCACCAATCTCATCAATACTCGATCTTGACTGAACAGTCATCCCGCGGTAGAGTTTCTTGGAGAGGGCTAGGCAAACGCTACGAACAATCGAGACAACAATTTTTTCAGTCCTAACCGACTGAAGCTCAGAAGTCAAGACCCGCTTGTCAAGAACACCCTCAACAATAACACGCATCCAATGTTCTAGTCCCTTCAGCGACATTTTGAATGTGCCTTGGATTGTCGGGGCTTTTGGGGCCACATCTTTCATCGAAAGATTCCTCGGTAACGGATACCAAACTGTTTGAACAGCGAGCGTCTCTGCGCTAGGATATTGTTGAACGGTGGTGTCGCAATCATCGAAGCTCAGCGGCGTTGACGGCCGCGCGTCTGGAGGCGCAGCATTATTACCAGCCATTTAGTTTGGTTAGAGTGCTATATACTTGAATAAAGCATGATGACGGTCTTAAATACTTATCGGGTCGACTACAGAGACTTATTTCACTTGTTTCTAATGTGTCAGTTTCAATCGTTGAATTATTGTTCTGGAGTTCCTGAAAGCAATTCTGGGTGTCTCGGAGCCAGAGTCACTCACATCTTTATAATAAATCTGAAACATCGAGGCTCAAGGCAGAATTGAGCAATCCAGTACTTATGCAACATCATATTAAGTTCTCAAATGGGATGGAGTTCCGTGGAAACACCCTCAAAGAGCTTAGAACGATAGCAAGAGAAGGAGAATGCTGGACCAGAATTTTCCGACACAAGCAGTTGAACTTCTCGCTTGAATGAGGCAAAGCCACTAGTGCACAAAACTCGTTTTGTATGGCGGCAATGAGTGGTTTCACATGTTATCTAGCTTTCAGAATGGCTCGAACGAGTCTTTTGTTATGCTTATGTTAGAATCACAATCACCATGGTGGACGTCAATGCCCTCACGATAAGTTTTTCCTTAGAGTAACATTCTATCAAGAAAATGAGCTTTTTATGAACGCCCCAAAAAGTAACAATGTGGGAACTCCTCTAGCAAGACTTAATTCAAAAAGTGCCTTCCGCATGCGCAACATGTAACTTGAATGTCAGTCTTAGCTGAGTTTGGCAGGCGGCTTGTCCTCTTGAAATTTCGTTTCCTTAATAGAATGTGCCTCAAATGGAACACGTTTCGTGAGACATTCACTCCACCATGTCCATGCATTCATTAAGAGTTGCTGCTTGCATCGCTCGTCTTGGAATTCCTTTCGCTAGGTACTATCAAAATCTGGATATTATACGTTGTCGAACAAGTGTCGACGAGGTGTGATTCGTCCAAGTCTGTGGTTAGGGATCCCAAAATTATTTTTACAATATTATTTGAGAGATAAGACAACCACCTGGCTTCACGCCTTACTCTGAACAACAGGGTCGCACTTTTCGACTAAAAACCGTACTTCCTATCCAAATATGTTTCAACCTTAAGTTTTGGACCTTTCAGGCTAGATAAACTTCTCTTATTGAGTGGCATCTTAACCGCTTTCATAGAGTTCGTGAGGTCAATGACTTAACATGTGACTTGAGATCAAATGATGAGCGTAGTAGATTTTAGATGGGATCCTGCCAAAACAGCGCTTGCGAAATGCAAGCTATGAAGAGCTCCACAACGGTGGCTAGTTTGGCCAATTGAGTTGAGTACTAGAAGGGCGCGCTTTACATTTGAAATCTTTTCTTTACTATGGGTAACTTTTTAATATGAATGATATGAATGAAGGCGAAGAGTGCATCTTCCTACTTAAATCGTAAAGGACTCTGTTATCACGGACTAGGAATTTCGGGGGATTTCGAATCCTGTAGGAGGTGCCGACTCCACCGTGCTGCTAACTCGCGGCGCTATCAACCAAAGAGCTGTTGACTGCATCGCTCGTCTTGAACTTCTCTTCGCTAGGTGCTAACAACATCTGTGTATATTTTGTAGTTGAACAGGTGTGGACGAGGTAGAACTCGTCCAGGTCTGTGGCTTGGGACTCCAAAACTTAAACTTGTGTAGCTCCATGCAGCTCAAAGCTATTTTCACAATATTATTTGAGAGATAAGACAACCTCCTGGCTTCATGCATAACTCCGAACAACAGATTCGCAATGCCAGCTCGTCAACGGCTCTTTGACTACTGACCGCACTTCCCATTATCTGGGTGTGTTTTTACCTTAAATTTTGAACTTTCCAAGCTAGAGGAGCTTCTCTTGTTGAGTCGCCTCTTAACCGCTTTCATATAGCACATGAAGCCAATGACTGAACACGTGATAAGAGATCTAATGATAAGCGTAGATTCTATCTGGGATCCGGGAAAAGCAGCGTTTGAGAAGTGCATGCAGTAAAAAGGCTCCACAGTTTGGCCTACTGAGTTGAGCGCAAGACGGAAGGGTGAAATGTAATAATTCTTTACTTAACTATGGCTAACTATTGAATATGAATGAACTCTATGAGAGCACCTTTCTACTAAAATCTTGAAGGACTCTGTTATCACGGACTAGGACTTTCAGGAGATTGCGAATCCTGCAGAAGATGCTGACTCCACCTGACTACTAGCTCCCGGCGCTTCAGGGAAATTCCCTCCGAATCAAATCCGGGGCCACGTACTTTGTCCGCCTGTGGTGGGATCTTCACGCCTGCCTTTTCATGCTGCATGGAAATCGCTCGAAGGACCTCGTCATGTGAGACCTCAAATGGGGTGGAGAATGTTCCGTCTTCCTCCTGAGACATAAGTTGCCACATTTCACCACCACGGGTAAATAGATCCTCAACGTCCTCAACGAAATAAACGGCCTTGCTAATACATTCGTTCACACTTAGAGTACCATCCACGCGTTCTTTGACTGCGGCTTTCAACTCGAGTATCGTTAATTTAGTGGCCCAGGATTTCGCTGCTTTGGCATAATCACCAATGAGCTTGTTCGAGTCAATTTCTTCCGCTGACGCCCTTAAGAGCCTAGCGCGGAGTTCAGAAAGCTCTATAAAACCCTCTGCTGCGCGAATGTTCTCCGAGCGAGCAAAGGACAAGGAAAGTTCGTATCCATGTTCGACATCGGTCCAATCACCACACGAGGGTTTTAAAGTAAAGCAGGACTTGAATCGAGTTGGGAAGATATTGCTCTGAGCCAACTGAGAGGAACTCTCTTTGAAAAGAGTGCTAAATGTCTTATTGAGTGACGGGAACTTCTCAGGAAGCAGAGGCTCCCTGTCATTGAATGCCTGAAGTATATCAGAGTCCTCTCGAAGTGCGAGGTTGATGAGATGGACGATCCAAACGCCCTCAAGCTGCGGTCGGAACTCAATATCTCTAACAACAACAAAGCCGTAAGAGTTGATGAGATTTGCCAATACAGAGGGGACACCAATTGATATGGAATCAAATAGCTCACCGATACCATCAATACTTGATCTTGACTGAACAGGCATTTCGCGGTACAGCTTCTTCGAGAGAGCCAAGCAAACGCTGCGAACGATAGAGAGCACAATTGTATCGCTGCAGACGGATTGAAGCTCAGTATTTAAGCTCCGCTTGTCAAGGATGCCTTCAATAACAACGCGCACCCAGTGTTCCAATCCCTTCAGCGACATTTTGAACGTGCCTTGAATAGTTGGGGGCTGTGAAACCACTTCTGCCACCATAACATTCCTCAGTGATGGATACCAACCTGTTTGAACATCGAGATTAGCTAGTTTCACAGCGAGCCCTTCGGCAGCAGGATCTTGTTCAACGGTGGAATCACAATAATCGAAGCTTGATGGAGTTGGCGCCCTCGTCTCACGAGACTCATAGTTCATTTCGCTCATCTTGACTGGATCTGATTGAGGTGGGTGTTTGAGAGCGCCATGGTGGACTTAAGTACTCCATATCGCCGCGGTGAAACGTACGGCGCTCTTGCCATTGTGCCAGTCGTGCATTGTTAAAATATTATTTTGGGGCTCCAAAATATTCCAGGAGTTTCGTACCCAGTGCTGCTTTATTTCTGTAATAAATGTGAAACAGTGAGTCTCAAGTCGGAAGTTGTGAACGTTGCGTAAGTAACGCGAGCTCTAAAAATTGTGGAGCTGGATTTCATTCGTAAACACGCACTTCTCAAAGATGGAGATTCGCCCTGACAACCGGGAGGGATGAACCTTGACCTATTCTCGTACGCAAGAAGCCCTATACCTATGTCGAGTAAGAGAAGCCTCTTTCAGCAGAGGCTTCTCGGGACTACAAGCTATATTAAACTGTAGATTGGCTCGATCCAGCTCACATTAACGTCGAATCAAGTTGTCCAAGGTATGTCCTCCATGGATAGGAGAGGTTCCTAGACCACCTGAGCTGCCACTCTCGCATAATCGACTAGGAACTAAGACATTTTATTGAGCTTAATTTGGGTCAGCAGACTCATCGAAATTCAATTGCTAGTATGTTTCTGATTAGCTATGGGAACTGGCGTCAAACTACTAGATTGTTGTATGACTCCTCTTAGAACCTTTCGGGTTGATCCGCAGATACTCAACATGGGTGGCCTAAGTTGCAGGACTACCCGGCGCCTTCAGGACACTCTGCCTGACAATTTTCATCATTTGACGGCGCTTAGTGGAGATCTCTGCATTGATAGTGATTGGATTGGGGAATGTATACGCATCCTCTGGCACTTTGACTTTAGCTGTCTCAAACTGAAGGTCGACGCCCTCAAGAGCCTCGTCCAAAGAAAACTCAAAAGGACAGGAGAGCGTTCCATCATTGTAAGACATCAGCTGCCACATCCCCCCACCTTTGGTGAAATATTCGCTCACGTTGTCCACAAAAGATATCGCCTTCCGAATGCATTCGTTCACTGGCAAAGACATAGCAGCAATACTCTTAACAGCGCGGATAATATCAGAGCCAGGAATATCCGTGCTCCATGTTTCAGTCTTCGCAGCAAACTCAGCCATGAGCTTTTTGCCGGCTTCGGTGGCTTGAGATGGCGTACTAACAAGTCTTTCACGAAGTTGATGAAGGGCTATATACTGCTCAGAAAATCTCACAGCCTTGAGAAGTTCCTTCTTTCCGGGGTCAAGGCCGAACCCATGGTAGATTGTCGCGGCACTTTCGGAAGTCAAGACTTGGGCCTCAAATTTGTCTGGAAAGATACCGCTGTGTGCTCTTCGCTCGATAAGTTTTTTGAAAAGGACCCAATACGCCACATTCTGAGATGGAGACTGACTGGCAAACAATGGAGTCTTTTCTTTGAATGCCTTGAGAATGTCTGAATCTGTGCGAAGCGCAATGTTGACGAAATGCAGAGCCCAAATGCACTCAAGCTCTGGTCGATATATCACCTCACCAACGGTGACTGGGCCGAAGGAATTAACCCTGTCAGCTAAAACTGAGGGCAAGCCAATTGGCATCGAACAAATGTCTAGCATGAAGTCTGCCAGATATGGTTGGAGCCATATAGGCGCCTCACTGTAGTATTTAATAGCGAGGGAAAGGCATGTGTTTCGTACCACTGTCAGTACAATCTGATCTGACGCCACCTCTCGGAGGTCTGTTATCTTTGGGCGTTCCTGAAGGAGAGCGTCAATAACTGTGTAGGTCCAGCCCTCGAGCCCCACGTGAGAGGCCCTGAACGTGCCACGGATTTTCAGAAATTGAGCACTGATGTTCATGGCTAAGGCAAGCCCAGTGTATTGGAACCATCCGGGGTATTCATCATCAGACTCATGATCAGGCTCATCTAAAGGTCTCATCGCCTTGAGGGGGATATACTGGCGAATTCCGTTAGGTTTCATGTTCGGTTCCCCTCTCACCATTGAGGCGCCAGGCTCAGTCTTAATAGATTTCGCCTGGGAGCACCTTGTTTATCTAGTGAGGTTTTGTTCTCTGTAGTTCATTAAATAGCCGCACAAATGAGCAATCAACATCTCCCATGAAAGAAGTTCGGTTTGAAACCTCATCTCTGTCTCACTCTAGCTTTATTATTTACACGTTCCATCATCGATACAATTGAGAAACTATAGGCAACGATGAGAGAGGTCTATCAGCGCTTAACTAGGTGCTGTAGAACGTTGATATTATATTGCGCCACCCCCTTAAATGTCTCATCGCACAAATATTCTATCCGTGTTCTTGCATTTTCTGTCGCAGCGGACCAACACATCGCTCTTGTTCCCAATGAGGATAGTAAATCATAGGTCCTCCGCCCCTGTCCACTTTTTAAGATAGAGCACTCAATACAGAATACGGATAACCAAATTGTTGAGGATGCAAGATAAAAAGACAAATACCAATGCTGCGTTTCAGAATGGAGAGAGGTCCATGGTGAATGATTATCTGTCAATATGCAGGGTTTCTCGTTATCGAGAAACTTAGCTTTGCACCTATCATGCGTCAAATGGCATCTGAGGACCAATACTGAATCCACGAAAGTACCGTAAGCTGGCTCAATTTTAGCCTTACTATTATCGACTTCGATGCATAGATATTAAAATAAAGTCACTCGAATCATAGTTCAACTATCCTATTGAGCTTAACTACGTTTTAAAACGCGCCGAGCGGTGACCTCGAGCATCTCACGGCGTTTAGTTGTAATGTCGCCAATATTCATAAAAGGGTTGGGAAACTTGTAAATATCCGCGGGCACAATGACCTCTGACACCCCCCATTGTAAAGATATTGCCTCTATTGCATCCGTCATGGAGAATTCGACCGGGCCAGAAAGGCAGCCTTCGTTGTAAGACATCAGCTGCCATATCTTGCCACCAGAGAAGAACACATCACCAACGTCGCGGACAAACTCAATTGCATTGCTGATGTATCGGTTAGCATAAACAGTGCTCCCCACGCACTCTTTTATAGCATGCTTGAGCTCAACAACTGTGAATTTGGTGCTCCATGAGTTAGCTCGAACAGCAACTTCTGTTATAAGGTCGCTGCGAGTCTTGGCAGGCACAGTCGAGGCGCTCTCCAGCTTTTGGCGTAGAGTCCGGAGAGACGCATAATCCTTAGAAAACTCAATTCTTTCATAAATTTCGACTTTTCCAGGATCGAGTTCGTAACCATGGCGAATAGTCACTGGGGGGCTGACCTTAGAGAGTTGAGCCTCGAAGTCAATCGGAAAAATCTCACTGTGGGCTAATTCGTGAGAGTAGCGGACAAACAGTGCCCAGTTATCTGCGTTGAAAGAGGGGAACGAATCATGAAGCAAGGGATTTCCCTGCTTGTAAGTCTCGAGTATATCTGCATCCTTCCGGAGAGCAAGATTCACGAAATGAGAGATCCAGATACCTTCGAGCTTTGGGTGGTAAATGGTATTGTCATCTACATTGACTGGGCCAAACGAGTTGATCCTGCTACTTAAGGCAAATGGGAGGCTAATCATCATGGTGCCAAGGATTTCCCGCAGGTGACGAAGATCACCATCAATTGGCGTGTATGAACAGAGAAGCTTTTGGGCAAGGGCAAGGCAAGTACTTCTGACTATGGCTAGCACAATTTGATCTTGTGAGACTTCTTTTGGCTCTTCAGCATTGGTGAGCTTCTTGATAAGAGCGTCAACCACCGTCATGACCCATTGATTCAGACCCCTCAGAGAGATCTTGAACGTACCGTGCGAGGTGGGGGAGCGGCTCAGCAGGATAGATCTAGCGGCGAGGAAGTCAGAAAGATACCAACCTGGTAGATCGTCCACTTCCGGTTCATCGTGGCTGGATGTATCAACGAAGTCCTCGAGATTAAAAGGCTTAGACCAACGGGGACCTCCTCGTGTAGCTTCAGTATTTTGCGCTTTAGCGCGATTCTTCTTTGGAGGCATTTCTCGCTTGTGAATCTTATTGAAATAGGGCCAGAGTGGCTCGTTTAAATAGTCGTCTTGGTAGCACTCGTTGCAGCCAACAAGCTCTTTGAAACTTATTTGCGACCGTAGTATTTTGAATCAGCCTGATTGTAGGAGATATTTTCATTCCGGAACAAACCCCGATGAGACCTCCAGCCTCAGAGGGTAAGACATTTTGGTGAGACATATAGTAATAATATTGACACCCGATAATGTACAAAGTAAGACAAGGCTAAAATTTTGACTGCACAGCTTTGTTTAATTTTGTATCTGAGTACATCTAACGCTCATGTCTCCATGAGTAGGTGATAAGTTATGGCAGAAACCATCAGAATAATTTCAATAAGACCAGTCTCCACCACGCTGCCCCACCATCACATGACCTCGTGCGCCTTGTTGTCAGCGGTCCAACTACGTGATCTGCTTACGCTTGTTGATTGGATGCCAACCAAGGGAGCCGCAAGGGGATTGTCAGCTCACACCCCCCCATCCACGATAGATAGGCATTGTCAAAGCTGTCAGAGGTTCGAGTGGACAACAATGGACGTCCAGCACAGCTTGCTTGATGAGATCAGAACAAACGTACGGGTCCGTCCTATCCCCTGGGACGGTTACCTTCGGGCTAACCTTATCAGTGCTGAGGATGTGAAGCCATTCCAATCACTCGATAACTTGTCCGCAGCCCAACGGCACGAGACTGTCGCAGCTAATTCTGAGGATTATGCCCAAAGAGTTCTCAAACTTCTTGGATCTGTCACACGTGAGGATCTCGTTAAATATTGGATTGTCTTCCTCGACGACTCAATCTCTCAGGTGCCATCATTTGCTCAGGCATTGTTGAAGCTGTCGGAAACGTGGCCAGTGCTTGAATCTCTTTTGAATAAAGGTGATGAGCTTGGAGTGGGTGCCTTAGTTCTTGAGCTTGAGTCTACATTAGCTTCTAAAGGAATCGTGCCCAAGAGCACAATTGAGAAGCTCATTAAGGCTATCGCGTCTAAAATTACTACCGATTCCTCCAATTACCAAGACATTGCTATCCAATGCCTTGCCCTTCTGCTACAGACAAGAGAGTATAGAGGGGTCTGGTACTCCACAGAACCCGGGACAGTTCGCACGTTGTTGAAGCTGGTGACCGATAACTCTGCAAACAACAATGCAGCCCTCCCTCTTCAGGAACTGTACGTAGTCTTGCTTGTATTCTGGCTCGCAAGCTTCGACAATAGCATTGCCCACGACTTTGTGAGCACCGACGAGGTTGTTGGTCCATTGTTGGAGGTTGCTCGCACCTCCATCAAAGAAAAGATCGTCAGAGTAGCAATTGCGACCCTTGCAAACCTGGTCAGGTTCGCCAAGAAGGTTGCCGTGCCAGTCCTTATCGCTGAACGAGGCCTCCTCGCCGTTAATCAGCTCGCAGAACGCAAGTGGGCCGACGAAGAGCTGATAGCTGATGTCGATTATCTCAAGGACACCCTGCAGCATGCATACGATAGTATGACGACTTACGAAGAGTATGAAATCGAATTAGAGGCAGGCCGTCTGCGATGGTCTCCCCCACATAAGAATCCAGTGTTCTGGCAGGAGAACATTGATCGATTTAGAAAGAGTGACTGGGCTGCCCTTCGCCGCCTTGTCGAGCTTTTGGGCAGTCCAGATCACGTCACAGAAGCAGTAGCATGCCATGACGTGGCCCAAATTATGGGTGTTGATGCATCCGCAGTCCAGGTGGTTGCCCAAGGAGGCGGAAAGACTCGACTTATGGAGCTCATCTCTGCATCCGATTCCGAAGTGCGTTTCGAGGCACTCAAAGCAACCCAGGCAATCCTGGCCAACATCTTCGCCTAGAGTTAATGTCTTTTGTTAAAGTTTGCAGTTATAGAACTTGTCTAGATTAAGCTGTCACCTTGAGGAGCAGACGCAAATGACCCAAAGTCATTGCCGGCATCAGGTGCCGGTGCTCGTAATGGCTGGAGAGGGCTCATCGTGGCCCCAAAGGAGTTCGCCTGCACAGGCTGTAAGACAGTGGGTTGAAGGGCCTGCATTGACGTGGGAAGCAATGCGGGTTGAATAGGCTTACTCGACGCCGGGGTTGCAAAGCTTGCTTGACTTGGACGTGTCTGGGAAGTTTGGGATGCCGTCGCTCGCGATTGGCTCATCTTTGTTTGAGTCGAGCTGAAAGTATTTGTTTGCGAAGCTGGTGATGGAGTCATCTTGAAGGAAGAGTTCGAGGTAGGTTGCGACGGATTCGGTGAGGTTACTTTCAAAGAAGAGGTGAAGGGGGTTCCATATTGTTGGGGCGGTGCTGGCTTCGCAGATGATGCTGTTCCGAAGCTTGTAGAGGGACTACTATCGAACGTGTCCATAGGTCCAGACGGCGCCACAGCAGGTGCAGTAGAGGGAAGCGATGGGGAATTTAGCCAGTCGTCTTCTCCCTCCGTCTCTTGGTTTGTGTTGTGTTTGAGCTGTTCAACTTGTTCTTTCTCAACTTGCGTAAGTTGTTTACGAACGTGTCCTAAAATCGCCTTGTACTGAGGGACGGTTAGGCCAGTGGCCATTGATAGCTGTAGGATCTGTGGTATCACATGAGTTATAATCCCCTCAGCAGTGAGCTTACTTGTTATCGCGTCCCATAAAGCTGCCACTGCTACAACCACTGCCGGGTCCCTTGTTTTCATGGCTTCAAGCGTTGGGATCAGTTGATCCACGATCAGTGTTTTTGACAATCCCTTGGTGATCATAGCTTGACAGCTCTGAACACTAGCAATCTTCACTGACTTTGAAGGCGTGGCAGCGAAGAGGTTGATCACCGCAGGGAACAGCGATTGCTCCAATTTGGAGACGTTCACCTGGCCAAGGAATATGTCGCTCTTTGACAAAATTGCACACTGGGCATCTGCATGGCTATTATCGTTTGCTTTCAAAGTTTCCACAAGAGTTGGTAAGACCTTTGATGTGAAATCCTTATCGCTCGTATCAGCAACAATGATCTGCAGGTTTTGCGCCACTGACATCTGGAATGGATACCAGCTACTGAGCTTTGCAAACATCGGTAGAATCTTTTCGCTGAATGTTAAACGACTCATGTCAGTCGCGCATGCGAACATGAGGTCGGCAAGCAGGCTTCCAGTATCGTCCTGTCGGGCTCCATCAAGCTCACCCAGAGCGAATGATATAATTTTGCGAACGCGGACATTCTTGGGGAACTGAGGTAAAAGCGTACTATTGAGATGCTTGAGGTAGCTGACACGGTCATTGACATCCATCGTGGCAAATTCATCCATTCGTCGAAGTGCCTTGACAAGTGGGCTGTCGAAGAAGTCTGTGGCCAACAAAGTGGTCAATGAGATACGTCCAGAGGGCTCTGCAGCGAACATAGCCTGGATATATGGCTGGAGTGCTTTAGGAAGCTTGTGAAGCTGATTTTTATCGAGCTTGCGCTTGAAGCGCTGGTATTCTTCCTTGTAGTTCGAGGGGTTACCTCTCGTGTCCAATGGTGGAACACCATAGTAGACAGTGTACAAAATGCACGAGAATGACCAGACGTCACTTTCTGGCGCGAGGGTTTGTTCCATAACGATTTCAGGCGCCAAGAAGTCTACAGGTGCGTGCATGTAGCGTGGTAACCTCGGGTCCTCTTGGGGCAGATTAAACTGACCGGGGCTGAAGTCTTTGAAAGGTTGAACAAAGCTCAGTCCACGAAGTTTCCAGTCGCCGTTCGCGTCTATAAGGATTGCTTCAGGTGTGAGATTTAGATGGACAAGGCCAAGCTCATCGTGAAGGAACCGCAGAGCCTCGACAACAAGAGTGCCGCCACGCACAATACTCAGATCATCCATTTCTTCCTTGGTACGGAGCAATAGCGTTAGGGATGCAGTCACCCGCTCTGCCACAAATGTCAATGAGCGGCTTGAAGACTCAAGTGGAGCCACAATGCGAAGCATGGATGGGTGTCGGAGTCTCGTAAGTTGTTGCACATCCTTCGAGGCGTGCTCAACGACTTGCGACACAATCGCAGATTTATGTTTGAAACCATTCCGCTGGAGTTTATCCGCGAGCTCACGCTTGTCAAGCACAAACACCGACACGGGTTCTTTGGTAGACCGTGATTTTGCGTCGAAGACGTTCCATTCCCCTACCGTGAATGCCGGGTGACTAGAGATACTGTAGTTGGCATTGATTCCAGAGCCGAAGCTTTTGAGAAAAGAGAGCATTTTGGCTCCGTTCAATCTATCTCTTTGCCGGTCCTAATCACGCCTTCCAGGCTCAAGCTCAAACACGCTCTTCCTCCCACAGCGCGTTGGTAGTGCTTACGGCAACTAAGGGTAACGTCGTAGTAATGGTGATGGGAGGTGGAGATGAGCTGGTTCCTACACTGTATGGCTGGCACTGACTTCTTCACGCCTCTTTGAAAACGAAGCCCGATGATAACACCAGGTGAAGCAGAGATGAGACAATCATCACACACCCAGATCACCCAGTGGAAAGAATATGAAGAAGAACATAAAATAAAAAATAGAGCTAAAAGAACAGGAATATTTAAAAGAAACAAGCAGGAAACAACACACCTCCGCTTAATTTTCCCGCTCCTATCTGGTTTAGTATATTGGGGCTGCTCGATGAAGGAGTCTACTCGGTACAACCATATTCGAGCTTCCTTCTATTAAACTAGCGTAGCCTGATTTTTTGCGGGCTAGACTGGCCGCAATCATAAAATAGAAAGGTATCTTTACCTCGAGCATACAGCTTGGGATGGCAATGGCTGAGAACTGACCGATGAGAACTGACTACCGCCTCGGCACCGCGACATCGCTTTGACATGGTTCAATCGGTTCTCATGGTTAATGCGTCACACACAGACTAACTTGAATCGCTTAAATGGTACCTTGGACTCTGTACACATTGACAAGCAATTGACAACACAAAATGCAGCTCGTATATATATATTCACATCACCACTCTAACTTGCAACAGTCTGTTCAGTGCCGATAAGCGTAACCGCACAACCCTTTGCGTTTCGACTAAATTTTAACTAGAATGAATATTACACGAGCCTTTAATAACTCTACGGACCGATCAATGAGCTGGCTTTCTCAATCATATAGGTTTTACTCTTGAACATCTTCACGAGCGAGCTCCATGTAGACCGGCCGAACATTGTGCCGGTTCCACCCTTTGAGCTGAGTACCACAAGAGCCTTGAAGCCGCCTTCGCTGTATGTATTCGTAGCCGATGTATGATTGATTTCTGCATCAATGTTTTTAGCAAGCGTGCCTGCCTGCTCATGGGCCTTGTAACCAAGCTTCTGCTTAAGGTTCGTGATGTCTCCTATGGCGTACACGTTTTTGGTGCCGCGGACTTTCAAGGTGTTCTCGATAACAACAAAGCCCTTCTCGTCCAAAAATTCCTGAGGGAGGAAAGTGGAGTTGGGAATGATGCCAGTAGCAGCGAGGTAAAGCTGCGCAGGCAACGACTTGCCATTGCTGAGGGATACGATTCCGTTTTCGTGACCGACAACCTTAGTTCCAGTAACTACCTTAGCACCGAGGCGCTCCAGGCCCTTGACAGCAGCATTACTAGCACTTTCGGGGAAATCTGCTAGTAGGCGACCGCTGCTCACAAGGGTAACGGTTTTTGTCGGATATGTTTCGGCAATCTCACCAGTCATTTCAACACCAGTTGGGCCACCACCAGCGATGACAATGGATTGCGCATCGCGAATGAGCCTCTGAACATTGGCGATATCATCGGGCAAGCTGTCAGATCCAGTAGTCTTGATGGGAAGAACAAATCCAGAATCACCGCGTACAGCGGGCGTAGTAGTTCCAGAGGCAATGATCAAGAAGTCATAGTCAAGGATGCGTTCCTGACCCGAAGTGGTCTTCACAACTACAGAGTTCGACTTCTTGTCGACATCTTCAACCTCGCCCTGAAGGAATTCAAAAGTGCCTCTGGGGAAGCCTTTGAATCCGTCTTCAATAGGAATCAGATACTGCTTCTGTTCAAAAGCCTTACTGTTGGCGAGAATCCGCGGAGACGCAACGTTGAAATAGAACTTGCGGGTAGGATTGATAACTGTAACTTTGCAGTTATTGTTCTTCTTGAGAATAGCTTGAGCACTGCTAAGGCCAGCGTAGGAGCCACCCACAATAATAATTTGCGTGAGAGCCATTAGGGAGGATTCTGTGTATCTCAGATTAGACTGGTAGCGTAGTGTAGAAGAATAGGCTCTTGCTAGATAGTCAACACGCTTGACTTAAATAGAATCTGGGGGCGTGATCAACGTTTATAATATAACCCTACCCCTATACATGTAAATGCGGCAAACGTTTCTTCACATCACCGAGCCGAAACGTTGGAATTAGACACATAGTTCGCCATCGACGATTTACAGTGCAGCCATGAACTCTGCCAACATGGCTTATGGTCCGAGCATACACTAAATTTGGCTTGAGCACTGTCTTGATAAACTTTTGCTCAACTCTTGAGCTAACTAAAATACCCGAAAGTGCAGCTCCTTGTACAAATCTCAACTAGATTTAGGCTACGCTGCACATGTGCCACCATTAGGCTCAGCCCGTACCCTGGCACTTGGTCACGATTGTAAGCTGACTTATGTGGAGATGCACTATGCATCATGTAAGGGGATGTGGTTCGCTTTGACCCCAGGAAGGAACATCAAGCTTGGTACGTGCGAAGGAGCGTATGGCTCAATGTAGATATATTTTCGAGATTTTTATTTAGAATATCTATTATCACTAGAGAAACTTAGATCAAATGCAACTTTTCGCCTCATTTTAGGCCTCCGCTTGGCGTTATAACCGTCATCACGGAGGTCCGACGGTCCAAGCTGATATGCCCGGAGTAGCGCGAACTGACGCGATGACCCTGACCGGGGGCCATGAAAAAGTGAAGAATGTAAGACGATCTCTGACTGTGCATTCTGCCCTGTTCTCCATAATAGCAATCCCCGGATTGGTCTGGCTTGGCGGGCGGCATTTGATACTGACCAGATCGCGAGACAGAGCTTAGCCTGGAAAAGCGTCTTAGGTTAGAGTAGAAAAGGCTATCCAAGCTTTTATATTCACTTAAGACCCCTCACAACTTTATGAGACTCATTTTCTATTTATTTTCTGCTATAAAGCTTGCTCGCTATACTATACTGCAAAAAACTGACCCACTTGCTTGACACTTTGCACCCAGTGTTTAAAAAATAGCCAAATTATTTAGATTTCGAGAGTCCGTCACGTGAAATATGCGCAAACGCGCCAAGCTCCAGGCTACTTGGACATATGCGCTTAGAGTCGTAAGTGACTTTGTCAGGTATCGTCTTTAGGTCGACGACCATCTCACAGCTAAATACACACACATCGCGGTTATCGACAGGGTCAAGGTTGACGTATAAAATGGCATACTCGTGGGCTGGTCCCCCGGATATGTACGGCGTTGGTGGCCCGGGATACCCACAAGGTGTCCAAGGGCACGTACAGCCCATGCAAGGACCCGTACAGATGTACCCGAACTCTGGAAGTGTTAATGTGCCACCCCCAGGCACCGCCGCCGCTCATGTTCACGCCCATGCTCAAGCTCAGGCTCAGGCTCAAGCTCAAGCGCAGGCTCAGGCACAGGCGCAAGCTCAGGCTCAAGCTCAAGCTCAGGCACAGGCACAAGCACAGGCAGCAGCAGTGGCTGCAGGACTTGGTCCAGCATCTGGGGCTGGAGGTTTGTTACCTGGCAGTGGAAATCCCAATGGAGCTTTGGCTCCACATGCCCCGCCAATTAGACAGGTCTGGAAGCATAACCTGAACTCTCAGATGAGTGTGCTTCGATCTCTGATCGCAACCTACAGTTTTGTCACTGTAGATGTCAAGTTCCCGGGTGTAGTTGCGCGGCCGATCGGAACGTTCCACACAACGGAAGAGTTTCACTATCAAACACTTCGCTCAAACATTGATCTGGTTTCCCCTGTGCAGCTCGGTCTAACCCTGTCTGATGCACATGGCAATGTACCATCCCAAGGGGGAGGAACGTGGCAGTTCAACTTCCAGTTTAATCCCCAAGAACACATGTGTTCACAAGAGGGATTAGAGAATCTACGGCAGTGTGGGCTTGATCTTCCTCGACACCAGTCAGAAGGAATTGAAATTGACAATTTTGCCGTGCTCCTCACGGATTCTGGGTTTGTGATGAATGATCAAGTTACTTGGGTTAGTTTCCACTCTGGCTATGATCTGGGCCTACTAATAGCTGCGCTCTTTAACAAAGTAGTTCCTGTCGAGACGCGGGACTACTTGAGCCTACTATCTATCTATTTCCCGTCAGTCTTTGACGTCAAAATGCTGGTCAAAGCCACTGGCCTGAGTTCAAAGAACTATTTGCATGAGGTGGCCGAGGATCTCCAACTTTTCCGCGGAACAGGCTTCGCACCTGCTGGTGCCGATTCTCGGCTTGCGGCTCTTTGTTTCTGTGAGATTCTCCGCAACTACGGACTTGACAACCTCGAGCCGGCCAAGAATATGCTTTATGGCCTTAATTACGCTGCCCCTGAGGGTGCGCAGCATACACAGTCCCAGTCTGGACAACAACAAGTGCAACCACAACGACCGCCGCAACATCCGCAACAACAACGGCGACCACTCCAACAACAGCAACAACAGCAGCCGGGTGGAAACAGCTCAACGGACGGCTCAGCGCTTGGCAACAACGCTCCACCGCTCGGCCCGGCGACAATGCTTCACCATATGCCAATGCCTCCGCCTGGCGTGGGACACGGGCCCATGGATCCGTATTTGTTTAGTCCTCCAACCGGTCCTGCTGGGCCAGGGCACGGTCCAAGACCGATCTATTATCCGCGTTCGTAGCTATTTAGGCATGTTATGATTTATAAATGAACAATGTCTCACTTTTCAACGTGCATAATGCCTGTTGCCCACGCTTGACACGGAGGCTCTGCAGGGCCTCCCGCACCCAGCAGCCAGCACAACAACAAACAAACCTTTGATTCTATTGTTTTTCCATAATTTCCATGTTCGACGGTCTAAATCCCGATTTCCCTCCGGAGCGGCCAAGACGTGCAATCGAGCGCTTGAGTACCGAGGTAGTTGGGATAATATCAATCATTAGCAGCCATATTACGAGGCGGAGGCATCGGCTTAAACCAGAGATGGTCACGTCAAGAACATACATACCACCAGTGGACGCCAGTTGCGACGACGTCTGGTGAGTAGTCAAAACCTCGCGTTGTACTTCGCTCCCTCCTAATCTCTTCGGGCATATCCGTACTCTAAAGCATCAAATTTCCCATTTAAATCAATAACATTTCTACGTCTCATTTCATCTATTCACCTCAAATGTAGTTTGTTTGTTCTTTGAATCTGATCAGCTGATCACGATCCAAGGTTGGTGCTTCTTCACTGACTGATCGTCCCAAGACCCCAGTCGAGCAGAGGGCAATCACCAAAAGGATCTGTATGCCTAGCCGGCTACAAAGATGCCAATCTAGCTCAGGCGACCATAATATTATATATCGGAGTGAATGAAGCCTGTTGGTGGTTGGTATGATCACATTGAGTGACTGGCCCTTCTGTATCACATCATTTGTGCTTCCTTTCCCCTTCTCTATAGCTGGTTACCAATTCGAGGTTAGTTACTGTAACAACCTCACATTCGCACCCGATAGTTTACCAGCAAATATGGAAAGGGAGTTGCTGAAACTGAGCCACTTGCCTTTTGACTATGAGGATGAAAAGAAGCAGGAAAGAGCTTTAGAAGTTCTGCCACTTGAAGAATTATATGCAACAGCTCAGAAGGCTGTGGAGGCTGATACCGAGAATAAGCTTGGCTTTGAGGACCAACAAATGATTGCCTTCCTTAAATGGTTCAAATCCTGGATGGAGTGGGTTAATAACGCCCCGTGCACTAAATGTGGTTCTAAAGAGACGACTGGTCTGGGCGCTTATGCTGCTACGCCAGAGGAATCGCGTTATGGTGCCGGCCACGCCGAAGTATACGGGTGTCCCAAGTGCGAAACTGTAACTAGATTTCCCCGCTACAATGACCCACTCAAAATAATGGAGACTCGGCAAGGAAGGTGCGGTGAATATGCCAATCTTGCCACTCTTTTTGCCCGGAGCCTGGGCTACAATGTACGATACATCTGGAACTCTGAAGATCACGTGTGGGGTGAGGTGTGGTCGACGCATTTGAATAGGTGGTGTCATTTCGACAGTTGCGAGGCAGCCTATGATCATCCACAAATTTACACGGATGGATGGGGCAAGAAGATGGCCTATTGTGTCGCATTTTCGATTGGAGGTACTAGGGACGTGACGAAACGCTACGTCAAACGTCAGGAAATGCAATTGCCTCGCGACCGTATCGACGAACACCTTCTTGAAGCTTTGCTTAAAGCACGAACTTCTGAGATCCGTCAAAATATGGACCCTGTCGAAGAAGTTGAATGGTTCGAACGCGACGAGCAAGAACAGGATGAGTTCCAAGGCAAAAAGACGCCAAGCAAGGCCCAAACTGCGCTTCCGCGGCAGTCTGGGTCGGCTAGTTGGGTGGCCTCGCGAGGAGAAGATGGTAAGTAGTTTAAAAAAACGGACCTATAGATGATTTACAACTATCTCAAGAAGTTAGTGCCTGGGGCCCGCTAGAGCTGATGTGCTGCTTAAGTGCTGCTCAGATTACGCATATATGTGCCCTGTCCATCCATCTCGCCATGGATAGATTGAGCCAGCTGCAGACGTGCCTGGATCAACTTGTCACCCAGTTCTTCTCTGCATTGAACTATATTAACCGGCATCACGATCTTGTTCCTGTGCGAGAGGGTGACGTCAAGATCGAGGACACGCAGCGGCCACCAGATGCTGCTGCGGTTCCAGAGCCAGAGTTCAAAGCTGCGCTCACAGAACTGGCCCAAGACATTGTCACCAAGTCTCAGCAAATAGAGACATTAATCGACAGTCTACCAGCTCTTGAAAATGTACATGATGCACAGCTTTCCGAGCTAGAGGCCCTCGAAAAGGAGCTGCAAGAGGTTCGCGAGGAAGAAAATGAAGTGTTCAAGGAACGCAAGGAATTGCTAGGCAGATGCGACAAGCTAATCATGCAAATAACCAAGTACAAAGCAGATATCGAGCTGTACACTTAATGATTGTCTAAAAGTCTTGCCTCTATAGAATCCAGAGTCTTAATGAGCCCGTTGGCGCGCACTTCGTGCTTCAGTGCACTGGAAAACCCATTTTGAGCAGCCACAAGAGATTGAGAGGGCCATGCACCCATCAAGCCGCCACCACTTGACTTGTCACTGCATACAAGCTCTCCATCGCTACACACCAAGTCTGGAGAAACGTCTGGGTCGTGGTCTTTGCTCGTAAGCTCCTTTTGAAGCCGCTCAGCGGCCAAGTCTATATATGCTGAGCGCCAGGAGTCGGCAGCGGCCTTCTTAGCCTGTTCATAGGCAGCCATTGTCTCCAAATATTCCTGGACATCCTCGTCCCGCATTGTGCGTTATCCGGGATGGGCACCAACTATAGTAATCGTGTGCACCCAAAACCACACCTTACCACACTGAGGTCTACCTCACGCAGCTCAATATGGATCCAAGAGTAATTGACGTTGAGGTTGTTGTTCCGCCCATTGATTCTGATTCCGGAATTCGAAGAATTACAATGCCAGAATTTGAGAGCTTTTTCGCCGAAATGACCGCTCCTGCCCCGGGCCCGCCCGACTTCCGATCTCAAATGAACCCGCCTCAAATGAATCCTCGCAATAGAGCCCGGTCGGTGGTCTCGTTCGCAGAAGGTTCCTAAAGCGAAAAGAACTAAAGGTTAACGAATGCATTAAGACACCATTAAATAATAACAGCTTATTTACGATTTTATGAGCATTATATAGCCGTCTCCTCAGGCTCGGCAATCGTCTCCTCCTCAGGCTGAGCGTTGCCTTCGTAGTGAGCGCCGGCATTGGCGGCGAGAGTCTCGGCGATATCCTCAGTGTCAACGTATCCAGCGTCAGCGGTAGGCTGGGGGTCGTCAATAGGCTCCGTGGCTGACTCTGGGTAGTGCTCAGACTGAGCCTCAGGCTCCTCGGTGGGCACAAACACCTTCTCGTCATAATCTGCATTCTCGACATTCTCAAAAGTCTCTACTGGCTTGGCATGCTCAGCGATGGGATCTACTGGAAGCACTTGCTGAGCCACAACATCCTCATCAATCTCTACGGGAGCCTCAACCACGACAGCGTCGTCAACAATCTGAACAAGGGGTTCGCTCTCAACGTGTTCCCACTCGTTATTGTATGATTCTTGTTCTTGTTCCTGGTACACCTCGTTACTATCATCATAGGCCTCGTAGGCCTCGTTGGCCTCGCTAGCCTCGAAATTCTGGTTGTCAGGCTGTTCGGGCTCAGTGGCCGTCTCTTGAGGCAAGCCGAGACGTGCACGCGCCATGGACGACATGAGCTTGGCATGATGTTCCTTGTATTCGTCATAGCTACCAAAGAACGAGTCACAGTCAAAGTCCATGCTGCCAAATTTGGAGCGCACGCACATGTCATGGGTCCACGCCTTAGCATACACGAGAGGCGAGTACCACACGTACCATGCCACTGCAACCACAACTGCAACGTAGGGGATAGCCTTGGTAAGACGCTGAGGACGAGCCACAGAAACAGTGAGTTCGAGCAACTGGCCAAGCATGAGGATACCAAAGTACACGCTCGCCAAATAGTGGTGAAGGAACAGCTGACGAACCATGAGGAACGACGGCGCATAGTGAAGGAACCATGCGAGCAGGTAGTTACCAAAGTGGTGATCGAACAGACCCCAGGCGGTTGAGACAGGGGCGAATGACGCACCGGGCTCGCTGTAGCGCTGCCACCAGAGCAATGCACCAAGCTTTCCGACCACAAATGCAATCATCGACAGGGCAATTCCCCAGTAGATAGGGCGGTTACCAATGAGGTAGACCTGAAGATGGTCCTGACCCCACATGTTGATACCGCGAGTGAGGAAAAGCCAGCTCTCAGGGCGAGACTCCCAGGTGTGAGACTCGGTCAGACCCTTATTGACGCTCCACATGACCTTGTTGAGGTGAATGAACTTCTCTAGGAAGCTGAGAGGCTCGTACGAGACCGTCTCGGCATCCTCAGGCAGGAGCTCATTCTCATTGTGCTCAACGTACCACAAAGTGTTGTGTTCCTTACCATTGCGGATACAGCTAACCTCCTGCTGCTCGAAGCCCCAGGCAGGGAGACGAGCATTGTCGCGAGCATAGAGCAGGCAGCCGGAGAGGGCATGCTCAAGCTGGAACACAGTACGGATGGCCTGCATATGCTTCTTGCCGCCGGCCTTGCTCTGCTTGGAGATGACCTTGACGCGCCAGTTGTCGTTGGGGTCACCCTCGAAGCCCTCAAAGCCGTAGCCTGACACCTCGTTGATGTAGTCCTGCGTCGACACAGGGGCACGGTGATCGTGAGAGTGAAGACGCTTCTGGGTCTGCTCGTGCATGAAGCGCACAAGGGAGCCATCCTCGAGGAAGTTGAGCTGGCTCAGGTCGAAGTTGTTTTCGTCGGTAGCATTCTCAATGCGCCAGAGGTTATTCTCATCAAGGTGCGGGTACAAGGTGACCTGCTGCTGCTTGGAGCCAGTCTCGTAGGAGCTGGCGTGCGAGTGAAGGTAACCGCCATTGGAGTGCAAATGACGAATAGACACGAGCGAGCCAAGCGAAACATCGGCAGGGATGTCCGTGGGAAGGTCATTGTGCTTAAGGTTGGCGAGGAAGGCTCTGGGCATGAAGTCGGCACCATCACCAATGTTGTCAACGCAGAAGAAGTGAAGCCAGAACATGGCCACATAGAACAGCGCAGGTACGACAATGAGGAGAGCGCCGCGAGCAGCAACGTGACCACCCCAGAACTTGCGCACAGGCACCGTCAAGTCACCCCACAACCACCACAACTGGTACACGGTAAGAAGGCCAACCCACGCAATGGTGAAGAGACCGACCCACTTGGAGGACACAGTGGCACCAAGGGTAAGACCGGTGAGAAGCAAATAGCGGAACCAGTCGCGCGAGAACGGCGTCTGAAGCTCGAACTTTTTGAACGCGTATGCGGCCAGTGCCATGAAGAAGATGAGCGGAGAGTCGAGCAGAATGAACCGCGACTCGGTCGCATGAGTGTTTTCAAACGTGAGCATCAGGGCAGAACATGCTGCGATGGAGGTGCGGACTCCACTTGCCCGCAGAGTTGCAAACGCGAGCACAATTGTAAACAGGCCACAAAGGGCTGGGAACATACGCATGAACACATAGGGAACATTGGCACTGATGTAGTCATCGCCAATGTTGGCGAACTCGAACTCACCATCGTACCCGCCCATCCAGCCGACTACAGCGAACAGCATTTTCGCCAACGGTGGGTGCAGATCGAAGAAGAAACGGCCAATGATGTACTTGCGAGCAAATCCACCAAAGTGAACTTCGTCAAACACCACCGACGGGGGCCAGGCGAGTCCATAGAGTCGCACAAAGCTTGAAACGACGAGAATGCCGACAAGCACCCGCCAATCCGTGGAGGTGAGCTGCTTGGCACCAGCTCCAGCACGAGTCGGCGTTGGCTCTGCAGGCCGGAATGCTGCCTTACGCTTTGCAGCAGTTTTTTCCTTCATTTCCAGCAACGCTTCGGCCCGAATCTGAAGTTCAAGATATTGGGTTTTCTTGCGTGGTAGTTGGTAGTAAACGCTAACCCAGCTGGTAAGGTGCTCGAGACGAGGTTTGATGACCTGTCCTTTTTAGGCAGTTTCCCAGCTGACGCGTGACAGCTGCACGAACGCTAACGCGTCTTAAATGAGGGTTTAGTCATGATGAAGCTTGGTCTTTCACGTGCCCGGGGTTTTTTATTTGGTGGGATTCTTGAGCTTCAATTTAGCTTGATTTATGTTCTGGTTCCGAATGTTTGTTTGTCGTCTTCATTAGCTGTCAAAAGTCCTACAGGGTATAAGTTCCAGTCTCCAGGCACCCGACGCGATGACACCTAATACTCCTGCAGCTAAATGTGCTTATGTAAAATCTTTTTTTTGGGAACAGTCGGATTCTAAGCGTGCCAGTAATTGCCAAGCCTAACTCGTTTTGAAAAAATACCTAGCAGTAGTTTCAAAATAGTTGGAAATAGTTGTTTTGAGTATATATGTGCAGAATAAAAGCAGGTTCACAATGGCCGTATATCATTAAATATTTATTGATGTCTCTTCTAATTTTATCTGATGCAATTGGGCTGTCCAAAGATGTGGTGACCTCTATGTGACTTCTGAGCCAATCGGTGCGTTGGCTTCAGCTTTGAGAGAAGAGGACAGGCATTCAAACCGAGGAACAAATTTGTGTTTGTGAGTTCACGAAAATTTAATATTGCCAAGTTGAAAACCCATATTGAATCGCGGTCAACCTTTCTCGTGGCTAATTAAGTCGTGTCCGGCAAGCCGGGCTTCTCTTTTGTCAAGATTGGATCTAAGTGGATGCGAGAGAAGCCCTAACCTAGGAATTATACGGCAGTGTCGATCATATGCAACCCCGCACCTCGACGGACAAGTTTCCTTTATTGGTCTAATGACCGCCCGCAGCTCGAAGTTGACTCCATTGAGAGGTTGTAGAACAAAGCTTTCGTGAATGATAAAACGTAGAGGAGAATAAAAACCTCGTAAAGATAAATAAATTAAACCAACGGCTCGAGAATGGCCGTTTTGTCGCGCAAAATGATCCGCCGGAAATTGGTCGGCAGCTCGTGCTTGACGTGGTAAGAGACCATTTGGCCAAACGGCACTGCAAACACTGCGTCGAGCTCTTCGAGTGAGCGGCCCTTGGTTTCAGGCACAAATAGCAAAATCGCAAAGAATGACACAAGATTTAGACCGGCGTAGAAGCCAAATGCACCCGTGGTGGTCATTGCTGCACGCATTCGGAAGAATGTCATCGACAACACTGTTGCGAACATGTTGTTTACCGATACAGACAAGGCCATACCGACTTCACGATGGAAGAGCGGGAATGCCTCGGGGGCATAGATGAATGGCACCGGTCCTTCGCCCGGAGAGTAGAGGGCGCAAAACAGGTAAATAAATAGGGCCATGAGACCAAGCTTGGTTTGGGGATCGCTCGACAAGTAGCTGAGACCACCGGCCAAGAGAGACAAGAACATGAATGGGAACGTCCACAGCAACAAAGGACGACGACCAACGCGATCAACGAGCGGGATAGCAGGAATGGCAAACACCATGTTGATGAGAGCGAATCCCCACGAGGCCCACAGGGCGTTGGTCTCGGAAGTCACTTCTGCGAAAATCGACGACGAGAAGAAACTCATAATGTTGATACCACACATTTGTCGGGCAATCATAAGAACGCAAGACGCAACGGTGGCTTGCTGGAGACGGTTCTTGGTGAACAGATCCAAGATACGGCGGAAAACGGTGCTCTGCTTAAGCACGGTCTCCTCAGTGGTGATCATCACGTACATGTAGTATAGGTCGCGAGCAGCCACAATCTTACTCTTGCGGAGACGCACGAGCGACTTCCACGCTTTGGCCACTTTACGCTTCTTGATGAGCCAACGGGGAGACTCGGGAACAGTGTAGCACATGAGCAGAAGGATAAGCGCTGGCAGCATCGCGCTACCCATTTGCAGACGCCAGGCGATCTTGTGAACGTCCTTGAAAATCAGATTGGCAGAGCTGCCGTAAACCATTCCGAGGGCGACCATCATATTCCAGCTCACAGTAAGTGCGCCACGAATAGAGGAAGGGGCGTTCTCAGATGCGAGCACAGGAGCAGTGACTTCTTTGATTCCCACGCCCAAGCCAAGTAGCAAACGAGTAACAAATAGCTGGTACCAGTTCTGAGTGACGGCGGAGCCGATGGGGGAGACCCAGCAGAAGACGGCGGAAATGGCAAGAGTGGTACGACGACCAAGGTAGTGGTTGAGAGGGTCAGCAACCCATGCAGCGAGCAGGGTTGCACTGAGGTAGGGGGCAGAGTTAATCAAACCGACCATGAAGTTGTTATGCATGTAGTTGGGGTCGTGTTTGTTATTGATAGGAAGACCAAATTCTTGGGGGAAACTCAAGTTGGCGCCAGAGCTTGCGACTTGGTCGGCGCCCTGGACCACAGCACCCAAGCAACCAATCGTGACGGTGAGGATGAGGGGCCAGGTGATGGACCTCCACTTGTGATCGCGCTCGAAACGGAGCTGCTCGATCTCTTCATCAGACAAGCAGTTGAGTGACTCGAACGCAGATGGATTACGGGCAACAAGGGCGCCCTTTTGTAGAAGCTCAACCTCATCAGTAAGGCCGTACTTCTCAGCAAACGACTCAACTTGCTTCACAAGATCTTCTTCAGGAATACCGGCAAGCACAGGAGCCTCGCCATTCTTCTCTGCTGCGCGGAACAGGGCCTCAGCTGTTTCAGTGTTCGCTTCAATATGAGATACTTCGGCCTTGCCATCATCGGCAAGAGTTCGCAAACCATTAGGACCGCTGTGCGAGGGGTGTTCGTACTCAGTGTTCTCGTGAGTAGTGACTTCGTATTCACCCTTCTCAAGCTTGGAGTCGTCAATCATCTTGGGTGTGGATTAGACAAACAGTAGACAACGAAGATAAAACTCCGAAAATTGGGGAGGGGGGAACGGGCTATTTATGCATTTCCATGAGACGATGCAGGCGGAATAAAGGCGTGGTGGGGGGCATGCAAAATTCCGGGGAGGGGGCGGGGAAAGCGTCGATCATGCACCCCACCTCATCTGGATCGTTTCTGGGGAGAAGGGGGGACCTGGCGCGTCTGTCGCTATGACTAGATAACACAGCCACACACAACCCCCTCAGGTTACTTTGAGGAACTAAAGCATGATACTATCTAAAAGTTTACGGGATCTCACTCTATCTTTATTAAACCAAGGGCTCTTATTACTCCGTTTGAACTGATTTAATCTACTCAACCATTTTATCAACTCTTAGTCGCCCAACAAACCTGCGTTTCTTGCTTGATGGGCCTGCATGCTGACACCATCATTTGTCCCAATATGCAAGCCTGCAAGATGCGTTGTGTGGGGTTCGAGATGCTCCCCCGGAGAATTTTTCTGGGATAGGGCACGGGTTCCGGCCTCGTTCCGGAATGAATTGCCATTTGACGCGTCAGGGCCCCTCACCCCTCATCGATTAAGCGCCCTGGAGGAGTCTGTAAATAGCTCGAATCTTGGCGCAGCAACATTTTGCAATATGCCCAGGAAATTTAGTCAAGTTACCTCGGGGACTCAACATTTATTCTCAACGGTGACTATTATCGACATCGCAGCTCTGCATACGCGGCCAAAGGCACGGCCAATAATAAGTTAAGCATAGCTAGGGGATCCCTAAAGAAAATGCCCTCAACAACCAGCCTGGCTGCCAGGCAACATCAAGTGCTGTTGTCCCAACGGATCTATTTAGTCACGTGTGAGCTCCTAAAATAGGTTACCAATATTAAGAAAAGAAAGTCATCCTCTTAAAAAGTTCACCCCTCTCAGAAAAAGTTAAGGGCTCAGGGCCGTTACGTAAAAGTCCCATCCTGCTAGCCCTTCTTGTTAAAGTAGGCAGCCTTGGCGCCCAGCGATTATGCCCTAGCGTTGGGACCAAAGTCATCCTTCAAAGCCAGAAATTGGACCCCTCTCGGATTCTTTTCATCCTAACCATCTCATTAATTAAAGATGAGAGACAAGTGGAAGAAGAAGCGCGTGCGCCGGTTGAAGCGTAAGAGACGGAAGATGCGTGCCCGTAGCAAATAAGCAACTCGCACATACTCCCCTAGTGCTTGAAGTTGCAGGCCCCGTCCTCGCTTCACCGTGACCCGAGTGGCCTAGCTTGAGCTTGCTCGGTTGAGCCTACTTCTCGCGTCACGAGGAACAGCCACCCCCCATATATACACACTTTTTTTTTCTCGGCCGCTTTCATTTGCGCATGCCTCCTTTGAGAATGTTGTGCGTGGGTTGCCGTGCTGCTGCATAGTTGATCTATGCCAAGCTTGGCACTCGGCTAGGCTATAACCTATAATTTTTAGATTGTACTTAGACAAATGAAGTTTTTAACCCGACAACTATTTCTTAAAAGATGCTCGAGGAGATGGGTTTCGAAATAGAGTGCTACATTGGGGACCCAGGTGTATAAAACCAATATATATTTGCAAAGAGCCTAGGCGTTTAAACCAACATAAATATGCAGACAGCCTAGGCGTATAAACCAACGTAAAATCCAGTACTGGTAGTTATATCTATACAAGATACTGAACTTCTATAAATGCCGAGTTAGTCGCGCTTCCAGGGAAGAAGTCGCTCGTAGCTCAGGGCGCCATAGATGCCTCCGTAGCCATTGTACGTATTCCAGGCTTCAATATACCCAATGAGGGCAGTGAGCAGAGCCATTTCAATAGGAACAAAGTCCTCATTCACAACCAAATCGAATCCTTTCTTGTTGTCCAAAACGTTGACCACTCCAACCTTTTGACGGACTTCGGCCTCCTTCTGCCCAGCGTTCAACACTCGCTCCAGCGTGTGACCCTTAAAGGTCCAATGGTATTCATTGCCGTCGGCGAGTTGGAAGCTACGGTACTGGTCGAGCGCATCCACAGCGTGATTAACGACGTGCCATCCAAGCTCAAGCTCAGACCCAGCCTTAGTTTTAAACAATAGCACATTGCTACGAAGGCCAGCTCTAACAGTACCAATCGGTTTCTCGTCGTCGGGCATGTAGAGCTTGTAGGCGCCCTTAACTGCCCGTGAACGAGTCATATGGAACAACTTCTGGCTATAGTCCTGGTCCTTGAAACAGCCGTCGTCATTAGCAAAGACACTAAAGACCTTGGATCCTGTGCCAAACTCTTTGCGGATCGCGTATGTGTGTGTTCCAGCCTGGTCGGTCAACAGATCCTCACGATGAGGAGTGTAAAAGCTGCTGTCACGGTGATACGACATGAGCATCGCTTGGGCGCGGGCAAAGGGGCCCAAAAATGGGCTGAGAATTAGTTCAATCGGCATCCTGTGGAGTTTGAGAGAGTATATCAGAGTCAAATTTATTGCTCATTTATATACGTGAGGTCCATATCCCAAAAATCATGCAGCATGCCTTGTCGATCACCTGCTATGCCATGTTGGCCCTTGCCCTTAACAATTGGAGCCTAGCATTATTTCAGACGATCCATCTGCATATGCATTTAGCGCCATATTAGGAAGCTCTAGCGATAAAGTTGTCTCAGGTGCCCAAATGTCGGTTTTGACAGATCTCACAACGAAATGCTTCCACAGAAGTAGGGGAAGCGAAGCAATGAGCCTACACTTGTACACTGAACTTACCTGATTAGCGGTCACAGTTGAAAGTTGCATATAGCATTGCCGAGATACAGAGAGACTAGTAATACAGGAGAGTATTTCAAGTTTAGAGGGCGGAAGTCTGCCGAATATCTCAGCTGACGCGGATTTCTTGAAGTTTATATGCGCCTCTAGTACTTAGAAACAACACAAATTGTATCTGCTAGAGCTAGATAACTTAAATGTCACCAGAAAGGCGGCTTTATTGTATACTTATCCCCTTGAAGCGCTGTTTGGCACCATCCTCTAAGTGATCCAGAGTGTGGACTCTCAGAGTGCAAACAATTTACCTCTGTTTTTCTTGTCCAGAATAACGACAGCATCTTCAGCCTACTCAACGCTGTCTCTATTCGCTTCAATCACTGGGGTTGACAACCTCTACTGTCTGCTCTTGCTCCTTCTCAAGCCTCCACAAACAAAACAAGGAGAACAATATGAGCACCGTGATATACCGTACTGCAAAAACAAGTACAGTGTTGTTTAAAGACGAGTCTCGATAAGGCGGAAAGAATTTCCAGCAGATGTCAAATCCAAAGTCAACAATGACAATTCCACTTAGCGCTAAAACTGTGGGCTTCAGGACTCTAACTTTCTGGCATAGAGAGCATAGGAACATGACGATCGTCGACAGCGACACCAGAAGCAGGGGCACAAATGCGAAGAGATCGAGAGACGGGTCAAGCTGTAAATTGGTTTGCTCGCTCAACGCAACACCCGACACGAGCGTTAGTCTGCCCTCGAAACCGTATAAAATTCCTATCAGAATTAGAGCCGAGGCAGCATCAGTGGCCAGAACAATAAATGGCCAGACAGAAGGAGATCGACTCAAAAGTGCCAACAACCTGAGAAGCGCGTGCTCCTGGTTCTTGAGCGACCAGACTTCATAGTATTGGGCGCTTTCAGTCACCAAGTAGCTGGAGAAAAATGCTGGTGTGGCCCCACCGCACGCAGCAAGGAAAATTGACCATCTAGATAATTCGTAGCCCGCCGGTGGCGATAGTAGTACCAAAGTTATCACGAGGCTGTAGGCAAACAAAATTTCACAGTCTTTACATATCATGAAGATAAGAGCTATCCAAGCAAGACCTGACAGACACTTAGACGCCGATAATGCGTGCGAGTAGCCACATCCGTAAAGTACCGAGAGGCTCAAGATCACAGGTAGCCATACACCAACTACAGCTTGAAATATGGTGCCAATCCCCAGGGTCAGCGGTGAATATGTCTTGGATAGTGCCATCTCGGGGCCCTTTTTTCTCGTAAAAGCTCCTGACGCGGTAATAAAGTTTGCGGTCTCGTGGCTCGGGGCTCTCTTTATATGGTTGTGGAACACTGTAACGATATCGCTCTGACGATAATGCTATATACACTAAAGCTGCAGAATGCCAACTCTAAACTTTAGCCCTTAAGTGGCATAAAGACCAAGCCGAGAGTGGAGGGCGCGAAGCTAGGCTTAATTATTCCAATAACAGCTAATATGCTAGTAGCAGGCAATGTATTGCTCGCAGTACAGGACATGTAATAATATTGAGGAAAAAAGTACTTGCTATGTTCCAGCTGGCCTAATTGTAAGAGTCAAAGTTAACAGCGCGCAGAGACTAAGCTGATAATGTTATTCTGTCTCTATTTGCTTCGACCTCAGCGATATACGCGATGTGATCTGCTTTTGCCTGGGCCCTCATGGACTTCCACTGAAAGCACTTGGCGAACAAGGTGAATATCACGATAAACCTCGATGCAAAAACGAACCCTGCACTGTTCAAACATGAATTTCGATATGGTGGAAAGTATGCGTTGACAAGGTAAATACCAGAGTCAAAGAGCAAACCGCTTATTATGAATAGAAGAGGCCCAGACAAGTCTACTTCCCGAAAATACGCGTCCTTGGGAATTGCTCCAGTCTCTCCACGGTTTTTCCAGTCTCTTTCTTTAAATTCTTCGTATTCCTTAGAAGTCAACCATATTCCGAGAATCACGAACCCAGAATGCACCAGAGAAACAACCGTAAAGATGGGCAAGTCCTCTACAAACCGTCGTCCATATTGCTCGCCCATAAACGAACTCAGGCTCTCTTTGAAGCCGAAAAAGGTTCCTATGAGCACAAGGGCGGACGCGCCCTCGCATGCCAGGACCAAAACTGGCCAAATAGAACCAGATCGGCACAAAAGCGACAACAACCTGAAAAATGCCTGCTCTTGACTTTTGAGCGACCAGGTATCATAGTCAATAGCTTTATCCGCTGCCAAGTATTTGGACGCAAATGCAGGAGTTGCCCCACCGCATACAGCGAAAAATATCGACCATCTAGATATCTCACTATACGGTGTTGGCGACAGGATTATCAAGATCAGCACGATGCTGTAGGCGAACAAGGCCTCGCAGCCATTCATAATCATGGATATCAAGGCAACCCAGGAAAGAATTGAAATGAAGCAGTAGCCTAATGGCGAGTCCAAACCGTAGACAATAATAAAATTCAAGATCACAGGTAGCCATACTCCAACGACAGCCTGAAATATAATGCCAATGATCAATGCTTGTGTTGAGTACATTTCAGATCAATCTCGTCCTTTCGAAGGTGTCTTTCCCATTGACTTGATTAAAGTTCATCGGTTCTGACGGCTAGCTTCCGTCTTTATATGGCCATTGGGTCCTATTTTAGGAAGAACTGGGACTATGGTACATAATTTAGTGCCGAAAAGAACCTTAATTGGTCTGTTGTCAGCTCAAAGGTTAGTTCTAGGGAAAAGAAAATGTCCACGGGTACAGTGTCGCATAAAAATGTGAGTTCTTTGGCCACATATGACTCTTCTAGTAGTTTTTTTAGAAGTGGGTCTCTATCCTTATAATTTTAATATTTGTCCTCAATTGTCTAGCTCGGGTTGCTTGACCGTTACGAGTAAAGTTAGGTGATGTGCCATTGTCGTGGTAGGCAGGTTCACCAGAGCATGAAGCTCTCACCCGCAAGTGTTTTCGATTATTGACATCTTTTACACCGGACTAAAGGCTCCGGAAGGCATTGAGTTAATTTGCACTGGACAGGTCTAGGTTTTGTGGTGTGTACATGTACATGTATGTACGTACTCGGTAGTAATGAAACGGTCGAGTAAACACGCACGAAAAGGATCAGCTATTGCCCCTACTGTAGTGAGTTCCTTCTTTACTATGCTAAATTAAAAGGGATCCGTGGTGTATGTACACAGAGATGTATGCAGTTGAAGGCTTGGAGTTCCCTCTTGATTGTCAGTTGTCACTGCAAACTTGCACAAGCTGCGACAACTCACGCACAACTGAGTACAAGTCGCAACTCGTCTGTGTTGCATGTCTACTCATGGTGGTCCTCTTATATGCTGAGACAGCCATCTATAGATAAGGTACATCTGATAACTCCGTTTACAATTCAAACAACCATTTAATCACGTGAGCTTTGAAATCTGAATTTACAGTAACAACTCAGTGTGAAGAAACTGTGTGTACATGTAAAATTGTTACTGCTAGTAACTCTGTTGAACCTGCCATAACAGAATCGATTATAGCTGCTACGACCTTTATTTCAATGAATATTCAAGAAAGTTCTGTGAATGCTTTTTCCGGCCATTTTATCTAATTCTAGGCTTAAAATGCTGTAGATATTGTTGAATCCTCCCAAAAAAAAAATTGCCGATTACCAGACTCGAACTAGTGACCTTTGTGTGAACGTAAAATCCTCACGAATTTGATACAAGCACAACGCTCTGCCAACTGAGCTAAACCGGCATTTTCGTAAAAGTGATCGGGTGGTGGTTAATAGACGCTCACGTTTTGTAAAGGATTAACAACGAACACACCCGTTTGAACATAATAACAGGGAAAAATGATAAATTCGACAAATTTTATAAATAGCTATTTTGCACATTCATCCCGCAGGGTCTTGCGTTGCGCATGACTAGGGCGCTTGACTCTGTTCCACAGTGTGACCTTGGAGTCGAACACAAACGTCCATATCACTTTGACCCAAGACTTGTGATAAGGTAGCGGGGCGTAGAAGTCGTCTGCAATACGACGAAGTTCTGGAAGACGGGTCCACGCAATATAAGGGAAATCGTGATGCTCGCTGTGGTACCCCGCGTTATATACAAACACGTTAAGCCAGCCATAGTAGCTAAACGTTTCAGGATACTGGACCTTAGGATCGCGCTTGGACGGCGGGTCTAACAAGTAGTGCTCGGCAATAAAATGCCCAGCAATAGGATGCAAGGAGCCGGCGAGGAATGCGGACGCAAGGAGGTACCAGTATGCCATAGCGCCCCAAGACGAAATAAGGAGGTAGTCTGCAGCCACTTGGACAACGATATTGAGAAAATGTACCCATGTGAGGCTCAGCTGAACCAGAAACACTGGGCGTAATGCATAGAAGAATAGTTGGAAGGTCGCAAAGAATGCTTTTCCAGCTACGCTAGATAGAAACATTGCCTCGAGGCTCGTCGGGAGGTCAGTATCAAACGCGGGCTCACCCATATGCTTGTGATGTAGAAGGTGGTATGGACCAAAGCTAGCCGAATAGGGTACTCCGATCGGCAAGTTTGCAACAATGCTGAACAGTCGGTTGTAAATTGGGCGCTGGAAACCGAGGTTGTGGCAGAACTCGTGAATAGCCAGGAACAAGTTCGAGTCACAAGTGGCCCCAACGAAGTATGCCGTGAGCCAGAACCAAGGACTGCTGAATTTTGAATTGCGAAGGAGATACGCACAGGTGAATTGAACTGTTACTACGCCAAGAACCACCCACTTCGTTCGCGGCTCAGGGCCAACAAGTTTTGTCACTTCCGGGTGCTTGGCAATAATCTCCATTCTACGCGTCCGATGAGGTTCTTCCATATACGTGAGGAAGAACCTCTTGTCGATTTTCTCTTCCTTTACCCCCATCCTACTAAATTTTCTGTGTCTAGCGCCCTGTCGGCAAAAGTGATTCTAGACTCAGGAGTGAATGAGCGAGATCGTGTCTAGTCGTCTACAAAACGTCAAATGTAATTTCATCAGCTGGGAATTTGTCACGTGGTATACGCGTTCGTGGTGCCACGCCTCATTCCCTTCTTTCTGCCATGGGGCTCATACTTCAAAGGTGAACTGGGCTCGCAAAATCGCATAGTTTTTTTATATTGTGCTGTATCTTAAGATCAAGAAGCGAACCGATTCGGAATTGACTTGATGAAGTGATCCCTTTCGCAGATTAGCTCCTTCAGATCTACTGACGACATGAGCGAATTGACGTCTGAAAACTCATGAGAGATCAAAAAGAGCGCAACCAAGTATCAAACGCAAATTTCACTTCCTAATTAATGAAATCTCCGCCTCGGTCGATTCAAACTCTAATGTATTGTGTGAGACAGGACTATGCCAGTAAACCACATAGAAGCACTCCATTTCTAAGGCTGTGAGCTACCTATATACTTGCAGTTTTAGTAACATACACCAGAGCAAGGTCCAACTTTCAAAGACACACGGGTTCGCTATCAATCGCCATAAGATTGTGACACTCATGGTATATTGCCCAAAATATACTTTCAATTTACGGGGGCATCATCAATTGGTTGAATAGAATGACGCCATAGCCTGTCAACGACACAGCTTGTGACTCGGTTGGCCTCATATGAATTGGGACATTCTGGCCAAGAGTTACATAAACTGGCACAAAGAGGGGATTTACGTCTGCAAAGTATATATATACACATCCCTACCGATCCGAGGATGCTTCGCAAGGTCGCCAGGATGCCCCTCCGTGCACGGATTGACCCGAAGATGCTGCCACGACTGCACTCCACGGTTGCTGCGCCAGACAGCGATGAGGTGCTTTTCCGGTCGTACGGTGCAGTGAGAGAAATCTCCCTCAATCGGCCCAAGAAGCTCAACGCAATTAACGAGAACGTTGTGGACCTCATCCACCCGCGATTGACAGAATACGTCAAGAGTGACCTCGTTGGCGTTACTGTGCTGCGTGGAGAGGGTGGCAGAGCCCTTAGCGCTGGTGGAGACGTCGCCGCCCTTGCGATTAAAGCTCGTGATGAGGGCTTGGAGGCGAGTGCGAGCTCCAACTCGCGATTTTTCCGCAAAGAATTTGGCCTCAACCATCAGATTGCCACTTACCCGAAGCCCTACGTTGCATTCATGGACGGTATCACCATGGGAGGCGGCGTGGGACTTGCGATCCATGGCAGCTTCCGCATTGCGACTGAGAAGACTTTAATGGCCATGCCTGAGACCACGATCGGGTACTACCCTGATGTGGGAGGTATTTGGTTCCTGTCTAAACTTGACGATGAGCTCGGCCTGTTTTTGGCCCTCACATCCGAGCGCGTCGCTGGCTACGATGCCTATAAACTTGGACTTGCGACCCACTATGTGGGCTCAAGCCGGTTGCCCGAGCTGCATGGAAGACTCACCGAATTTGAGCCTGGCAACCGTGGTACTACGCCCGCCAACTCACCGGAGTACTTCTCGCTCATCAATGATGCCATCGAGGATTTCGCTACCGAGCCACCTCTCACATTCAAGAGCGCAGCATACCTTGAGCCTGAAAATAGGGACTTGATCAGCAAGTGCTTCAAGTATGACACTGCTGAGGAAATTGTGCACGCTCTTAAGAACGCGGGCACCGAGTTTGCCACCAAGACGGCAGAGACTATTGAGTCGAGATGCCCAACCAGCATCAAGGTGACATTGTCTGCCTTCCGCAGATTCAGGGCTCTCGACATCCGCCGTGCCTTCGAGCAGGAGATGAATGTGGCGAATCACTTCATGCTTAACCCGAACTTCCCTGAGGGCGTGCTGTCGCTACTGGTGGACAAGCGCAAACCTGAGTGGAAGCCAGCCACGCTTGCGGAGGTTCCTGAGTCCTCCGTTCAGGAGTTTTTCGAGCCTTTGCCAGAATTTGAACCTCTGCAATTCGCTAATGAGAACACTTTCAAAGAGTACCCCCACAAGTTTGGCCTGCCGTCGACCGCTGACATTAAAGCGTTTGTTATTGGAGAGACGAGCCCATCAGAATCAAAGGCAACCAGGGGTGACGTGCAGCGATTCTTTAGAAACAAACTTGGTGACAAGCTTGGCCTCGAGGCACACATAGATGAAGTACTGCAGCGCAACACGCGTCCCGACTCTTCGGACGCAGAGCTACTTGATTGGAACTACTAGTTCAGGTGCTCAAAACTTAGTACATAGCGCAACTTTATCCTGTATTTCTCTTATGAACTTGATTAATTGTGACTAGCGAGCACTTAAGTGTAGCTTCGCCAGTATGTTATCACATGTAAACACCCGTACTGACATTAGTATGGAAGTGACGTCAGCGATAGCCTTAACTCCACCAACGTGTATACTATTATGCCCGTGTATAAAGACGAGTGTGTTTATACGTTTGACACGCCCGAATCGCCACTTGGCATTGATGTGTGCCTCAAATGCTTCATAGCCACGTCGCCCCATCCGCAGCACAATTTTACTGATGCCCACGTCAAACAAACAGGCCACAGCGCTTTCCTCAACGTACGCAAGGTTCCCCGCGAAACAAGTGGCGAGCCCGAGACGCTCACCAAGCTGGAAATCAGAGCAGAAACCGATGCAGACAAATTCGATCTAGTGACTGCCTTCAAAGCACTCGACACTTCTTTATCCGAGAAGGATTTTGCGCATGAAATCGAGACGGTGCTCACGGCAGACTCCTACGCGAAAGCACAGGAGGTCATGGCTTGGGAACTCGAAATTGAGCCGTGTGTACACGTAGTAATGCTTGAGACAGCAGCCATTGAGCCATCCGTGGAACACCGTCGCCTCGACAAGTGCAGCAAGTGCGACCTCACATCGAACTTGTGGATTTGCTTGTGGTGCGGCGAAGTGAGCTGTGGTAGAGCTCAATTTGGTGGTGGCGGCGGCAATGATCATGCACTCGAGCATTTTGGAGCTACTGAGCACCCACTGGCCGTCAAACTTGGCAGTATCACCCCTGAAGGTAAGGCGGACGTCTATTGCTACGCCTGCGACAACGAAGTCACGGATCCCCAACTCGCAGAACACCTACAGCGATGGGGAATTGATGTGGCCAAACGTAGCAAGACAGAGAAGTCACTTGTAGAGCTTCAGCTTGAGCAGAACATGAAGTGGGACTTTGGAGGCAGCGCTGATGAACTTGTGCATGGCCCTGGTCTCACGGGACTCAAGAATCTCGGGAATACATGCTATCTAAATTCGTGCATGCAATCGTTTTTTGCTCTGGACAAGTTCAAGGGCCTTTTCCCGGCAAACTCACCCGAGGAAATCGCCTCAGAGCGCGAAAAGTACTTGGACCCGGCCCAGGATGCATGGACCCAGCTTCGCAAGGTTCAGGATGGTTTGCACAGTGGTCGATACAACGTGGTGGCTCCAGACATGATCAAGGCCTTGTTCGGCAAGGGCCATTCTGACTTCAGCACCATGCAACAACAAGATGCTTTCGAGTATTGGGGCCACATGCTCGATAAGATCACGAAAGCCGCCACGACTAAGATCGATCGTGATCCAGTAGCAGAGGTCCTCGGCTTTGCGACTGAGAGGCGTGTGGAGTGCATGCAGTGCCACGCAGTGCGCTACACCGAGGAGGCTCAGCAGAGCCTGTCCTTAAATGTACCCATCGAGGAAATCGGAAATGATGAGTACAGACCAATCGGGATTGAGGAGATGCTAGAAGGATTCGTCGCTCCCGAGACGATCGAAGGCTACGCTTGCCCTGGATGTCACAAGACCACCACCGCGGTATCCACAACTGGATTCAAGACCTTCCCTCACGTGTTAGTGATCAATGCGAGGCGCTTTAGAGTGGTGAACTGGGTTCCCGAGAAGGTGAATGTACCTGTCATAGTGCCGGAGGTGGGAATCTCTCTTGAAGAATACGAAGGCTCGGGTAGTCAGCCTGACGAGCTCATCGTCAAAGATAAAGGGTTCGTGCCTGATCCCTCTGCATTGGAAATGCTTGTTGGGGCTGGGTTCTCCCGCGACAGATGCTTGTCGGCATTAGAGGCTGCCAATAACGACGCGGAGCAAGCCATGGAGAACTTGCTTAATCCCAAATTTGAGGGCCCTACGGAGGCTATCGGCAATTCTGAGCTCTCCAGCGAGTCTGTCACCTCGCTTGAGCTTATGGGCTTCCCCAGACCTCTTGCTCAAGCAGCATTGAGGGCAAATAAAGGCTCAATAGAGGCTTCTGTAGAGTGGCTCTTTTCAGGACACACGGAGGCTGACGCCCCTCCTCCTGAGGCCACCCCTGTGAAGAAGTCTACGCCCATCGATTTTGGACTCAAGACGCCAGGCACAAGGTACCGCCTGAGCAGTGTCATATGTCACAAGGGCACAAGCGTCCATGTTGGCCATTATGTCTCAGCAATCGAACGAGACGGCTTCTGGTACCTATACAACGACGAGCGCGTGTCTAAAGGAGCGGATGCCGCTGAGCTTCAACAGTACGCTTATATGTACGTGTTTGAACGTGTCGACTAAAATCCATTCGATGGAGAGCGAACTATTGGATCTCATTAAAACCTGGCAAGCCAACTTCATGGTACCTTTCGCAGTCATAGCTGGACCCTGGTTCGGTGTATTGCTCCTCAGCGTCAAAGTTCGAGTTGTATGGAACGTAGACAAGACTGTTAGCCGACCACGCAAGGAGCCCATCGCCAATACCCGCCAAGTGCTGTGCCTTGAACCCTAAATCCATGAATCCTGGTGTCTGGGGCCACAGGACTACTACTCTCCCATCATAGACCGTGCCGAATGCCGTCTTATGGCTCCATACGATTTCTTTGATACGGCCCTTGTGCTTAATCTGCGTCAAGACAAGACCCTTAGCCAAATCGCAGATTTCAATAACATCGTGGCCTAAACGACTGACAAGGTCTCCTTGTTGGTCTACCGAAAGAAGCTCCGGAGCAGTTGACTTGAATCGAGGCACTTCGGAAGCTTTTACAAACGAATCATCGTTGAAATTGTATACGGTCGTTGATGTCGTGCGCTGACAATCAGGCCTGCGATGCAGCTGTAGATCTATGGCCTTCATACCGTCGCCATCTACGATCAGGAGAGTTTCACCATTCTGAGCCCACTCAAGTTGGGCAGCACAGCCTGTGGCTTGATATTTACGAAGAACAAAGCCATTGGCCGCAGCCAACATGACACTGCCGTCAGCAATATCAGCATATACCAGCAAGGCTTCTGTTGGATGTGCGCGCAGTAAATGGGCACAACATGTTCGCAAAGAAAACGCAGTTGTAGAATTCACAGCATCGCAACCCACACGAGTGATCGTAACACAATCGACGCTTCTGATGCGATTGAGATTCAGAACGACGTCAAGAGCGCGCAAATAAACGGGAGCTTGCTGGGGCCGGTGTACGCGTTGAAGCGATCGAATTATGGGGCTCTCGATTCCCAGATATACTTCAACAGCCTCATGCTCCGCGGTAATGATCACAAACCTCTCATGGTCATCGAGCCATTCAATTGAGCATACATTATACTCATGCTGCATATCCGTGCTTAAAAGTGGTTCAATTAGATTGTCAGGGGAGAATACCTGTAGTAAACCATCGCGCAGAACTGCCACGCGCTCACGGGAAGTGCCCACGACAATAGCCATAATGCAGATTGTAAGTTCAAAGTACGTAATTTCACTTCACAATATCATATCATATCATATCATATCGATATATGTCACTGTAGACGTGAGTTTAAGTCTCACTCGATATTAAGAGTGCAAACAAGATTTACCGGTAATTGTTTACAAAGGTAGAGTGGTCCCTTGTTAATCTCGCATGACAGGTATGGAAAATGAATACTAGATATACAATAAACACTCAATTGAGCTTACGGCGAGCTTCAACGGCCTCGGACAGGTCCCTAAGAACCTTTTCGGTCGTGGGGAAATCGATGCAGGCGTCCGTAATCGAAACACCGTATTCAAGGGCATCCTTGCCCTCGGCAGGAACATTCTGGCGACCTGGTCTGATGTTTGACTCGATCATAACGCCACAGATTGTGTTGTTACCACTCTTGAGCTGCTTCGCGATGGAATCGGCGACAATGGGCTGGTTGTTATGGTTCTTTTGTGAGTTGCCATGGCTGCAGTCAATCATGATACGGGCCTTACCGTTTTTAAGAAGGCCGGCCTTTTCAAGCTGCTCGCCAACCTGCTTCACCGATTCAGGGTCGTAGTTTGTGCCGTGTTTGCCGCCTCTGAGAATAACAAAGCAGTCTTGGTTACCCTCAGTGCCAACAATGGCCACGTTTCCGGGCTTTGTGACAGAGAGGAAGTGGTGAGGATGCGAAGCGGCACCAATGGCATCAATAGCGACTTGAATGCCGCCATCAGTACCATTCTTGAAACCGACAGGGAAGCTGAGGCCAGATGCGAGCTCACGGTGCAGCTGACATTCAGTCGTGCGAGCACCAATAGCACCTAAGCTGATGAGATCACTCAAGAACTGGGGAGAGATTGTATCAAGCATCTCGCCGGCGATCGGAAGCTTCTCGGTCAATTTAACGAACAATTCACGGGAAATACGCAGACCCTTGTTGATTTTGAAGCTTTCGTCGATATCAGGATCATTGATCAGACCCTTCCAGCCAACAGTGGTCCTTGGTTTTTCAAGGTAGGCCCGCATAATAATGAGCAGATTTCCCTTGAGTTCCTCGTTAAGCTTTGCTAGCTTGTCGTTGTATTCTAACGCAGCCTTGGGATCGTGCAAAGAGCATGGTCCAACCACTACAATGACCCGGTCGTCTTTTCCTTCGAGAATTGCAGTTGCAGCATCGCGGGCTGCGACAATGTTCTCAATGCTTTTTTCTGATGCTGGAATCTCACTCTGGAGGAGATCGGGGGAGATCAATGGAGAGTATCCGCGGATTCTCCAATCCTCGGGCCGTTTTCGGTCACCAACATGCTCGTTGATCAGATGTAAAGGAGCCATTTTGAAAAAAATATCCCTTTCTTTATTTTTTTGTTTTGTCTTGAAAGCTACAAAATTGTAGAAAAGGAACTTGATCGGATTTCAAAAACTGAAAAATCCACGCAGCCGACCTGTCCAATTTGACTCATTGTCAGCGATTTCGGGCTTTGGTCCCACCCAAGTCGAGGTTCTCGAAGCGTGCATACACACGTGTAGACTCTGGGGTGCAGTTTATCATAGCCTCACGTGCCTTGAAATTTGCGATACAGGCACTTATGCGTTTGAGAAGCTTTGGGAGATTTAAACTCACGCAGGGAGTGCTAATCACTGCCATGCTGTAGAAGCGTAGCTTCACGTAACCGTTTGGGCGAGAAATAATTGACCAAAAACGCTGAGAGAGACATAAATAAATAAATGTTTCGGCGCGAGATCAAGCAAGCAGTTCCTGCCATCGACGACATTGTCTCGGACTATGCGTCTGGATATGTTGACAGCGTGGAAGAGAAGGCTTCTCAACCTGAGACTGCTCAGTTACTTGACCTTGAGTCGGAGCTCAATTTCGTCTGCGAGCTTCTTGTAAGCGCTGGTGGTGACCCGACAATTGTGAGTGAGCTCCGGAGCAAAATCTGGAAGCCTCTCAGTGATACCTATCAGAAGAATGTCAATAGAACTCAGCTCAGCCAGAGCCAGCGTGTTCTGGATAGAGATACTCTTCTGAATGCCCAACAGAACAATGCAATGAAGTTCGAGGCTGCCACTGAAGCAGTGGACATTGACTTGCTGACGGGCACTCGTAAGGTCGAGTCGCGTGTGGACCGCAAGAAGCTTGCGAAGCAGGAGAAGAAGATCGCCGCCAAGCTCGCCAAGCGTGAGAATGATGGCTTCATGAAGGAGCTCAAATATGAGCAGTCGAAGCTTATCTCTGACGACCCAAGTCAGAACCAGAGCTACGATGAATTCTTCCTTACGGTCAATCCGCTTGAGCTTGGTTCTGATAGTGCTGCTGGTAAGTCCAAGGACATCAAAATCGAAAACTTCGACCTTTACGTTGGCGCTGGCACGCGTATCCTCTCCGACTCCACCCTCACGCTCAGCTACGGTCATCGCTACGGTCTTGTTGGTGCTAACGGTATTGGTAAATCAACGCTTCTCAAAGCACTCAGTCGCCGTGAGCTGCCAGTTCCTCAACATATTACCATCCTTTACGTCGAGCAAGAGGTGACAGGTGACGACATGTCTGTACTACAAACCGTTCTTGATGCTGATGTTTGGCGTAAGTACCTCCTCAAGGACCAGGACCGTATCACAAAGCGTTTGGACGCCATTGCTGAGGAAGTCGCTGCTAATGGTGACGACGAGGCGCGCACTAAACAGCTCGACCAGGAAGCAGAGACGCTTAACTCCAACCTTAATGACATTTTCGACAAGCTCAGCGACATTGAATCAGACAAGGCCGAATCACGGGCCTCGGAAATTCTCAATGGACTTGGATTCTCAGAAGAGGCGCAGAAACGGGCTTCGAAGACATTCTCTGGTGGTTGGCGTATGCGTTTGTCGCTTGCCAGAGCTCTGTTCTGCAAACCCGACTTACTTATGCTTGATGAGCCGTCTAATATGTTGGATCTTCCGTCCATCACGTTCTTGTCGAACTACCTCCAGAGCTACCCATCAACTGTGCTTGTTGTGTCGCACGACCGTGCGTTCCTCAACGATGTTGCCACAGACATCATTCACCAACACTCTGAGCGCCTTGACTATTACCGTGGTGCCAACTTTGATAGCTTCTACGCGACCAAGGAGGAGCGCTTCAAGCTTGCGAAGAAGGAGTATGACAACCAGATGGCATACCGCGAGCATCTCCAGACCTTCATCGACAAATTCAGATATAATGCTGCCAAGAGCTCAGAAGCTCAATCTCGTATTAAGAAACTCGAGAAGCTGCCTATACTCGAAGAACCAGTCGAGGAGACCGCAACTCGATTCACATTCCCCGACCCCGACCCATTATCGCCTCCTGTGCTTCAGCTGTCCGATGCTACCTTCACTTACGATGGCAGCAAAGAGCCGACTTTGCGCGATGTCGACATTTCTGTGGACCTCGAATCTCGCATCGCTCTTGTTGGTGGTAATGGTTGCGGTAAGACCACCCTTCTTAAAATCCTACTGGGCTCACTACAGCCTCAGATTGGCCACGTGAGTCGTCATCCACGCTTGCGCATTGGATACTTTGCCCAACACCATGTTGATGGAATGGACCTCACTGTCAATGCTGTCGAATGGATGGCCAAGATCAAGCCAGGAAAGGGCGAAGAGGAATACAGACGAATCCTTGGTGGCTTCGGTATCACTGGTACGCTTGCACTACGCAAACTGGGTGTCCTATCTGGTGGTCAGAAGTCTCGTGTTGCCTTTGCCGTATTGGCGCTGTCTAACCCGCACATCCTCGTCCTCGATGAGCCTTCGAATCATCTCGATATTGCTGGCTTGGACGCTCTGGCTGATGCACTACAAAGATTCAAGGGCGGCATTCTCATGGTATCCCACGATGTTACCACCATCCAACGCGTTTGCAAAGATATTTACGTCACCGCTGATGGAAAGGTCACAAAGACCCAAGGCACTATCGAGGACTACAAGAAGTACATCCTTAAGGAGTCCACTGGCGCTGGTGTCGTAAAGAAACATTAGTTCGACTATCTGAAACTTAGGTGTTAATAAATTATTTTTTTTTTCTTAGGAGTTTACTCTAGAAGCATCTTCACCGAGCGCTTTCCAGTCTTCTCGTCCTTCACGCTGTGGACAAATACCTTGACCTTGTCAAACACAGTAACGACACGTCTTCCTTTATGAGTATCAACTGTGAGGGTGTAAGTGTCCTCATCCAAGTGAGCCTGCTCAGCAGGCTTGTCACAAATGTCGGACAAGTGAATGATACTCTCGAGACCAAACTTGGGCACGAGAATACCGATGCCATTAGCAAAGACCTTGACGACATGGCCCTCTTGAACGGAGTCCTTCTCCTTAAGCATTTGACCAACATAGTACTCAATTGACGCCCGTCCTGCCAACTGTGCGTTGCGGTGACGGGAGTTGATGTTGTCGGTGATGCTATCGAGTCTGTTCTTGAGGTAATGACTTTCAGGGAGGTCGGCATACTCTATAGCACCAGCCAGCTGGCGATGAACGACCACATCCGCATAACGGCGAATCGGAGACGTGAAGTGAGTATAGATGTCTGATGCGAGGCCATAGTGACGGAACTCCGGAGGAGCATAATTTCCAGCAACGAAATACTCTGCGGCCATCATACACCGCGTGGCCATGATACGAACCAAGGTATTGAAGAATGGGTCCTCAGGATCCACAATTGTATCCAGAGAGTCAGCAAGCGCCTTTGAGGAGTCGAGATCGATAACGGGCATGCCGCGACGCCTGAGCTGGTCATTAAGCTCCTCAAAATTTGTAGCTGGGGGAGCTGCGTGACGTCTCAGCATCGCAGTCTGCGGGTACGCATCGTAAATCTTGCGGGCGACAGAAATATTGGCGAGTAACATAAACTCTTCAACCAATGAGTTTGTCGGGACGGCCTTCTTCACTTCTACGCTTGACGGATCCGAGGTCTCAGAGTCTGTCAGGACCTTAACTTCTGGGGAGGCAAGATTGAGGGCACCATCGTCCAAGCGCTTCTGGCGAAGTTTACGCGAGAGATCCAGCAAAATTCTCATGCCCTTGGTGAGATCATCTTGATTATCTTTCCCATCGATCCATGCTTGAGCCTCTTCGTATTCAAACGCACGGCGAGACTTGATGACGGACTTGGTATATTCCACACTCACAATCTCAGCATTAGGGGTCATTTCCCAAATGACGCTGAATGCATAGCGCTCCACATCAGGACGTAAAGAGCACAAGTCTGTACCAAGAAGGGCAGGGAGCATATCTATACGGCGGTCAACAAGATAAGTTGACGTAGCTCTTGACGCACCTTCAATATCCAGGGGGGTGTCAGCCTTGACGAAGTGAGTTACATCTGCAATGTGCACACCGACATGATAGTTGCCGTTGGGCAAAAGGTGGGCGTGCAAGGCGTCATCGATATCCTGACACCTGGGAGGATCAATTGAGCAAATGAGGAGATCACGCAAATCTCTACGGCCGGGCTCGCCATGCTTTGGTCTCCATTCTGAGCCCTCGGAGGGAAGGCAGGCCAAGGCGGCAGGCGGGAATGGTCTGTACTCTATATCGTGCTCAAGCAAGATCGCTTCTGTTTCTGCCTGGTGGCTCTCGATGGCACCGAGCTCACGAATGAAGTGTCCCTCGGGGCTGCGGGACCATTCGGGCCAGTCATCCACGGCCACAACGATGCGCTGGTCCTTAAGAGCTTGCGGTCGTCTGGTGCGAATGCGGATACGTGGGACGCGCTTATCGAGAGGTCTAAACAGGACGCTCCGGAGCGCTCCTGTATCAGGCGCGGTCCCTATGCTTTCAGGCACAATCTGGCCAACGTAAAATCTCCAGTTGCGTTTGATAATGGCGACGACTTTAGCAGTTGGAGTAGCTTTTGAATCGTGAATATTATCGGCGTTGAGTAGTTTGCGCTCGTCACGCGATTCGACGCCCTCCTCTTTATCCTCATCAGCATCCAAAACGGTTTCATCCGCAATCTCAGCCAGGGGCCGCTGCCATTCTGCTTCAGGCAAGATCTGGATAGCTACTTGGTCTCCATCAAAAGCACGATTGAGGTGCTCTCTGCCAATAATCAGCACTGGCTTGGGGTGGTCGCCAGTGTAAACAGATGCTTCAAGGTAGTTGTACCTGCTTATTTGCAGCTTGCCCTTACAAAGAGAGCCCTGTTGCAGACCACCAAGAACCTTCGACGTGCTGAGATGTTGCTCATAAATTGACTCTTTTTGTGCAGCGCCAGGTCGCGGTCTGCCCTCGAGCTCCTGATCATCTTCTTGGGCTCCGTCAGGGAGCACGTCTATAAGGTCTGGGTGGAACTTTTTGACATATTGTTGGATGGAAGCAGCATTAATGCCATCTTTGGCAGCTTGCTCCCGGTTTTTACGGTCATTACTCAAGAGCAGAATCGGGACTTGATCCTTGAGGTGAGCCTGGTACCATTGGGCGACCTTGCGGATCGCTCTATCATTGTAGTCATTGACGGTTTCCCTGGGCTCTCTTGAAATATAAGTTTCTTTACGGAACTCATTGTGGAACACATAAAAGCGCTTGTCACCGCCAGTCATGGAAGCGGTTGTGAGAGCCCTGAGTCTTGTGTAGAGAGGAAGACTACGGTTACGCACCTCGTCGAGAACTACTTGGGGCACAATGACATCGAAAAGCGCGTCAGGATGCTCGAGCAAATCCATAGCCTTGAGGACGATATTGGTATCGAGAATCACGTAGTGAGGACCTTCCTTAGGCTCATTGCGAAGCACAGGACTGAGGGTGTTGCCATGGGCATCAGGAACGGTGTCAAACACGCACTGCGAGCACAACTGAGAACCGCAAGGAACATCTTTTCTTAAGTATTGTTCACGGTAGACCTTGACTGCATTTCCGGCTTTTGTTGAGCGTACAAAGACCTTCTGAGCCACGCTCTGTTGCGAGCTTCTCTTTGCAAGCATAGAGATAGGTGTGTACAATGTAGGAAAGATTTGCCAGGCAGTGAGATTTACTAATGACCAGTGCTTGAACATTTTCCAAGCAGGCGGAGTTCTGGTATGAGAACTAGTAAAGGTGGAAATGATACTAGGCTAGTTTAATTATTTTTTTGTTCTGGTTAATTTTTTTGAGCAACATGGCAAGGGTGCACTCTATTTAGTCGCGGTCGAAGACTCGGTGGCAGTTTGACGACGCCACTCGAGGTATGCTTTACGTCGAGATATAAGGTCTTGGAAATGAGGCCGGCTCTCGAGTAATTGGTATTGGTTATCTCCGTTAGCTGCCTGAGCCGCGTGCTCTTCAGCCAGCGCGAGTGGTTTGAGATCACTGAGATTGGACCAAACAGCGCCAATTATAACCAGGAGCACACCTAAAAGAACTTCGACAATAATCTTATGAGGTTAGTATCAGAACACGAACCGCGAAAAAAAGAACCACGAACAAGTTCTGTGGTTCGGCAGCCGCACTTGTTGGGCGGTATACTTACGTCTTTGGGCGCCGCAGGAGCGTGGTCTCCGAGGGCTTTGTGGTGATGAACAAACTCTCTGATGGAGTATATACTATGCAAGATGAAGCTGATTCCAAGCACGCCCACGGCAGAAAGCATCTTCCAATGTAGTTCTAGGTCACCAGTGATGAATTGTAGTACGCGGACGCCCTGGCTTGGATCAGCTGACTGCGCTGAATGACGATGGAGCTTAGGGTGGTAGTGGCATCACATGGCTCATAATCACGTGGCTTTGGATTACAGTCACCCCCCTTCCCCCCCCAAACGGTCAGAGCCTAAGACCAAGTACAAGTGGAGGCTGGTTTTTTTGTAGTGATCAAATTATCACTGTTGGTGTTTTTAGTTTCTCTTTGGATCTCAATTCCACTGAAGTCACGTCAATCAGACTAGAATTACGTGGGTGGGTTTTGATGGTGCCCATTGAAGACGTGCTGAGACATAACCGCCCTGCATGGAACTCATGCAAACCTATTTCGATTGTGGGCAGCCAAAACTAGTGAGTGTCAACCAAAATAGATTCAAATCGAACTCACCAAATACCAAAAAAGCTTTTGTGCTTTGGTTTGAACACCAACTCAAACACCTTTCGGAGGCCTTTTAGCACGTGTGGGAACCCGTGCCCTGAGTGAAACCCCTTCTCTCGACCCACTGTCCAATGGACCACACACATTTTGAAGAGTTCATTAGAACTGTTAAGTTAAATACCAAAAAACTACAAAGCGAATAAGTCGTTATTTCTCATGCCTAAATCGCGAAACGTGGGTTGGGCATTCTCGGTTGGGTTATTTGAGCCTGAGTGGTATAGTCATCGGAGCAAATGCACCTGCAGAAATTTAAAACTGGCGGATGCGGCAGATAACGCCTGATCATCTATTTAGGTGAAGGGATCTACCAGGGGGGGAGGCGAGCTGCAAGGAATCAATGAAATCAAAATCACAACCAAATAAATAAAAAATGACTTACTAGTTAAAATTTTGCAAATCAAAACCAAAATTTAAATGTTATCAGATCAATCATATTTGTTACTTTCAACTTTGCATAAGTTACGTCCTTAGGCAAACGTTTGGGACTTGAGGATATACGTTTCGTCCTCTGAGTCAGCCAGTCGAAGCGGTTCGCCCGTACAGGACATACGTACAAGCCAGCTATAGGGAAAGGGTTAGGGGCGACGACGATATGCGTTCTTTTTTTTCCTCCAAGCCTTTTTACGGAGGAGTTGGGCTGTCACCAGCGCAAACCCCATCGGATACCCGGAGAGTTGTTCGATTCTCGTCATCCTTTACTTGGGTTAGTTGTCCTAATCGTCCCAAATCTGTCTATTGGCGTCCCACTTCCCTGTCCTAGATGCGCTAAACATCCCTGCCCTCCCTACCCTCTCTCCTCCACCACCTCCAATATAGCCGTAAGTACAGTAACACCCTACGCACACACACCTAGATATTTATACGCACACTCATCCCTCTCCCTTCATTTTTCCTAACCTTCTCTTGTACCTTTCCCTTTTATTGTTCAAAGTCGAACAGAAGGAAGACCTATCAAGGGCCAAGCACAGGTTTTCAATTCAGCGTAGAAAATCGTTGGTATAGCAGCAGCAGCATGGTGCGCGCTCGTGCCTCGAGGCCATCGGCGTCTCGTCAGAGCTTCCAAAAAGTAGTCGAGGGAACCTCTTCAGAAAGCTCCGATAGTGATTCGAGCAATGATAGTGAGGCCAGTTCATCTGTTTCAAGCTCGCGCCAGTCGCGTTTACAATCGCCTGCACGCGGTGCCCATCATCATAGTGGCGCCAAGCCCACCCCGGAGCGCGAGCTACGAACGCGCAGACCAAATGCGGCAGTGGCCGCAGCAGTGGCAGCCGCTGATTCAAGCTCTTCCTCGGAAGATGAAGAAAATAGCCATTCCAGTGCAAGACCAGACTCTTCTGGTGTAGTGTCTGAATCAGAGTCAGAGGCCGATGGTGCTTCCGATGGCCGAAGACAGCCGCCACAGCCCCGTCAATCAACCCGTGCAGCAGCGTCAGCAGCAAAACGAAAGAGCCTGGCTCGCTTGCCACCATCGCCGACTCAAGAACATGAAGAACAAAAGCCGACAACTCAAAAGCAGCGGCGACAACAATCAACCCGCTCCGCCAGAGAGCCCAAGCACCCGGCCAACCCTCGCGAAGAATCTTATTTGTTGGGCAATGTCGATGTCAAGAAATGGAGAAGAGAAGAGGCTGTGCGTCGTTTCAGATACCTTTTGGACCTGAGCGATGTGTTCCGTCACTTTGTTGATATGCGTGCACAACGAGATCCAGAGTTCCGGTCTATTCTTGACGAAGCCGAGGAAGCCAACCGGGCCAGCGATGGTGCTAGACGAAAAGGTGGCAGAACAAAAGGCCGTGGCGGACGAAGGGGTCGGAAATCTGCCCAGGAAGCCGAGGAAGAGGAATTCTTGGAGGAGCCAGAGGCCGACGAAGGCCCCATCACTGTTTTCACCGAATCACCCGCTTTCCTCCGGGGTAAATTGCGTCAGTATCAAATTGCTGGCCTTAACTGGCTGATCTCGCTGTTCCAGAACTCAATCTCAGGCATTCTAGCCGATGAAATGGGTCTCGGAAAAACCTTCCAGTGTATCTCGTTCCTAGCTTACCTGAAGCAAGTTCGCTCTATTCCTGGTCCCCACTTGGTGATTGTGCCCAAGTCAACGCTACAAAATTGGGCCCGCGAGTTTGAAAAATGGGCCCCAGAACTTGAAATTGTGGTGCTTAGCGGTGACAAGCAAGAACGCGCCCAAATCGTCCAGGACAAGATTCTTACCTGCCAATTTGGCGTGTGTATCACGAGTTTCGAGCTGGTGATTCGCGAAAAATCCGCCCTTCAACGCTTTGCATGGCAATATATCATTGTCGACGAGGCTCACCGCATCAAGAACGAGGAGTCCATTTTGTCGCGGATCATGAGAGCCTTATTCTCTCGGCATCGCTTGTTGGTAACAGGCACTCCTTTACAAAATAATTTGCATGAGCTGTGGGCTCTGCTCAACTTCTTGCTGCCAGACGTGTTCGCCGACTCGGCTGTGTTCGATGAGTGGTTCAAAGGCGACGGCAAGGAAGAAAACGCCTCTGAAAACGATACTGAAGAAGGTGCTGACAAGGACGGAAAACAGGATAGAGTTATTGAACAGCTCCACAGGCTCCTGAGCCCGTTCCTGCTCCGCCGTGTCAAGGCCGATGTTGAAAAGAGTTTACTACCTAAACGTGAAATTAATTTGTATGTTGGTATGACCGATATGCAGATCCAATGGTACCAGCGCCTCCTTGAAAAGGATATGGACTCCTTGAATGGCGGTGGCAATGGCGAATCAAAAATGCGATTGCTCAATGTGGTGATGCAGCTGCGCAAGTGCTGCAATCATCCTTACTTGTTCGAAGGCGCCGAGCCTGGCCCTCCATTCACCACTGACGAACACCTAGTGCAGAATGCAGGCAAAATGGTCCTGCTCGACAAGCTTCTCACGCGACTCAAGGCGCAAGGAAGCCGTGTTCTCATTTTCTCTCAAATGGGCCGCATGCTCGACATTCTTGAGGACTACTGCGGCCTCAGAGGATACGGCTACTGTCGTATTGACGGCTCAACTGTCCATGAGGATCGTGTTCAAGCCATCGACGAATTCAACCGGCCCAACTCGCCCAAGTTCTTGTTTTTGTTGACCACAAGAGCTGGCGGTCTCGGTATCAATCTCACCACTGCCGATCAGGTTGTTTTGTATGACTCTGACTGGAACCCTCAAGCCGATCTGCAGGCCATGGACCGTGCGCACCGCATTGGTCAAACCAAGCAAGTCACCGTGTATCGGTTCGTGACCCAAAACGCCATCGAGGAAAAAGTTCTGGAGCGTGCAGCCCATAAGCTTCGACTCGACCAGCTTGTCATTCAGCAGAACCGCAACTCTGCCGAGGAAAAGGCCAAGGCGGCTGCAAGTAAGGAAGAGCTCGTCAATATGATCCGACACGGCGCCCAGAACGTGTTCGATCAGAACAAGGGCACCCTGGATGTAGAGGAGAGTATCGAAGACATTATCCGCCAGGGCGAGAACAAGACTCAACAGCTGAACCAAAAGTATTCCGGACTCGGTCTTACTGAATTGCAAAACTTTACTTTTGATGCACCGCCGGCTCAGAAAATCGTCAACCGCAACAAGCCCAAGGCCGAGGAGGAAGTTGACGAGTTCAGGCACCACCGCCGCCGCGCCCGAGCGAATGCTATCGCTTATGGTGAGCCATCCGTTGGCAAGGATGACGATGACGACGACGCACAGTACTCTGCTAGCGACGACGATGATGCTATGTCTAATGGAAACGGCAACGGCAAAGAGTCTGGCAGCAGTGGCAAACGTGGCCACTCGCTGCGGCCGCCGCGGCAGCTCCCGCTTCACGATTTCCAATTCTTTGACCCTGAGCTCGAAGAGTTGCAAGAGCGTGAGCTTGCATGGTACCGTAAACAAGCGGGTATTCGCCTCGCGCCAGATGATTTCAGTGAAGACGAGGAAGACGAAAGTGAAGCAATGAACGCCGAGATTGAGGAGGCCACGCCTCTGACTGCTGAAGAACGCCAACGCAAGGAGGACTTGATTCAGCAAGGATTCAGTAACTTCACCAAGCGCGACTTCCATCACTACATTAGTCTGGTGACGCGATTTGGCCGCCAGGGAGTTGAGTCGATTGTGGAAAGATGGCCAGAAAAGGAACCTGATGAGATCCGCCGGTACCACACTGTGTTCTGCGAGCGCTACACTGAACTTCCCGACCACGAAAAGTACATGGCTCAGCTTGAGGCGGGTGAGACGCGGGCACGACAACAATCGTATGAGCTCGATCTTCTTCGACAGAAAGTCGCGAGCTTCCGCGCGCCGGTGACTGAATTGACGATCAACTACCCGGCATTCACGGCGCGAAAGTCTTACTCGGAAGATGAAGACAGGTTCTTGATTGTTCAGATGGTTAAGCTAGGCCTTGATTCTCCGAACATGCCCGAGAAAATCCGCGATCGTATACGATCCAGTGGGTTGTTTGATTTTGATTGGTTCTTTTTGTCACGGACACCAGCTGAAATCAGTCGTCGCTGCCACACCCTCAAAATGATTGTATGCAGAGAAATGGGTGCGACCAATGGAGTTGGAATTGGTCGCAAACGCCGTACAAGACAAGCTTCAAAATCTGCCGAGGGCAGCGAGGACGAGTCGAAGCGATTCAAGAGCGAAAAGGCGGCATCTGTAGCTTCCGACGAATGATTTTGTTTTTGCTTCTTCTATTTATTTACATTTAGTTACACTACCAAATTTTTAAAATTTTTTAGATCTGGATTCGAATTTTCCGTAAATCAAAAAATTCATCGCTATATTTTAACCATGCATATCGGTAAAATCAACGAAAAGTAATTTGGCCAATGTAAGGGTACGAAAATTAGTCGGAAGAATATCGGCCGAAGCGATTGGCTGATGGGAGAGTGGGCTGTTAGGCGGTGCTAATACCCAATTTGGCCCTGCCCCACGCCCCGCGACACCACCCCTGGGACTTGCCCTTAGGACCTCAGGCTCAAGCTTAAGCTTGGCTGGGGCCAATATGGCAGGTCAGCTCATCATAGTCGGGATTAAGAGAGTCGGGCCATGTGAGTTTAGATAAGATCAAGACATCATCCTTGTACGGCAATTAGCAATCTCCATGTCGGAGATGATCAACAGCGGCGCTAGCCCCATACTTACTGACATGTTCTGCCCCACGCCTCACGTGATATGGAAGGGTCTACAAGGTTAAGGGTAGGCTTAGGCTTAGTTCCGACTCCCCTAAATCGGCGACAATAACAGCGCTCCGGGCACCAGAAACTATTGTGAGTAGCTCGACACAATAGAACCAATAATTCTACAGTTATTCCCGAACTTTTTACGCTCATTGAACCATCTCAACGCCACCCGCAACGCCGAAATTCCTAAAAATGCGGGGTAAACCTGATCGTAGGGGTTATAATTCTAAGCATCGGCAAACAACGCATGTGGTTGGGTGTGCACGGCCTAGCGCTGACTCATTTCATGTAGGAAGACTACCTGGGGAGCCCTATCCCTAGTTTGACCTCTCACCGTTTATTAAACGCCTGAAAACCCAAACGCAAGTCGTATATCTCTTTTTCCTTCTTCCATATCTGAGTCCTTTTTTTTTTTTGTCTTGGATTCTGTTTTGGTCCTGTTACTGTGGTTACCAAAGCTAGAACTGTACACAAGAGCCAACAAGACCTACCCTTTAAGTTAACTGCTTCCTTCTTCTTTTACACCTTCCGAACTCCAAAGGATCTCTATTTTCTCTCTACCCCACACCCCTTTGAAAGCTATGTTCCGATTCAACCGAGCATATGCCCGACTTTTGGCCAGGAGCCCACTGAGAGCGTCGACGTCGTCGTCGCGTGCTGGTGCTCGCAGACTCTACTCGTCTGTCAAATCCGAAAGCTCGGCTAAACCAACGTCTTTCCTTCATCGGCAACGCTTTGTCCGCGGCGTAGGAATTGGTCTGCTGGCAGGCCTCTGCTGGGGACTCTATTCTCGTCACAGCGACCGCGTTATCCGCAACGATGAAGCCAAGAGCGTTCAACCAGAAACAAACTGCCAACCATTTCCCACCAGTATAGAGGTGAACGGCACCAGCTTTCAACTGCTTGGTGTCGGTGTCCGATCGGTGACATTTATGCATTTCCACGTTTACGGTGCAGGCATGTATATTGCATCTCAAGACATTGATAAGGCTCGAAAATTGCTCCAGCTTGAGCACTTTGAACCCCAAGACCTGGCCCTCAGCACCCGGGCCATCGATACCCTGCTCCAATCCAATATCAGATTCGCTTTGCGCATTGAGCCTGTCCGCAATACCGACTTCCAGCATCTCAGAGACGGCTTCGTCCGTGCCATTGTCCACCACGACCTCTACAAGGAGCTTGGAAGCAACGATGCGTTCGCCCATGGCCTCTTGGAGCTCAAGAAGGGTTTGACCCCTCGTCGTAAGGTACCTAAGGGAGATATCCTCACCTTTGCCCGTGAGTCTAACGGTACTATGACCGCCTACCACAGCGAAGGTAGCCGCAGCGGTACATATGCCCTGCTCACCCATGTGTCGAGCCCAGACTTGACGAGAATCTTCTTCCTCAACTACATGTCTGGTTACAAGCCGCCGAGCCCTTCTTTGAAGGAGAATACTCAGCACGGACTGGTTTCCTTGCTCTAAACTACTGACCAAGCTCTACAGAGTTGTGGTTCAGTTTTTCTCTGGGCACAAGACTAGCATTTCATATAGTTAGGTCTTTTCATTTATCTATTTTACTACTAACACTAGCACAAAAAGAGAAAAAGGTCGTTAAAAGTCGTTAAAAATTTTCTAGCGGGAAAGAAGTTCATCAATGTTCAGTCGCTTAAGGTCGGCAATATCGCTGTTCACAGTCTCATAAGTCTTAAGCGAAAGCGCAGCGGCTCTCTGAGCTCTCTCAATGACGGCAAGCTTGAGGGGGCCATCGTCGCGAAGCCACGCGGCGTTTTGGGCCAATTGGGCAGCGATCGTACCACAGAAGGTGTCGCCAATGCCGTTCACACTCTTGAGCAGCTCCTGTGGGACCTTTTCTGGGATAGGGAAGTGTTGGATCAGCATTCCAAAGTCGCGGCGGTTCGACAGAATATAGGCACTGTTAGGCCCGCCACGGATTCCACCAGTGCGATCACGCAAATGCTCAATGAGCTGGAAGCTAATTAAGCCCTCGGCTCCCATCGTCACAAACAAATTCGGAATATAGGGCAACAAGTGCATACTTGCTTGCAAAAGTCCGGACTGGACAATATCCGCCAGCGCCGGGCTCGACCTCATAAACACGTCGAGCTTCATCTGGGACAGAGGATCAGTGATAGGCAGAGAGTCAATAATAGGGAACCAGTTGTCAATGTCGAGCTTGTCCTTGTACGAAAACTGCTCAAACATGCTCATGAGCTCGAGCAGATTCGGGGTCGCGATATCGATGCTAGCATTAGGGAACACCTTGAGGTTAGGCTGGTCGGCGAGAAGGGCAGACTTGGGAACGCTTGTGGGCTCATAAATCACGATCCGGTTTGAAGCACGGGCCTCGTCAAGTACACCCGCTGTGGCCTCAACACCAAGGTTAGCATCTAAAATCACGACCTTGGGATCGGCACGCTTGAGCTCGCCGACCACATGGTCAGAATCAAGTTTGGTGATGTTGTCCATGTCTGCACACGCGACAATAAGGTCTCCCTTGGCATCGTTCATGCACACATAGCGGGCAGTACGGTGATTGCGGCTCACTTGCACGCCAGACACGTCAAGAACTGGGCTCACGGCGCCCAGCACAGCATCCCTGTCTTTTTCGCCAACACTGCTCACCAGGCGCGTCGATGCACCATTGTACGCGGAGGCCAAAGCCGCATTATATGCGGTGCCACCCAGAGCAGTTGAGATGTGTCCAGGGAAGCTTGAGGGCGAGATATTTTCCGAGTTGAGGGTGCAAGTCATGTCCTGGCAAAGCGCACCAATCGCTACAACATCCTTTCTACCCGGAACCGTTTCTTGAAGAGGTGGTGGTCTAGGACGTGGAGCCAATGGCGTGGGCATCTGAATTCGGGGCGGTCTCTCTGCAGCGGCCAGCGACTGCGCGATTTGGGCAGCCATCCGCGCATTGTTCTTAACGAACTCAACGTTCGTGGCTACCGAGTCACCTCCCGTGGCTTTCCATACTTGCTTAAGCAAATAGGGGGTCACCTTCTTGCCGCTGATACCGTGTTCCTGAGCAGACAACAAAGCTTGCTCAATGGCCATATCAACTTTGTCCTTGGGAAGGGCAAGGTGCTCGGGGCATGGAACGCAGAACACGAACCCACCTTGAGCATCTCCAGAACCAAATTGCGATTGAGCATTTATGAGTCGGGCTGCATCTTCAGGAGATTGGAAATTAAACGGAGAGGGCACACCGGAGTCAGTAGTAAAGAATCCTGGGACACCTCCACTACCATAAGTAACCACAGGAACTCCCTTTGTTTCCAAATACTCAATGGTCTTGGGAACGTCGAGAATACTCTTGGGGCCACTGCAAACCACTGCAACTGGGGTCCGACCTAGCTCTTCAAGGTCTGCTGAAATGTCCCAGGTATCAGCTACCCCACGATGGACTCCACCCAGGCCGCCAGTAGCGAATACCCGAATACCTGCCTTGTGAGCTAAGATCATTGTGCTGGCAATTGTAGTTCCACCATTAAGTCGGTTGGCCACAACATTAGGAATATCCCGTCGGCTGATTTTTTCGGGATTAGCACTGTCGGCGAGCGCTTCAATTTCTCCAGGAGAAAGACCGACTACCCCTGATCCCTGGAGAAAGCCAGTAGTGGCTGGAACGCATCCGTACTCCCGGATAATCTGCTCAACCTCATTTGCCATTTCCACATTAGCCGGAAAGGGCAAACCATGGGTGATAATAGTGGACTCAAGAGCGACCACGGGATGCTTCGCGTGAATAGCTTCCTGCACCTCTTCACTGATCTTAAATGCCTGGAAGTTCGTGCCGAAACATCTAACCTGCCTTGCAGAAAACCTAAGCGCTCTCAACATTTTTTTTCCGTGAAGTGTGAAAGGCAGCTGGTGAAGATCACTGGTGGAAAATGGCTTAAAGATTCACTGCTGATGAGAATGGTGACATTCCTATGTGCTTCCGACACACGCCCACGCCTGCAGACGACAAATCGCTGTGGGGATTTCCGCCCTGGAACCACACAAAGGTTGGGCGTGCTTATAAGCGCTGGTAGAAGCGGTGGGAGGAGAGAGATCTGATAATCATGGAGACATTTTGACGTTTGATGGTGCCTTTTGCCTGCCTGCTTAACCTGCTGCTGCTGCCGCTCACTCACGATTAAACCTGGTTCTGCATCGAGTATGCATCACGTGACCAATATTTACGTAGTAACGCTGAGTCAGGACCCCATCATCGCGAAGTCCCCCGAGCGTTTCACTGTTTGTAGCGAAATATTGCAGCGGCGCGGTTACCGGGTGGAAAAGGAGCCTTAGAAGCGTGTTAAGTGTTGGCAAAGAGTGGGCCTAATCGGGGAGATGTTTTTCCTCAAAGACCTGAATCTCGAGCTGACGCTCCACCCGTCATACTTCGGTCCACACATGCACCAGTACCTCCGCACAAAGCTCCTGCAGGAAGTAGAGGGAACCTGTAGCGGTGAGTACGGTTACATTGTGTGCGTACTCGATGGCATGAAAATAGACGTTGGCCAGGGCGTGGTTCCTAGTGGAATGGGCTCTGCTGTGTTCGATGTCAAATACAGAGCGATTATCTGGAGACCATTCAAGGGCGAGGTGGTAGACGCAGTTGTTGCCAACGTTAATAAAATGGGCGTGTTTTGCGACGTCGGACCAATGTCCGTGTTCGTGTCTGCGCACCTGATCCCCTCCTCCATGTCATATAGCCCAACTGCGAATCCACCAGCATTTGTGAGCGAGGACCAGAGCATTGAAAAGGGATCCAAGATCAGAGTAAAGATTGTTGGTGTGCGAGCAGATGTGGGCAAGATTTTTGCTATTGGATCTATGAAGGAAGACTTCCTAGGACTGTTGTAGCACCCAGAGAAAACTGTATTATAAGTCCTTAATTAATGTTAATGATTCCATTTAATTTGGCCTTTCGACACTAATGGTGTCGAATATTGCCACAACCTCGCGAGGTTCTGTGGTCTTGGGAGCAGGAACACCGGGTAAATGCTCCAAAAATTCCGAGAGTGCATTCGCCTTGATGAGACCGAGGGCGAGATCGTACTTGTACTCGGGTATTCGCGGCCAAGCTACTTTTACTACTGCCGCGAGAGCACGACAGGTCGCTGAACAAAGTTTCGGCGACATATCTAAGAAGGGATCTTCCAACACGGCAACAATGATCGGTATTAATCGTGACAAGTGCACAATGATAATACTCTGAAGCTTCTCGCAAACATCTACAAGCGTATCCATGAAAGCCGTAGTGAGCTCCACATTGCCCTGAGTAAATTGTAAGGCACGCACACATCCCTCCAAAACTACAATGTGTTGTCTAGTTGTCGACTTTCTGGCCAAAGAAGTCATCGCCATTACTGCCGGGTGGTGCAGCTTCAATACTTCCTGCGTATCCGCTAGCGGAGGCAGGAAACCAATGCTTGGTACTACAGCATCCCAGAACACGGGAATCAGACCACTAGATTCAAGTCTTGGTGCGAATTGTTCCGCGATTAATTGCACAAACTCACATCCTTGTACTCGCACGTCCACTTTAATCGAATCCATTAATGTGAGCACACCCGTGACTATGCGTGGCCAGTACAAATCGATTGTTCTGTTGATTTGGTCGTGAGCAAGAATTCGTTTCAAGATCCACACCCTTTCTATCAGTATTTGTTTGGTAGCATCGTCGTCATTATGGACTGGTGCTTGCTCATTCAAGACTCGCCGACCAGCAGCCGAGACTCGAGGATCGTAATGTGGCCCACCAAATAGGCTCAATACCAACTTTGAGGTGGTGGCCCCACCATTTAATAGTTCATCCACCGCCGCGATGTCTTCGGCGTTGCCACGCAGCTCACTGCTCTGAAGGTAAGAGCTCAACTCTTCGCTATTAGCACGCTGTTTCTGTGCCTGCGGTTCATTCAGGCCACCAAACGCGACCGTGGGGCCAGTGACACGAATGCCATCGAGCTCGAAGCTCATAATGTACGAAGGAAATGTGAACAACTAAACTATGTACAGTAATAAAGGCTCAGCTATATTGTGTAGACTTTCAAGTGCCTTTGGTGGTAACTCTGGGAGCATTCTAACTGTCTGCACTGGCAATCTGCTTCAGAATCATGTTGTTGATGTCGAGGAACCGGCCGGCACAGTTCTGCACGCACGTAGCCTCTGCATTTGTCAAGCCAGCCGAGGTCGCGCTCTTGATGCACTTGCCGAAGCACTCGTCTGTGAGGTTGTGTACTTGAGACCTGAACTTTGACTTGTTCAGTTCCTGCTCAGTCCATTGCTGGAGAGCCTGCTTCGTAGCATCGTCAAGCTGTTCAGCATTCATGTTTAAGGAATGTTCAACAATATGGAATCTTAGTCAAGTTCGTGAATAGTTCAAAGATGTCGGCAGTCAGTGATCAGGTCTATACTTTAAAGCTTTGCTGGAAGAACAAGAACAAGTTTCTAGGTTTAAATAAATCTAAGAGCTAGAACATACTGATAATTTGTGAGAACATACAAATTCGAGCCTCGACAAAGTAGGGTAAGGTGACTCACACTGGTTTCCAACGGTCATAATTATTCACTGCCTTTCCTTCCTCGTTTCGTCTCCCATCCCAACATGTCGGAAGAAGAAGCAGTTGTTAATTTGCTGAGGCCTAATATCAGGAAACTAGTTCCATATCGGTGTGCTCGCGATGACTACCAAGAAGGAATTCTGCTTGATGCTAATGAAAACACCCATGGTGTCGCCGTTTACGACTTGTCAGAGTCGGAACACCAATTGGAGTTGAACCGTTACCCCGATCCTCACCAAGTCCGGGTTAAACAGTTGCTGTGTGACTTCAGAAACAATGGAAAGGGCGATCTCACTCCTCTTAACATTTACCTCGGTGTGGGTAGCGACGAGGTGATTGACTCATTGATTCGGGCTCTCTGTACTCCAGGCAAAGATAAGCTCCTCACCTGCCCTCCCACCTATGGAATGTACGCTGTGAGTGCTGATATTAATGACGTTGAAGTAGTGAAGGTGGACCTTGACCTTTCGACTTTTGATTTAAGGACTGACGCTGTGATCACAGCTCTTAATGCCGACCCGACCATCAAGCTTGCCTATATATGCAGCCCTGGCAATCCTACGGCCAAGAGCATTGACCTTGCTAAAATCACAAAGCTGCTTGAGTCGTGGAAGGGTGGCATTGTCGCTGTTGACGAGGCATACGTTGATTTCACCAATGAGTCTGTTTGTACGTGGGTGAACAAGTACCCTCGTTTAGTGGTTATGCAGACTCTCAGTAAGAGCTTTGGACTTGCGGGACTGCGTCTCGGCGCTTGTTTCGCTTCAAAACCACTGGCCCGCCTGCTCAATGCCATGAAGGCACCTTACAATATTTCGAGCACCACCTCGGCGATTGCTGAGAGAGCCCTGCAACCAAAAAGCCTGGAAAAGATGCGCGAGTCTGTTGCCCAGATAGTCGCCCAACGCTCGAGGCTCCTCGAAGAATTCAAGAGCATTGACGATCTCACCAATGTTGGCGGTGTTGATGCGAACTTTTTGTTGGTGAGAGTCAAGGGCGGTAATGACCGTGCCTACAAGATTTATGAAGAGCTGGCTCAGAACAGGAAGATTGTGGTTCGTTTCCGTGGTAAAGAGCCCGGATGCGAAGGATGCCTTCGAATTTCAGTAGGAACTGCTGAAGAGACAACGACTCTGTTATCTGAGCTACGGAAAGTTTTAGCGTCTATATAATTATAGTATTTCCTTTTGAATAGCGGCAGTTTGCGGGACTTCGTAAATGCCGAGACCAAGCTTGAAGTTGGACCAGTCAATGTGGTCCGTGGCAAGGTGTAGACCGTACTTCCAAATAGGTTCCTGAGCAAACGCCTCGGAGACCAATGCATCGGCTCCAGTCAAGGGAGTCACCACATACAATGCCTGGTTGGAGCTCCGTGCCGCGTCGAGGGCGGCATCGAGGGCAGCATTGAACACGTCTGGTGACGCGCCAAGCAAGTCGATCACGGTCATCGTTTGAGTTGGCGGGGACTCAATGAAACTAAGAAGTCCCTCGAAGTCCTCGCCCCTATCACTTAGTTCCGCGTAGCGTACTTCGCTATCATGGAGACCAGACATCCACAGTGGCGGAGTATATGTTCTCCACCACAAAACTGTACAAGGGAGCTGGGCAATTTCGCGGAGCTGGACTTGTGCAGGCACAACTCCGGACTGGTGCATGAATCCAATCACAAATGCTGCGAACAGATTAAATGCGAACCAGAGCCCAAGAAGCAGGCCTCTGAATTTGGGTTTGAATTGCGTCAGATCCATCTGGGTCGCTAGCAGCGGTACCAACGGCAAGAGGAACCGTGCCTCCTGATGAGAAACTGTGGACAACACTGCCAGAGCAGAGATTATCGATTGCATTGGCAGGCTCGTCCACTGAGGCCGTAGTAGCAACAAACCGGGACCAATCAGCTGTGGTACATTTACCACAAGATGCGTCCACAGAGGATGGAGGCCGTGCTCGGCAAGGTTCTCCACCTGTCTATTGTACCTAATATGGTTCAAAGGAGCAATGACCCAGTCCTGGGAGCCATACAAAGTGGTGTCAATAGCAATACAAGCACCGGCAGTCAATAAAGCGCCTGCGAGGAAGGTGATCGTTACAAGTTTGTTGTCAAGGAAGAACCGGATCATTGTGATTGATGGGATCAAAATAAATGCAATGAAGCTCGGGCGATTGAACACAGCAAACGCCGTAAGGCAGCCGAGCAAGAATCCATCGTAATGACGGTCGACAACATCACCGCGCTGGAATTCGTGCAAAATGACCAAATACCATAACACGAGCACCGTTTCCAACGAATTGGACAATGTGTGAGACTGCCAGGTCCAGGTCACATAAGAGGTGCTCACAAACAACAAGCTACGGAGCTTGTCATTGGCATTGCTACTCAACCGATCAACGGCCATATCCTCGAGAATCCACGTAAATACTGCCAGCAGGATACGCAGAGTGTATAGAACATACAAAGGGGACGTAGTTGCGCTGTCCCCGAACAGAGTCATGGGAATGCCATACACGAACCACAATGGCACAAAGCTGCGCAACGGTTTGGGGTCGGTGAATTCCCACGGTGCCTCGGCGGCCCAACCAAACCATCCATGGGCAATGACTTGAGGTCCTTGAAGATGCTCATCTGGATGCAGGTACGACAGTTGTACTGCACAAATAGCCCGCAAAACGAATGCGATGACGAAAACCACGCGCCAAAGTCGTCGATCATTAAAGTGCAGGCCTCTGGCCAGCCTTTGTGAATGAATCGGCATTTTTTAGGTGTGTTTGTTCAAAAATTCTTCAAAAGGGCGAGAACTTTAACGTTGACACTCTCGCCCTTATAATTGGTTGTGCAACCTTGCGTAAAGAATGGAGAGATGAAGCGCTCTATTTACAGGCCCAGTGAACGATATTCAGGTGCTGCTGCCGATATGTAATACATGTAGCTACTAACCGCCCCTGGCTCGGGGATGGAAGTTATGTTGGAGAAGCAAGTGTAGATACCGATAGTTAATTGTTAATGATTTACGTTGGGAACGAACATTTTACTACGAATTTAACTACAAATGTTTGCCACTTTTAGTATTTTAGGGAAGGGTTTCCGGAGGAGGAACAATGTCAGCTTTACAACTAACTTGGGATTTGACTACGTACAATTGTAGTTTTAGTTGTGTTCGTGATTGGAGGAGAAGCAGCGTCCCTTGAGGATGCTTCATTAACGAAGCTAACTAAGTTGATTGACATTGGGAGTTGACTACAATTGTAACTAGCTTGAGAAGTTGTGCGATTGAATCTTTTTAATTTTTAATTTTTTTTTTTTGTTTTCTAAACAAATTTATTCTACAGCTAGTGCCTGCCTCTCCATCCATCATAGTAGTTTGGCACCAGAACCTAAAAAAATAAAATGCCGGCTCCAACAGCGCTCAAGGCCGCTATTGAGGTCGTAGATGCTGTTCCCGAGAGCGCAATGGACTCTGTCGACGTCGAGGAGGACATTATCATCAATGTTCAGACTACGATGCCCATGGAAGTCGACTCACATGATGCCAAGTCCACAGAGACTATGGTAATTGATAGCGAAGGCCGTCCACAGTTTTCTAGTGATGCTAACAGGCTCAGTGGTCCTGTACCTAAAGAGAGGAGAGCAGTGCCTGTTCCTCCGCATCGGTTTGCACCCATCAAGGCGGCATGGTCTAAGATTTACTTCCCACTGGTTGACCATCTCAAGCTCCAAGTGAAGATGGACATTAGAAAAAAGAGAGTTTTGTTGCGTACCTCTAAAGAAACTACCGACCGCAGTGCCATTCAAAAGGGCTACGATTTCCTCAGAGCGTTCATGCTTGGCTTTGACATTGATGATGCCACCGCTCTGCTCCGACTTGATGACCTCTACATTGAGACGTTCGAGATCAAGGACGTCAAGACTTTGCAGGGAGACCATCTCAGTCGTGCAATTGGCCGTATTGCTGGTAAAGACGGCAAGACCAAGTTCGCCATTGAGAATGCCACGCGTACCCGTGTGGTGCTTGCCGACTCCAAGATCCACATTCTTGGTGGCTTCACAAACATCAAACTCGCCCGTGAGACGGTGGTCAAACTCATTCTCGGTAAACCACCGGGCAAGATCTACGGTAACCTGCGTGTCATCTCTTCTCGTATGAAGGAACGCTTCTAATCTAATGTTCTCGCAATTCGCGGTATAGTACGACATTAATTTATTTATATTTTCTCTGGCAAATCATACATGTGATATCTGAACACAAGGTGTATGTATTCATTTTTTAATGGTGGCAGCATCAATGCTTAACTGGCCAGCCGCGAGCAATCATGGTCTGCTCAATTTGATCCCAGATTCGCTCGACCACCTCGCGATCTCTAAATCGCTGGTTGCGTTCGAGCTGCTCGATTTTAACGTTCCAGTGCTTCAAAGTTTCAGGAGGCACATCGTTCTTGTATACAATCGCAAAGCCAAGGACATGGGCAAACAATTGGTGAGGGTCCGACCATTTGTACTGCTTGAGTTGCCAGGTCTGGCCAGTCACAAACAGAGCCACGACACGATCCCAGTACTCTGGTTTGAACTGAGCTACGCTATCGACAACAACAAACTTGACATTACCAAGGTGTTTGAATTGGCGAATGATGCGATGCAAATTAGGAGAAGACGATGATCTTAGAACCGGCTCAAACTGACCCCGCTCTAAGAAGTCCTTGACGTTGGACATGTTGATAAGACTCGACGGGCTCGGGCTCAACAAAATAATCGGATCACGGTTCTTGCCTGGTCGGAGCAATGCACCACCACTTCCGCTTCCATTGTTTGATGTGCTGGATCCATGGTGACCACTGGGTCGTGGCCTAGAGCCCGATGAAGAGGAAGCAGCATTACTTTGCCCATTCTGTCTGAATGCCTGGATGATTTCACGATTGGCTTGTTTGCCGATCTGGCTGAAATCTATTAATTTTGAGCCGTGAAGCACCGTACGATGATCCTGCAAAGTACGCTCGGGGTAGTTCACTGCCTCGGCCGCAGCATCAGCAAGGTCCTCGCCTTCCAAGGCACCTTCAGCAGCCTTAATATTTTCGCTGGAATCACTTGAGCCATCCAGCCACGCGATAAGATCGGTGCGTTCCAAAAACTTGAGGTTCTTGATCCCTCGTTCATCAGATATGGCGATGTATTCGGTGATGCTCAGTTCCCGTGTCAGCCAAGAGTTAAGTACAGTTCTTAAATCGACAAACGCTGGCTCGGGGAGCTGAGACTCGAACTCTGTCGGGCTGTCCAGGGCCAGCGTCTCGGCAGCGCTGCCCTCTGATAATGGCGGAATGCGCAGGTTGACTGCATTCTCGATAGAGGCAGGCTGACCTTCTGCATCAAGAGTCTCCAGGACCTGGTTCTGTGCGATGGCACGTCGTAGAACACGAAGAACGTCGAGCATATTCGGTCCCCGTCCCGTCACGCGACCACGCCTTTTTGTAAGTTCACGATCACAACAGATGTAGTCGTTGTTTTGACACTTTTAGATCTTACGCATAAAGCGGGTAACGAAGTCATACACATAAATCCGCAGGCCTGAATTTTGATAAAAATCACATGATCCTTGAACTATGATAAACTTTATTCTGTGTTTGCAGCAGTGCGAAACAATGCAATTGAGTGTAGCAAAGTTTCGAGCAAGTCTGCTCGCTATGATAGCTCTTTCGTTTGTAAATTTACATTCGTAGTGAGGATATGAGTGGAGTCCTGAAGCTGGTTGCTGAGAAAGGTCTAGCACATTGCGCATAACCTGCCTTAAACCGTATCATTTTCTCACCGATTTTCACCATGAGCTGGGACGACGAGGACTTTGACGTGCCTGTGGCCGCTACTAGCGCCATCAATTTCGATGATGAGGAGGATGGCCTCATTGGAGACGACTGGGAGACCGCTGCCAACAGCGATGATGAGGCTAAGGCGGCTCCTAAGGCCAAGTCTGCGCCAAAGCCTAAGTTGACGCCAGCAGAGAGAGCTGCTGCTCGCAAGCGTGCTGAGCAGGAAGAGCGCGAGAAGAAGGCTCTGGAGAAGACAATGGCTGCTTCCCGTAACGAAAACATGCAACGTGAAATGGATAGTGATCTCTCCAATGCGAGTGCTCTGCTCGCTGCCGTCGATGTGCACCCTCGTGCGCGTGGCACACCACCTCCCGCGGCCCCTGCTCCCACTGGTCCCACAAAATTGAGCGACCTCGCCATTTTCAAGCCTAAAACAAAAGCCGAGTACACTGATCTCCGTAAGACTTTGGTGGGTGTTCTTAACGACCTTGCAGAGAAGAATTCTATGCCAATGCACAGCAACTTTGTACTTGAAGTGTGCCGCGAGCTCATCAAGCCCCTTCCTAGTGCTGAAGTTAATAAGATCACTGAGACGCTCGAGGCTCTATCTAAGATCAAGTTCAAGGAGGAGCGTGCCAAGCGTCTGGGTGCTCGTGCCAAGCCTAATGTCAAGGCAGCACCTCTCAAGGCCGCAGAGAAGCCTCAGAGTGTAACGCAGCCCGAGGAGGATGATGGTCTTTCCGACGGTGACTTCATGTAAACTCCTTTATTTTATTTTATAGACCTACCAAGCTCTATCACCAGTTTCTTATAACCTTAGAATTTGATGATTAAACAGCACCATTGTCACTCACTTCAAACACTTTTGTTGCGGCCCATAATGGAATGATCTGTGTCGAGTGTGGTGGCACGGTAGGTGCTCTATATACCTACTACTCTGACAATACGATCCTGGCCACGACGTGCCCCAAATGTGGCCAGTTTGCCGACAAGTACATCGAGGCAGAATATGTAGTTGTGGTTCTTGATTTACTACTGCTTCGACCTGCGGCCATGCGACACATTATTTTTAATGTCGAGCATCAAAAAATCTACCACACCATTGCCCTTGTGACTCTTTTTGATGTTTATTTACAATGGGCCCAAACAGAGAAACTAGCTGATCCCGTCACACGCGTCTTTATTGACAATACATCGATGTGGTTCCAATACACAGCATTCCTCACCATGTGCAGTGCGGAAACAATTGCGTTACACGCGTCAGTGCGCTTCCTGGCCAACAAGCTACTGGGCTGGCAACAACCAGACGTTTTGTCAACTGCAATTTTACTGGGGAGCACGTCGAAGCTCTTACCAATATTGACATTGATCTGGAACTACGATATGCCATTAGTTGCTTTAATGGTTCGATACGCCGTTGGATTGTGTATGGTCGAGGTGCTTAAAACTACCTTGGGCTGTAGCTACGTTTATGCGGCTGCCCTGAGCCTCACAGCGTTACTTTCGAGCTGGCTCGTACACGAAACACTGTGGAAGACGCTGCTTTTCCTTGTCTGTGAAAATTATGGCCAGTAAAAAGCTATTCAGACTGGAGATCGTGACGGCACTGCCCGAAGACCTGATACACTTAGTGCCTCCCAGGGATCTTCATGTGCTGTACTCTATGTACGCTAAGTGAAAGGACTGGGTCATCCAAGATCTCAAAATATCACCAGATAACCAAACTAAGCTTATTTTATCGGATCAACAACAATTGTTTATACTCTTTTTCTTTCGTAGTTTACTTCACGCATGTGCGCGACCCGGGGAACTTAGAAATCACGTGAAATGACCCGAGGCTTATCAACAGGCTAATTTTTAACGCAGGCACCGTGGGTGTGACTATTTTCACCGATATCGCGCTCTCTCTGTTTTGTTATCCTCCACAAACTTTGAAAAAAAATAATGGTCGACTCTCGGCTCATTGCCGGACTGCAGTCTGATAAAGTTGCGGACTCGCGGCCCGAGGCATTCGGTCCGAACAGCTTGCAGGTCCAGCGGGTTCTTTACGACTTGTCTGGCTCAGTGTTTGACTATGCGCCCCCGACTTTCGAATTGGATAACCTTTTAGACGGTTGGAAGGCCCAGAAGCGTGTCAATGCCGAGGGATCTGTTCCTGAAGTTTACACGCTCGAGACGAGAATTGGAGCCTCGTTAGCCCTGCTCGGTTACCTTGACGCTGCCAAGCCTGCGACTTTGACCTCGGTGTTCGCCACGTCGGGAACGCTGCGAATTATGGAGCCCGTGCTCAAGCAGCACATTGCAGCATTCGCTGCTCAAAAGGTTGCCTTCCAAGTTGCTGCTCTTGAGTATGATCTCGAGACTGGTGTTCTCGTTAACGATACGGCCTCAGTGACTCGCGTCGCTCGTAACCTTGGACTACCTCTCTTCAGCTCGACATTGGCTCACTCTGGTGATGTTCGCAACACTGCTGTGCTTGCCTCTGTTGCTGCTCAATTGGGCCCCGCTATCCATGTTTTCGATGGCCTGCGTGGCTCCCGTCAATCGGAGCCTCTGGATGTGAAAACTCTTCAGCGCGTTTCTGCAAAGGCGTCCTCGCTCGCAGATGCTTTCAAGCTCACCAATGCTGCTCTTGGCACTAAGCTTGCTCCATTTGAGTACCACGGTGGCGCCAATCCCGAGACTGTGCTTGTCACTCTTGGCAATGCTGCAGTGCTCGCCCTGGCTGGCCCTAACGTGGGCGTAATCCATGTGAGACTTTACGCACCGTTCCTCGCCAATGAGTTTGTGTCTGTGCTTCCCGAATCTACAAAAACTTTGGTGGTGGTTGACTCGACGCCCGAGCTTTACAGCGATGTCGCAGCTGCTCTTGTGTTCGGCCGTGGTTTCGGCAATGGCCCTCGCGTCCAGTACATTCCTATTGGCAATGATATTACCCCGACTCAAATTGCCAACGAAATTGGTGTGGATGCTCCCGACTTTGGTGGCGTTGCCGTCAAGGTCTGGGATAGCGACAAGTCTACTACCGCTGATGCTGCTGGTATCATCGCTCTTGCTCCCTACAGCTCGAAGGACACAAGTGTCTACACGACATTTGATAACTACGTCAACGGTGGCTCAGTGCAAATTGACCTGCAGTTTAACAAGGTAGCTCATTGGCCCATTGATTCTGCGAACGTCGTGCTCGTCAACAATGCCGAGCTACTCAAATCGTATGATGTTGTCAAAACTGCCAAGAACGGTGCTTCGTTGGTTATTGCTGCTGAGTCTGATGAGGCTCTTGAAAAGGCTTTGTCTCCCGCTCTCAAGGCAGCTATTCTAGCTAAGAAACTCACTGTCTACCGCCTTAACGCCGCTGCCGTGGACACTGCTGGCACTGAGGGCCGCACTGCTTCATTCGTGAACCAGGCAGTCGTATGGACCTTGGCTACTCCCGACCTCGATGTGGATACTGTGACTAGCCGCATAGTTCACGCAAATGGCAAGGACACTGAGCTCGTCGCTGCAAAGGTGAACAAGCTCGTTGACAATGTCCTATCGACTGGTTTGGTCAAAGTCGAGATTGCGGCTCCTTCCGAGACTCCCGAGCCAGCAGATCTGCTTGCTCTTGCGTCTGCTACATCGTTCGCATCGGTTGTGCCCCCCGCGGCCGAGGAACCCGAGTCTGAAGTTCTTAATGTAACTTCTGTCGCTCAGCGTTTCGCTTTCCAGGAGGCATTCGCAGAGTCCGAGCCACTGCGCCCTGATGTGAGCACCAAGACTTTCATTGCCAAGGTCAAACTCAACGAGCGCGTGACCCCCAACGACTACGACCGCCATATCTTCCATCTCGAGCTTGATATTGCTGGCACGGGTCTAAAGTACGCTATTGGTGAATCCCTCGGTGTTCATGCTCCGAACGACGCCGCCGGCGTCCAGGAATTCCTGGAGTGGTACGGCCTGGATGGCCAGCAGGTCGTTGGTGTTCCCCACCGCGATGACCCTACGTTGACCGAGTACAAGACCGTCTACCAAACTTTCAGGGACAACTTGGACCTGTTTGGTAAGGTCCCCAAGCGGTTCTATGACGGTCTGAGCGCATATGCGACCGACGACAAGGAGAAAGCGCATCTTGAGCGCCTTGCGAGTGCTGACGGTGCTGCAGAGCTTAAGCGTCGCACTGAAGAGGACTTTGACAACTACGCTGATATTTTGGGCGAGTTTGCAAGTGCCCATCCTCCGCTTGAGGCTCTTGTTGAGCTGATTGCACCTCTCAAGCGTCGTGAGTACTCAATTGCGTCGTCGCAAAAGATGCACCCCAACGAGGTTCATTTGCTCATTGTCGTGGTTGACTGGGACTCCAAACGTACAGGCAAGAAGCGTTTCGGACAGTGCTCAAAGTACTTGTCGGCGCTTCCTAAGGGAGCTGAGGTCGTCGTCAGCGTCAAGCCGAGTGTCATGAAGCTGCCGTCTGACACTACCAAGCCGATAATCATGGCTGGCCTTGGTACTGGTCTAGCGCCATTCAAGGCATTCCTCGAGGAGAAGCTTTGGCAACGCCAGCAGGGTCACGAAATCGGCGAGATCTACCTGTTCCTGGGTTCGCGTCACCAGCGTCAAGAGTATCTTTATGGCGAGCTATTCGAGGCCTATAAGGCGGCTGGAGTGTTGACCCACATCGGTGCCGCCTTCTCGCGTGACCAACCCGAAAAGATTTACATTCAGCACCGGATTCAACAGATGAAGGGCAACTTGGAGAACGCGTTCGTCAAGCAGGAGGGAACATTCTACCTTTGCGGACCTACTTGGCCAGTTCCAGATATCAGTGAGGCCCTTACTGACATTGTTGTTAGCGAGGCTGCCAAGCGCAACGAAAAGGTTGACGATACTCGCCTGATTGAGGATCTCAAGGTCGCCGAACGTTACATTCTCGAAGTGTACTAAAATAACTGTCTAGCCGCAGCAGAGCCGTCTCTCAGTCTCGTTTCAACAACCAGAGGCCATATGAGACTTATGCGTTAACTATATAATCGTATATATGCGTCAACCGCCATGATTCTCGAAGCTCCAGAAAACCTTCTGAAAGGTCACACCCTACAACAATATAAGCACAGGCATATCACCTCACTGTTTAAATTTTGTGGAGCTGTAAAACACACTACAAATAATCATGAGTGCGGACGAATACAAAGCACAGGGAAATGCAGCATTTGCGGCGAAAGACTTTCCAAAGTCTGTGGAGCTTTTCACCAAGGCCATTGAGGCATCTCCAGCCCCTAATCATGTCTTGTACTCCAACCGCTCAGGTGCATATGCGTCTTTGAAGCAGTATGCAGAGGCACTGGCAGATGCGGATGAAACTGTTAAAATCAAACCAGACTGGGCTAAAGGTTACAACCGTAAGGGTGCAGCTTTGCACGGCCTCGGAGACTACGGCAAAGCAGTCGAGGCCTACGATGACGCTCTCAAGCTTGACCCTGCGAATGTCCAGGCCAAGCAAGGCAAGCAGAGCGCAGAGGATGCTGAGAAGCACTCGCAGCAATCCGGCAACCCCCTTACTAGCATGCTCAATGACCCTGCGAATCTCGCAAAGCTAGCGCAAAACCCCAAGACTCGTGAATACCTCAATGACCCGACTTTCATGCAGAACTTGAAGAAGTTGTCTCAGGACCCCATGGCTCTCCTGACCGGCGGTGGTAATACCGACCCACGTGTTATGGAAGCTCTCAATGTTATGCTTGGTATCAGCATCCAGCCTGGTGGAGCTCCTCCGCCTGGAAGCGAGGATGTGCCCATGCCGGACGCTCCTAAGCCTGCTCCCAAGAAGGAAGAGCCCAAGAAGGAGGCGGAGCCAGTGTCTGAGGAGAAGGCAAAGGCTGATAAACTCAAGGCGCAGGCCAATGAGCTCTACAAGAAGCACCAGTTTGACGAGGCTATCAAGCTCTATGATGAAGCTTGGGATACTCACAAGGATATTACCTACCTCAACAACCGTGCTGCTGCCGAGTTTGAGAAGGGTGACTACGAAACCGCTGTAAAGACTGGCAAGCTTGCAGTCGAGGAGAGCCTCGAGCTCCGCTCAGACTACAAGGTCGTTGCCAAGGCATTGGGTAGAATTGGTAACAGCTACCTTAAGATGGACAACCTCAAAGAGGCCATTGTTTACTTTGAAAAGAGCTTGACTGAGCACAGAACTCCTGACATATTGACGAAGCTTCGCTCGACGCAACGCGAGCTCCGTATCCGCGAGGAGACGGCGTATTTGGATCCTGCCAAGGCTGAGGAGGCTCGCGAAGAGGGCAACAAGTTCTTTAAGGAGGGAGACTTCCCGCAATCTGTCAAGAGCTACTCTGAGGCTATTAAGCGGGCTCCTGAAGACCCTCGTGGCTACGCCAACCGTGCCGCTGCTTTCTTGAAGCTTTTGAATTACCCAGACGTTGTGCGCGACTGTGACAAGGCAATTGAGCTGGATCCCAAGTTCTTCAAGGCATACACCCGTAAGGCGACCGCTCTTAACATCATGAAGCAGTACCGCAAGTCCATGGATACTCTTGAGGCTGCTCGTGAGGTTGATACTGAACATAAACACACGCGTGAAATTGACGAGCTTTACCAAAAGGCAGTCACCCAGCGCTTTGCATACGAGGACGGTGAGACTGAGGAGCAGCGTGCTGAGCGGTTGAGCCAGGACCCTGAGATCGATGAGATCCGTCGTGACCCCGTGATGAACACTATCCTCCAACAGGCATCGACCGACCCCGCCGCACTGCGTGACCACATGAAGAACCCCGAGGTCAGACGCAAGATCAATTTGCTTGCTGCTGCTGGTGTGATTCGCACTAGATAGGTTCTTTATTAGCCTATGTAGATAATTGTTATTTTCTAATTTGTACGGTTTTGAGTATGCCTTTTTTTTTCTATTCTGGTTCTTTCATACCGACGAGCCGAAAGTTTCAAGTTTCACTTTAGTGAGGGGCCCACTATCTCGCGCTAGAAGGCAGGGCAGGTAGAATACATAAGCCATGTGTAAGCCCCAAAAAGTGCAGCATGCTCATGTGACCTGTGGCCTGGGCCTAATCACCGTTTCGTGATCAAATAACGCACGGTTGTTGCAGATCTTACTCAGACTCGTCGCGTTGTTAGACATCGTTTTCCAAAAAAATTAGATTTCCTACATTTTATTTGGGCTGGGGCGGGGAATCGCGTGACCTGCAGCATATGTAAACTGTCTGACTGTGCTTATTTCCATTTACGGACGGCACTGTGCCCTGCCGACCTGTCTATGGGTTTAACATGTGAGAGTATATTAGCTAGAACCCCCGCCCCGAGGAAAATCGAACCTAACGTTCACTCAGCTAATCCCCCCCTCTTCAAAGTCCAACCTTCTTGTTCACGCGACAGAAACTTATTGACTGACGAATTGGATGAGATTGCATTGGAATTAACTATTGAAATGTCCGTTTTGCAAGATTCTCACATGTCCACTTCGCCGGTTTGTCCCAACAATTTTGGTCCCAGCGAAATTAGTCCCAACCATAATGGGTCCAGCCAATTTTATAGTAGCCATCGATCTCTGAAACAACAACAAGAAGTTAGAGATCTCCTTTGTCGCTGGCGTGAGCAGACTGTTCTGAAGTTGGGCTTGACACCGGACCACCCTGAATTCTGTGCTCGTAACTCAATGGTGCTGCACGATATATTCCTCGATGCAATTGCAGAAGCTGCACCTCGCATCAGATCTCTAGAGGATCTAAGACAAGTTGCATTTTACTGGAAATGGATAGAACAGTATGGTCTTGAAGTGTTTGCATTGATTCGTGATCATATTGACGCGACTCCCAAGCGACACTATGAAGCGGACGGCGATGAAATAATTAGATCTGGATCGTCGACACCTGTGCAACGCGTCTATGCGAAACGGATCCGTTGCGCTTGAATCTGAAATTGCATCACATCCTCCAAAAAGAACATTACACGGTGAAAATTCAGGTCGCAACTTTCCACGGTGGAGGTGTGAAAAATCACATTGTTATTTATCTGTAGACCATTTTTTTTTTTTCATTAATTACATTTTCAGCATTTTTTTAGAGTAAAACAAGGAAAATGGATAAAATCTAAATTATAAAGGTAATAATCGGTGAGCTACTTTTACTGCCCAGAGATGGCCTGATGGCTAAGAGGTTGTTGCCAGACTGCTAATTAATGGCAGGGAGGAGGAGCGCAGGGTTCCTCGTGGGGGGGATGGCAGGGGGGCTCGTGGCAGCAGGGCTCAGGACCATCGCAACACCAGTTAGAAGGACAGAGCTTGTCGATGATGCGGGCACCACAGCAGCATGGTCCAACACATCCACAGGACTCCTCACAGGGCTCCTCGCAGGGATCATAGCATGGATCGTAGCAAGGCTCGACGGGAATTGGCTCGGTGTATGGCTCGCAGGCACATTCAGGTTCACCGCAACCGCAGCCGTGGTGGTGACGGTGGTGTCCGTGGTGGTGTCCATGGCCGTTGTGGCCGCAGTGGGGACGGAGGCAGAAATTAACCTTGGGATCAACACCATCCTCGCGCTTCAACAAAACCAGGGAACCATCGTTGGACACCATACGCTCCACGTTACCCTCAGAAATCCAGATGCTGCCGTCGTCCTTGGTGAAAAGAGAGATACCGTTGACGCCGTCAGCACCAGCGATGGGAGCAGCGAAAGCGACGGAGAGGAGAGCTTGAACAAAGAGGGTAGAGAACTTCATGATTGAGATTGGGATCTTGGTCTGGAGCATGAAAGAGCATGATTCCCAGGTCTTATATAGGAATCGAGCACTCTTAGGTCTAGCTTGACTCTCCTGCTCTAATTAGAAAAGTTTCCTAGTCTAGAATTACTCTAAGTATCGTGCTTGAACTGGAAAGTCCACCCAAAAAATCCTCGATCCCAACCCACGCCTTACCTTTGCCTTGCCCTGCCCTTTGGACCCACCTACGTAACGCCTGCTATCTTGCCCTCACCCCAACCTCAAATTTGGCACACAAAACACATAGGGAAAGAACAAACAACCAAAAACAAATGTCGGTTGCACATCATGTGGTGAAATTTTCAGTGGTCGCATATGCATTCTGCCATCCTCGGCATGTGGTTGTGAGATCGCAGACACCGAGACTCCTCAAATGGCAGCATCTGGTAGGTAGTGTTCCTCGTGACTTTGATCTTGTAGTTACCTGCGATAAACAGTCGCAGCGCATACAATCCATATGGCTGATGAGTTCACATCATATGCTCGAGCGACTGGAAAATTTCCAGCGTCATGTTCAGCACAATCGCCTTAACGTAGCTTGCTGTCCCGATGACCACAAGATTGTGGTCAAGTGGGTCACTCGGCGAGGATACACAGCTTTCCAAGTGCAATTGAAAGACTCACTAGTTTATCAGGAATTCGTAGACCTGCTCAAGCCTGAAGTTGGCGATTGCATGCAGCAAATGTCGCCGCGGAGGGCCCAGAGTATTGTTAGCCACACAAGCTACATGAGTCGAGCCCAGTCTGTACGGAGCATGGCAATGTCAATGGCAATGTCGAGAACATCAACGACTACATCGGCCAGTGCATTCCATACGGTTGAATTTGCCGCTAGCAACTCTGGTCCGAGGATTGACACGGTTTTCGATGACGCTGTTTCGCCAAGTAGGCTGCAGGGTGATATACATCTTCGCGTGCATGGTTACTCGCGTATGTCAACACCCAGAGACTATCGTGGCCCTGCACGTTGGGAGCACATGGGCCTTGTATCAGATCTGGTGCTCAGTCTTTTAATTGAAGACTCCGAAATTCTTCTAACGAGAAAGGATACTACAATTGAATTACTTGAAGGAGGTAAAACTGATATTGTTGTCTTTTTCGCAAACAACGTCCTCGATATTCGGCAAAAATGCCCGTCCTCTAACTCGATTATTCGCTTCCAATTCAGAATGTCGATGGGCAGCGTGCTTTTAGCGTGTATGTGGCTTGAAGCTCAAGGAATTGATGTTAAAGCTCCACATGGAGACATGCGAACGGGAACAACTCATCCCACGAGTGGCTGGGGGTGGAAGGATACGTCAAGTCTTATTGGCCAGAGAACGTAGACGACGCACGTGCAACGAGACTAGCTGATTTATGTTTACAAAATTAAACCCCAAAATTAGTTTCGTAGATACTTAATGAACAGGTTATTAGTGGTATGACAGCCGTGCCTGATGGGATATGATGAGAGTGCCTGGTCATACAGGGCGCCTGGTCATCGTGCATGGGCTGCCAGCAACCATTATTGGGGGAAGCAATTGTCACTGAACACTCTTTAGAATTTCGATCGAAACTTGGTTAACAGAAATAAACTGCAAAACTAAAAAAGATCCGAACCAAAAGAACATCAAAAGTGATAATTTTACCCACAAAAACAGAGCTATTGTCTACCCCTCGTTGGCCTGGAGAGACGATCTGCAATGAGCGACGACCCTACTAAGCAGGAGCCGTCTGTGAAGAGGATTTCTAGCTACCCCGCAAGAAACAACTATAAAAGAGCAACAAGTGTGCCCAAGTCCGAACGTTTGTTACTTAGAACTTTACCTTAAGAGGAACCGAGTCTAATTGACAATGAATCGTGGTCCGTCGGGTCGTGCGAATCCGCGGTTTCAATCGCCGGGCATTTTGACGCCAGCGCGTCGCATGCAAACTGAGTTCCCTGAGGAAGAGTTTGACTTCTCATCGCCTATTTTTTCTGAGCAGCTCCAGAAAAGACTCGAAGATCTCGAGTCTAGTGGAGATACTCCAACCAAGAATGAGTTTATCCAGAGTGTTGGGATTCTTGAGTCGGACCGACGTAAGACGGCGACTGAGGGACGCGAGAAGGCTCTGCATAGCGTTTTGAATTTGTTATCGAACAAATATGAGCCCGAGCTCATGTCCCAGCAACTCTTTGCTACCATTTACGATGAGCTTGTGTCTGCTCGTAGTGAGATTGAGGTGATCCTATGCTCACGGCTGGTTATTGTGGCCATTGCCTCGTTTGACGACAATGATCCACACCTTGCGGATTGTCTCGAGAAAGTCAAGGCTAAACTGTTGGCGTTGCTTCTTAAACGAGCCCGTGAACGCGAGGACGCTGATGCCTTCCCTGTCCCTGCACGTGCTGCCATGGTCACTTGCTACGCCGTTCTACAATTTTTGCTCAACGTTGGTGGTGGTGGTTTTGGAGTTGAAGAGATGATCATCGAGCTTTTGGATCTCGCCGAGGGAACCAAGGACTCCGAAGCCCCATTGGCCACTGCCGCTATCCAGGGAATTGGTCTATTGGCCGTGATTGTTTCCCAGGGCGCTGCGATCTCGCTCATGCCAGACTTGTCGCTTTCTCTTGCCCAATTTTTGGGATCGATGAATCCGGATTTGGCCCAAGCTTCTGCCAAGACTGCCGGAGTATTGTTTGAAAAGTGTCACAGCCCTGCGAACTCGCTGCAAGGCGCTGATGATCTCATTGAGGCATTGGAAACAATGGCCAATGACTCGTCTAAGCGAATAGCTAAACGTGACAAGAAGTCTCGCAAATCTGTAGCCAGAGACGTTTTGGTGACTGCACGAGCGCCCGAACACGAAGGTGAAGAGGACGAAGATAATGAGGATAAGGTGCTGACCCACTTCAGATTGTCACCGAACCGCTCGTTGATGGTCAAGAGCTGGTCAGTCTTGAGTGTGATCCAGCATCTACGCTGGGTGTTTGGCCCTGGCCTCTATACTCATCTTGCGAATAACCCTACCCTTGTTTCTGTTCTTGATAGCCTTGCCGAAGAAGGTGCGAACGGTGAGATTGATTTCGATTTCAAAGAAGATACGATTGATAGCCACGAAGAGGCCTTGCGAAGCGAACCTCGTGCCCAGAAACGGGATGTCGATATTCGCAAAGCCCGTCTTGAGAAGGTCAGTGCCAGGGACGTTCCCCAGTAGAATTAGCACAAATCAAATCAACTAAATAATTTTTTCTTTTAGATCTGGGCCACTAACCGTGTAGATTTTAAAATTCGAGTTCAATATATTTCGAATTAGCTTACTTGTAACTCGTCCGAGGAAGGCTCGCAATCTTTTGCATCAAGGCACATGATCAAGGGCTTCCTCCCTCGGTCAGCCGGCAGGATGACCGTCAGGCAAGGCAAGCCAATCGAGTTCGGTTTGTAATCGGGAAAATTGACTAATTCTCCACGCAGACTGGGTCGAATACCGCAGTGATTGCAAGCAGACGCAGTGGCGCGCGGGTGCCATTTTTATCTAAGAAAGAGTGCATTTGAGGTGAGCGAAAGCGGTAGCTACCAGTTCAGCTTATTGTGTGACCAGAATTTGACTACCCGTTCATTTCTCTTTGCCTGAAGTCGAATCTGCCAATGTCGGTGATTGAGATCACTAGTGATGAACAGTTCAATGAGCTCACAAACTCTGCTCCCCCTACGAAATTGGTAGTGTTATACTTCCAGACGGAATGGGCAGAGCCTTGCAAGTATATGAAGACGGTTTACGACAGTCTTGCCGAAGTTTATCCTCAGCATGAGTTCGTATCAATAAATGCCGATGACTTCCCACACATTGCAGAGCTCCTTGACGTTAATGCGGTGCCATACTTTGTTCTTCTGCGGAATAAGATGATTCTCAAGGAAATCAGTGATGCAAATCCCAAGGCATTGGCCTCGGCAATCCAGGCCGTTTCCGATGGAGCTAACGAGAATGGTAACGGCACTGCAGGCGTTGCAGGCGTCGAGAGTGGTTCGAGCGCGACGTCGACTCCCCAGAACGAACCCGAAGAGACTAAAGAGGACCTCGATAATAGACTCAAGAAGCTGATTTCGGCTGCTCCCGTGATGCTGTTCATGAAAGGAACCCCTGCCGAGCCCAAGTGTGGCTTTTCGCGGCAATTGGTGGGTATTCTAAGAGAGAACCAGGTCCGGTTCGGATTTTTTGATATTCTCAAGGACAATGCTGTTCGCCAAGGTCTCAAGGAACTGTCCGACTGGCCAACTTACCCCCAGCTTTACGTCAATGGAGAGCTTCAGGGTGGCCTCGATATAGTCAAGGAGACCCTGGAAGAAGATCCGCACTTTTTTGATTCCCTCAAATAAAGGTAATTTTATTTATCTAAGTACATTCTTGTCTTTGCTTTTTGTGTCCTATTCTAGTCCGAATCGTAGTCCGAATCTGAGTTCCAGATCGACTGCTGAAGTTTGGGACGAAGACCCTGGGACTGCATTGCCGTGACCTCGGCAGCGAACTGCGAAGACGCCGGGCCTTGCATCCGGAATGCACGTACCCATCGCTGTAAAAAGGCATGACGCTCTGCCTGCTCCTTTCGCCATTTGGGGAACTGTGTAAATCCCAAGGGAACGAATTTGGAGTCAGCAGCATGGTCGCGTGCGTTTGGTTCTTTATGGTTCAAAACAGTCGCAACTCCTATGCTCGCATCAGGTAGACCTAAATCGCCAAGGCTGAGCATTTCCACGGCGTCCAGCGCTACGTGTAAGGGCAATTGCGACTTGCGCGACTTGGTATAGTTTTCTAATAATGTCAAGGCAAACATTTCTCGGGAATCATCAAACGCCTCAATGGCTGGAGCCACGGTTTCGGGATCATCACTGCCGTAAATTGCTTTGCCAATGGCATGGAACAAGCCCACGGCCTCGCCGCGACCGCCCACCAACCCCGTCTCTGAACCGCGAGCCCAGAACTCAAAAGTGTTCAGAGCGTTTCGCACATCCCCGCTTCGAGAAAGGAATTTAATCTGTTCAGCAGCTGTTGCTGGTTGTGTCAATTGCTCGCTGGCTACCTTTTTTAGTAGTTTTGTCAACAACTGGGTATTCACGGGGTTGGTCTTGATCCATTTTGCGTGGTCAAGGGCACTTCCGAAAATTCGCGACGCGACAGCAGATTCTTGGTATCGGGCAGTGGTATCTGTTTCAGTAAACACAATCACTAGTGTTGGCATGCTTGGATCCTCATGAGCACGAAGCTGCCATGTCAAAATAGCTTCTTCAAACCGACTTCGAGTGTCGTCGTGATACACATTAGGCATATCATCAATAAATACAATATCTGGGTGCTGATGCATAGTGCACCCTGTCAAAAAGTCTCTGAACGAGTCAAGAATTCGCGTTTCGCCTACACCATAATCGGGAGTACTCCATTCGACCAGGTTACGATTCTGCTGTCGGGCAAGCACACGGACAGCAGTGCTTTTCACCGAGCCAGCAGGTCCACTGATGACAATGACCCGTTCTTTCTCAAGTGCATTGGCAATCTCTGCAAGTTTCAGCTTGTGAATTGCAATGTCTGCAGTAGTTTGGGGAGTGTATACGTCTACCCAGTTACTGGCGGTGGTCCGACGCCGAGACGGCTCCGACAAAGAGCGAGCCCGTTTCGCAAGCGGTTCAGAGTCCGCAGATGGATGCTGCAGCTTGAACCGCGGTTTAGCCATGCATCAACATGCCGTCTTCTACTACACAGTATAAGGTCGTATTGCTTAGCAAAAGCAGATGTGTCAGGGGGAGCCAGGCAGGCCAGCCCCAGATCAAGGCACAGAGACACATACGAGTGTATGATACAGCCTAAGAGTGAGGGATCCAAGACTATTTTAGTTACAGGATGTGCAGGATTCATTGGAAGTTGGGTTGCTCTGTATCTGCTTGAAAATTACCCTGATGTACGCGTCGTGGGCTTTGATCTGGAGACATACTGCGCAAGTCCAAAGACTGTACACCTTCTAAAAGAGCATGGCCAATTTCAATTGGTACACGGAGATGTGGGGAACAGTGAAGATATAAACAAATTATTTGCTCACCACAAAATTGACGAAATCGTGCACTTAGCTGCGGAATCACATGTTGATCGAAGCTTTAAAGATCCCCAGCTTTTTGTCCACTCCAATATCACAGGCACGCTTGCACTACTCAATGCTGTGGCTGCACAATCGCACTCTATAAGGCTCGTGCATGTGTCCACTGATGAAGTCTATGGAGATTCGTGTGCGACGACAGCTGTCACTGAAGACTCAGTGCTTATGCCCACGAACCCGTACGCGGCTTCCAAGGCAGCAGCAGAGATGTTTGTGCATGCATACACACGATCATACGGCATTCATGCAGCAATTGTTCGCATGAACAACGTGTATGGCCCACGACAGTACCCCGAAAAGATTATTCCGACGTTCGTGACACGGATTGCCAATGGCCAAAAGTGCTATATCCAGGGCGACGGGCATCATTCACGACGATTTTTATTTGCTCATGACGCAGCTCGCGCAATTGACACGGTGCGGGTTCGCGGTAAAGACGGCGAAACTTACAATGCTGGCGTAGAAAACGAGCTCACGAATGTGGAAGTGGCAGAGTACTTATTGCGATTGTGCGGCCATGATCCAAGCGAAGCGTCAGTAAGACAAAAATATATCGGGTTCACAACTGATCGACCATTTAATGACATTCGCTACCCACTGGTATCGGAAAAACTTACGAGCCTCGGCTGGAGCCCTGAGACCAGCCTGGAGGAGGGTATGCGACAAACGGTTGACTTTTATAAAACAGAACCAGCATGGTTCCCTTAATTTTTGTGCTTGATATAAATTTATTATGTTTTTAGGTTTCATTGTCCCATCTCTGGCTCCATTTTGACACCTGATTGCGTGGAACAATGTAGACACGGACCATTTCATCGACCATAGTCACCTGAGGAGTCTGCAGAGCTCTACCAACGCTCAACTCGCGGTCTACTTTGACCATCCCGCCAGACTTCGTGGGCATGAAAACGTCGAGGTTGCTGAGCTTGTAGTCTGCAGAGGCCCACTCTGGTGGCTCGGAGAAAAGCTGATCAACGATGTCTTGGAGCGTACCATACTCTCCAAATTTGCGGAATGCATCACTCTGCATGTCCATTGGGTACAGTGCAAGAACTGGCATGTGAAGTTCGCTGGCAGCATCAACAGGATCAGCGAGCTCATACTCTGGGCTGGGTGCCTCTGAGGTGGTATTGGTATTAGCGTATTGACGAGCCTCAATTGCAGTTTTGAGTGCATCCTTTCGCTGCTGTACACGTTCACGAGCACGTGCGAGCTGATCGAGTTTAGCCTGGCGCTCGGAGATACGCGATTTGAGCGAATGAAGGGCAGCATTGTCTTTGTCGATAGCGAGACCTTGCTCACAGCATGCGACCGCCTGATCAATTTTATCAAGAGCCAAAAATGATTTTCCAGTTCGGAACCATGCCTTGACATTTCGCGGATCCATTTCCAGCACGGACGCGCAGTCAAGGGCACACTGCCGATAGTTCTTCATCTCCAAATTAGCTTGGGCACGGTTGCCGAGGCATGCGATAGTAATACTATCGACTTTACAATCTTGATCTAAAGCCCTGGTATAATACTCGCGAGCGTCTTTATATTGTTTCGCTCGGAAGCACTCGTTGCCCTGTTGTCGGAAATTTTCCGCAATCTCGTCAGGCTCACCTTCATAGGCCAATGCCTTGAGTGCCTCAATCTGGTCGCTGTCCTGAAGATCATTAGCATCAGACATAAAGAACGGCAGCTTTTTCAGTTCTTTGGCAAGCTCCTCAGGCGAGAGGCCCGCATACTGCGAGCTCAATTCATCAATCGTGTCCATCGAAGTTTTGTCTGATGTAATAAATTTTCTTTCTCCAATCTGATGATATTTTTGGTGATGATAAAAAAACGAAGTTTATTCTTTTTGGTGATAAACCATCTAAAGTCATGCAATAAATAAATATATTCTAAGGTCATAGCGTTTCAATCCGCTTCAGGTACAACATAAGTTTCGAAGCGGCAAAGATCGAGGGGTCCATCGTTCAAACCAGGCGCCGCGCCAGCATCTTCAATCAAATCAAACGGCGATACGTTCAACGGTCGGTAAACATCGTTACTGCGTGAGTATAGCATCACATCATCCATGGAGGTTTCATACACCTCGATAGGCACTGAGCTCAACCCTCGGTAGGGCAGCGTTTCTGCTGGCTGTCCTTGCGCATTCTGGGTTGGTTGACCTGGTTTCGATTCATCATTACTAGTGGATGCGGCTTCCGTTGTCTGGTCTTCGGACTGTTGCGCGAAGTAGCGAAGTGCATCCTGCACAACAGTACGAACACGATAGGAGGTGTCAAAGAATGGTAATCGCTTGAGTTCTTCGAGACCCACGGCAATCCAAGATACTGTTGACGGTGCCAAAATGCTGACCTTGATCAGGCAGATAAGGGCGGGCACAAGGTCTTCATTGTCGGGGTTGGCCATTGCGCAATCCACAAACCGACGCATGCCAGTCTGCACATCGTCAGTGAAAGACCGCCCATCGACATCGATGCGATCATCGCCAAGTGTAGATAGCAAAGTCAGGTATGCCTTGACAGCGTGTGGAGGCATCTCTGGACTGGTCAAGAAGGCTCGCATAGCGCCAATAAGTGTGTGCCGACGAATGGTTGGGTCGACATAAACAAGCAGGTTGCGAAGAGCTGCACACTTGTCGGGGTGAGACCTTGCACCATCTAGAACAGAAAGAGCAGCATCTTGGGGAGACTGCCCTGACAGCGCCACGAGCACCATACCCTGGTAGTATTTGAGGTTGAATGGGTTGCAGCGTCCCAGGAGCTCTGCAAATGAACGAGACGACGTTGTGACCCGTCGCAGTTTGTCGAGGAGCTCAGGGTCGCGCAAACTTGGGCGAACGATGCGGTCAATGTAAACATCAGGGAAGGTGGCAGCCACTCTTGCGATGCGCGGGCGTTCAACGTCTTGGGCAGCTTCAGCAAGCAAGTCCAGCAACCGGGGAAGCGGGGCTGTCTCTAGATATTCACGCCGACAGTCCTCTACCTGTGCAATCTCCTCAAAGTGCAAACCAATCTGGTTTGGAGGCACGAGCAGCAGCACTAGAACTAACTGGTCATCTTGGAGATGGGCATCAATCGCCGCGATTGTCACTAGTTTGTAGAGTACAAGCTGGATAACACTTCCGCGGTCGGTACAATGAGCACGTATCCATGCGATCAAGCCTTGGGCAAACAAAGTCTGATGCGCAGGCTCTTTGTCCTGTTTAAGATCGATAAGCGCAGCAACATCGGGAGTGCTGTCAGACAGAGCAGCCAGAAGCTGCGTCTCAAATGTTGTCTCGTTAGGGGTCAGCGCTGAGCCACTCAGGGTCACTGCTGCCGAGGGCACCATCCCATTTGGAGCAGTTGATGATGGCCCAGGTTTTGTGTTCGACTCTGCACTGGGCGGGGCAGTAAGTGGATTGCGGTCTTCATGGACAGGTTTTGAGCGTTCACTAAGGATTCGAGTCAGCTCAAATAATAGTGCCGGCGATCGAACTACGGGCTGAAGAACCACAAAGCATTCGAGGAGCACAGGCGGATTGCCGAGCTCACGGGTTTTTTCAAGGAGGCGGCCTGCAAACGAATCAAGTAGGCCAGCGCACACAAATGTAAGTAAACGGATTTGGACCTGGCGTACAGCAAAGCTTGCCACCTCTTCGGTCGTGGCAGAGCTCAAGGTCGTCGCCAGCACGTGGTATAATGGTGCAATTGAGCCACCTGCAGCCCGGTCAAGTAATGTAATGAACGGCTGGAGCACTGCTACACTCTGTGGTTGGAGCTCGCGATGTAGTAGTACCATTTTGCGGACAACAAGGAGGCGCTCATTTTTAGTGCGAGTGCGCATGAGCTCGTCCTCGAGGCCAGGAGGAGCTGGGGCGCCATGCTCAAGCATAGCTCTGAATGCCGGAGCATGGATTTCAGCCACTGAATCAGTCGGCTCGCGTTCTTTAAGCAGCATTAGTGCTTGTGCCCGCAGTGACGGGCGCATCATACACAGGGGCAAATTGCGCAAGATACGGCGCTGGCGATCAGCGTACTTTTCGGAATAGAGTTTTCCGGATGCGGTGAGCTGGTACAAGTAAAGCTCGAGTGACAGTAGACCAGCGCGGTGGGTCTCAGCAATGATGTCAAATAAGCATGCGGTGGCCATGACATCTGGCGACATGAGGAAGCGCACCAGGTGCTCCTCAACACTAACACCAGCTCGAGCGAGTCGTCGGAGCAGGGCGAGGCATAGCTGTACAGAAGATGGATCGCCACGGCGTACGGCCCACAGCATAATGGCGCTCACGATCAATCCCGGAGGCCGGCCGCTGGCTGCAACATGCAATGAGCTCACGAGCTCGCCAAACTTGTAAGGGGTTGTGAAAGTATCTAAGATCTGGCCGACATTTGTGGCGGCCGTCCACTCCGGAGGCAACGCATGTGGATCTGCGGCCACATCGACAAGGAACACATTGACACGATCTGCCACGCGGTCATAGACAGCAGGAGCAACTTCTCGGAGAACGGGAGCGATCCGGGGCCAATGTAATGGTGAGATTAAGGCCTCTTCGTGATCCTCGGCGAGTCGCACCACGAGTTTTGCTGACTGCGTCCGGGCCGCCGCAGCAACCAGCGCGTCAGGGGCGCAGAACGGCCACAGGGCATGCACGATATGCTCGTATGCTGGCTCGAGCGGTGTTCCAGCCGATGCTTGCTTTAACAACCAGGTGATAACTTGTTTCCGGTTCACTAGGCGCTCATAGACCAGGTGAGACACCATTCGGGCTGTCGTTTGCATTGATATAGCCCAGTCTGGATTTGGATAGCGATCAACGTTAGCTTGTAGCCATGCAATGACTTCTGCGGTCCATTCCGTGAGCCACTGGTCGGCTGAGCCGCCGCGACGACGGACGGCTCGTAGTTCATTGGTACCCACACAGCGTACAAACCAAAGGGCGCGAGGCATTGGCACGTGTGCGGCTTGAATCGCCTCCAAAAGTGCACGACCACTAAGGCCGTGGGGAACTGCACGGGCGAGCTTGCGGAGGGCCGAGCGTGGATCCGCGAGCTGCTCGAGCCAGTGCCCACGCCGCTGATCGGTAAGGGTGACTCGTGGAGGGGGCCGGAAGCTGTGTGGCTCGTTAAGTCGATGTAGCAGCTCGCGAACTCGCACAGAAGCGGCCAAAAAGTGTGAAAGGGCCGGTAATGCAGACCACTGTTGAAGAGCCTCGACGAGTGGGGCTGGATCGCGGGCAAGCTCGTCGGCTACCTTTGGCGGGGCATGGACGCCATGTTGAAGCTCATCCGGAGTAAGTGGTGCCGGCGGGGGTCGCCAAGGACTTATATCCGCAAACTTGCCACCAGGCAACGTCGGAGGACCAGGCATTGCCAAAATTTAAGGTGGTTGAACAAGTTTTGTTGCTTCTGATGGGCGAAGTAGGGTGGTGGTGAGGTGATGCGCTGATAGCTGTGCGAGGCCCAGCTAAAACTCACTAAGACTAAGAGGGCCACCTCGGGCTTGGGGTCTCGCCTGGGGCTTATCCGTTAGCTTAGGCTCAAGGCTTATGCTGGGCTTATGCTTGGGCTTGGGCTCAAGGCTTATGCTTGGGCTTGGGCTGGGGCTTTCCAGCCTGAGGCTGTCAACGTAGGGGACTAATCGATTGACGGGAGATGATGGCAGATGGTGGGCTTCTGGAGAGACGGTGGGCGAATGCGGCTTTTAACGGAGATTTTTTGTTCTTTGATTTTGTTTTTGGAGTTGGTGAATAGTTTTTTTTTGTTGTGAAATTTTACTTGTTTGAGGCTTTACTTCGCAATTGTACTTCTAAGTGATTGCTTTGTTTCTCTGAATTGTTTCAATGGTATGAAATTTGATTTGTTTTTGTAGTTGAAATGTTGATTTGCCTTTTTTTAAATTATTGGTTGTCAATTGAGTAGTTAATTCGTAGTTTGAATTGTTATAGCCTGACTCTGTTATACACTACACCACGTTTAGGCGTCGAAATCCATTTCACAAGGCAGAACCTGAAATTCTATGCCTTTCTATGATACAATTGGGCACGGCTAGCTTATGTTTAGAGGCCACTAGACACAAGTAACCACTGTTAAGTCGTTGCCAGGTAAGACCGGGTAGGGCGAGGGCGTCAATGCATGGTGGCTGTCAGCGGATGCATACGCCTGTGGGGTACACTATAGAAGCGATAAAAGCAATGAATTGATTCAGAGACATTGGCGGAAACAAATCAAGCTTGCTTGTTATACACCGACGGCTCTTCCTCTCCATAAATTGCGTTCTGGGCCAAGAACAATATTCCAAATGACATTGCAACCAATGCCAGTAGCAACTTGACCGGATGCCTGAACGCGCCTCCCACATCATTTTCAATGTATCCATCCAACAACAACTGTGAAATACACAGCAGCCCACCTAATATATCGAGGGCACACCCGTGCACGGCAAAGCCCCGCATGCTCTTGCGTTGGTAATTGTGATACGCCTGGGGAACATACTTGACACTGCTCAGAAACACTTTGACCGTACCAAATATTGCCGCAACATCTACCAATTGGTAGTGTCTCCTAGTTGTGCTGATCTCGTACGCGTGGAGCAACAGGCCCAGTGCTGCCAGCAGCCCAACGCCCGTCAGAACCAGCACTGCCCGCGACAAATGCTGCACGGGCGATCTTTTGTAGCCCGCAAAATAGAACTGGTATAATAAAACCATCACCAGTAGAAGCGAGTGCGCTCCATACACGACATCATTGAATCTAATCAAGGGGATCACGGCACCATGACCATGGCCCTCGTGTTGGTGCTGCAACGCGTATTCGAGTCGCACCGTATCACTAAAGTACATCATTCCCACACTAGCCAAGTAGAAAGTGCATCCCCAGAAATTCAGGTAGGCAAAGTCGATTGACATACCCTCCACACTGCGAAGCCGTCGATTTAGCAACACTGGCGGGTAGAGCGACACGCCCCAGCAGAACACGTACGCCCAGCCGCATGCGAGGGACATCGCATTCAGGAGCCCGGACACCGGCATTTTTTGGGTATGTTTACTGGTGTCCTTCACGTATAAAGCTCAGGTGTGGGTTGGCTAGCTTAGCGTTGGCGTGTCCAGGCTGGCATCTGCTCGAGCTGTCCAAGCGTGCTGATGTAACCGTTTCATATCTGGTAGACTTGGTAGATTTGCTATGGAAAGTCAATATTTTTGGATAAAAAGAGGTCTAGTTAGAATTGGACTAGAGATTTTGTGCTTTCCAACTAAATTTCAGCACTAAAACTTGTGTAGAGCCCCGCCGGTATAGCCCTTAATTACCTCGGCTGCACGCTTTGTCACCTCCACCTTCACCAAAATCCGGGGAAATGTCCTCGACGGCCACAGTCGCGTTCGTGCCGCTGCGCAATAGCCTGGCGAATCTGCCAAAAGCAGTTACGAATGTTCTGTTCAACTCGAATACTCCTGCACAAAATGTGCTCGTTGAGCTCCTGAGTCACCGTGGCCTGAGGTCGACGCATTCAGTGTTTGTTGGCTGGACAGGTATGGCCTCGGCTTCGTCAACCACAGTTGAAGTCGATCCAACCTTTGCCCAGGCCGCAGGTCTTGTATATAACTCAAAAGTCATGATCAAACTTCATGGAAGTGCACCTGTGGCCCACACTGTCCACCTCGAGCCACTGACTACGGGCGACTGGGAGATTGTCGAGACTAACGCTGGGTTCCTCGAGAGTTGGATGATCAACCAGGTCCGGGCAGTTACTACAAAGCACCCAATAACCGTTTTCCCGTCTCCGACGGCCATTGCCACACTCAAAGTAGTCAAAATCGAGCCACCGCTGCCTGCTGGTACAGACTTTGCGCGCTTGAGCCCAACTTCGGAGGTGGTAGTCGCTCCAAAACTTAGACAAACGCAATCAGCTGCTGCTCCACAGCCGCAGCCACATGCTCAACAGAAACTACTAGTCCCCGAGGCTCATGATTGTGTCGTGCGTGCAGTCGCATATCCATATGGTGACAATGACAGCCGTGAGCTTGAGCTTACTGGCGACTTTGACCAGTTTGCCAGCGGATCTTTAGTTCAGGTATCCTTGATTGTTCCGCCTGCACTTGATCCAAGTCCAGCATCAAATAATGACGAGGTTGTCCCAGCCAAGACTGTCAGAGCAGTTGTACGCACTTCAAAAGATCTCACAGCATCATTGTCTTATGGCCTGAGTGCTGCCCTTCAAGTCGCTGGTCAGATTGGTGTTGTTCTCAAAATATCTAGTGCTCCTGTTGGAGACATGGGCTCTGGCGCCGTCATTGTACATCCATATGCGACTCAGACCGGCACTACCAATTTAAAAACTGGAAAAAGTGCGGATCTTGCCGCAGCTATTAACCTAAAAAATGTTGGAAACGGGCTGGTGATTCCACCGGTCTTGCCTCTTCTCCCAGATGGTGCCCTTCTAAAAGCCGGCTTTGACTACGGCACGGCTACGCGTTACGAACTTGGCACCGAAATCGCTTTGGCCGAATCTCGTGCACTCCCTGCAGATCCAAAAGACTTGATCAAAGTGCCAAGCCGACGCGTGGTTGGCCGTGATGCTATCATCAACACGATTGTAGACGCGCTCATGGCACGCTCAGGCATTCTTGTCACTGGCTCGCGCGGATGTGGAAAGTCTGTAATTGTCGATGCAGTAACCCAAAACCTCGCTAAAGCGAATGTTCGTCCAGTCCGATTTGCATGTGGCTCATTTGCAGACAAGTCGTTGCCAACAACGCGCGACGCGCTCAAAAAGGCGCTTCTGGAGGCATCTTGGCATGCCCCCAGCGTCATTGTACTTGATGATCTTGACCGTCTTGTGCCTGCCGAACTTGAGCATGGCGACTCATCGCGTAGCCAGCAACTTGCCGAACTCATTTCGAGTGAAATTTCCAACGTTACAAGCCGTCGCAGCGTATGTGTACTTGCAGCGGCAGCAGAAAAGTCGGCTCTGCACAGTTCGCTAGTATCTTCTGCCTATGTTTTCAGTCAAAGCGTCGCAATCAAGTCCCCAGACAAGGAACTTCGGGAAACCATTGTTGGCGAAGCACTTCAATCACTCGGCCTAGCTACTGAAGCTCTCGACATGACCGAAGTGGCTGCCCTTACCGAAGGTTACCAGCCTGGAGACTTGTGGACGCTAGTTGAGCGCGTAGCCTCGTCTCAGGCACTCGAGCCTGAAGCTGCAATTGGCACGGATGCGTTCACCACTGCTGCAGCAGAATACACGCCCTCATCGCTGCGAGGAGTGAAGCTGGAAAAGTCGAGCACTAAATGGTCAGACATTGGCGGGCTCGTGCCTGTCAAACGCATGCTTCTCGAGACCCTGGAGTGGCCAACTAAATACGCACCCATTTTCGCCCAATCGCCACTTCGCCTTCGCAGCGGATTGTTGTTATATGGCTATCCTGGTAGTGGCAAAACAATGCTCGCGAGCGCGGTAGCGGGTCAAACTGGTCTCAATTTTATTACTGTCAAGGGTCCTGAAATTCTTAATAAATACATTGGCGCGTCCGAACAGAGCGTTCGCGACTTATTTGATCGTGCACAGGCAGCTAAGCCGTGTGTTTTGTTTTTTGACGAATTCGACTCAATTGCGCCGAAACGTGGACACGACTCCACAGGTGTTACTGATCGCGTCGTGAACCAATTGCTAACCCAGATGGACGGTGCGGAAGGCCTCGATGGCGTTTACGTGCTTGCAGCCACGTCTCGGCCGGATTTAATTGACTCTGCGCTGTTACGTCCCGGACGTCTTGATAAAAGCTTGCTATGTGACATGCCCAACTACGACGACCGCCTCGAAATTTTGTCTGGTGCCGCGGCGAAGATGCAGCTCGAATCGGATGTGGATCTTGGTTGGGTGGCCAAGCGTACTGAGGGATATACCGGAGCCGATCTTCAAGCCCTGATGTACAATGCTTATCTTGATGGCGTGCATGGCGTCCTCGATGCTGGTGAAGGGGTCGCTGCGACGACGACTGGTGACAAGGACGACTTGACCATGTTCGAGGTCGGCAGGCCTGTGGTTGCTGACCCGGATTCTGTCAGGCGATACATGAATGCGCACGACGACCGTAAAGACACCACGACAACGCCAGCTCCTCAGGCACAGCTTAGCGTGCGAGTGAATATGGACCAGATAAGAACTGCTCACGCGAGCTCGAAAGCATCGATATCCAAGAAAGAGGCAGCGAAATTCAAGCGAATTTATGCGCAGTTTGTGTCTGACCGTGAAGGCAACCTGCCACCAGGTGAGGCCTCAAACGAAATAGGCGGCCGGGTCACTCTCGGCTGAATATAGACCAGCCCCTATACTTCCCAGCCCAATCCTTACCCTGCAAAGTGATTGTCACCTGAAATTCGACGATCAATTAGAAGTGTTTGACAATTTAGACTCAAAATAAAAAGACCCTCAACTGAACTTTTGGTTGCTTTATTTAAAATGGTACAGGGCCGCGGATGAATGCCCCCACTCTGCGTTTGATCGTCACTCCCGACCGCTCATCAGGATCGGAGGGTACATGGTTAACCATGTCTCAGTATCTGCCGATAAACGCACTGTAATCCCTGCCCCCAGAAGCTTAGTAGCATGGCGCGGACATGGCCCTCGATTGGGAACGGAGGCCGCGGGTACTTTGGCGAAACTATGTTGATATCCCAAGGAGGATCGTCGGCGATGATAGGCGGGGCTGAACTATTTCTCCTGATAGCCTCGTTGAGAAATTTTTTTAATTGTAGGCCTCGGTAGATCGCCCTGAGATGTGGGGGCTTTATTTTTCTGGTTGTGCTATTATTCGTGATAGCTAGTGCTTATTACGCTCATACTCATTGAAGACGATTAACACTGCTTAAAAAATTTAGTAGTTTTAGTTTCTAGTCAAGATCGTGCTATTTACTAGTGACATTTCAAGCCGAAACTTTGAGCCGAAACTGAGCCGAGTTCCGGCTATCAACACCTTCGACCAAAAGCCCTTGCCAACAAAAAGTTGAACCAATGGTTGGCCACGGTTGTGCAAGCTAGGCAAGGGTCAGAAGCACGGAATCTTGACGACATGGTCCTGAAACAGGCACGTACAACACACCCCACGGGCCAACCGGTCGGCAGTGTGGGCGGGTTGGATGCCAAGCAAATGCTTAAAGGCGGCTTTTTCCAGCTATCCGCAGGAACTTACAGGGGAATTTTGTTCTCTTGCATACCTGAGTGATGGGTCCCATGTTCGCTCTTATTGCCCTCGCTGAGAATCGGGCCCTTCGAATCGATATTTAGGGTCAGGGCTGCCCACGATTAAACCGACTCGAAAGTGGAATATCGCTCATTTTTAAAAAGTGACAGCTTCTCATCACAGCCACTGCAGGTCTGAAAACGATGGCGAACACATCACGTGGCGATTGACGAGATGGATCTTGCATGAACATCGATTGCGCACATTAGCATTATTAGTTTTGAGATCAAAAAGCACAGCTTTTGCGACCGCTTTTGGCACTACACTGAGTAAACAGAATTAGCCGGGTTCGGGTCTCCGTTTCGAACCGTGCCGGTGTAGCCCCCTGGTCGCCTGCCCCTTCCACGGCGCAAGTGACAGACAGCTTAATGCTAAGAGTCTTAGAAGGGGGGTGGGGGGGGGGGGGACCCTGGAGAGTCCCAGAAAAAATTCCAAAGGCAGTCAAATTTCCTCTTGGTGAAATAGAATGACATATGCGGTTGACAAACCTTATCCAAGATCGGAAATCGAAACGACGATGATCACGGGTAAAGGGACCATGGGACTCTTGTCAGTGAGCTTTGTCGTATAAATACAAATTTAATTCGTTAGGTACAATTAGTCTAAGCTTTTTCAAACAAGGACCTCCGAAGCGGGTCTCCGCGGCTGTGAACACTTTCAACCCTCCCCCCCAAACAGTCGAAGAAGCGGCCGTGCGCCCCGCAGGTGATAATTTATGCAGAGAATAACTGGGCGAATCGAAGGGTGACGCCCGCACTAGTCTTGCCATGCCCTGAATCACTTCGAAACGTAGGTCACGAAACGTGCTATCTGTAGGTAAATAGTGGGCACACTGGCAGTTTGTACATGTTCCATCTGCAGAGAGTCTTGTTCGATGACATTGAAATAGTGGGCAATAAGGATAAGTGATGATTGCCGAGATGTACCATGCATGGTGGACAGGGGCAGCCGCAGACGAGGGGGGAAATCTTTATGCCCACTTTTCCGGCTAGTGCGGCTCGCGGGGTTCGTATCACTACTATATATACGAACGAAATCCCAAATCAAAATCAGGTACAAGTAGTGACATCGACTCATCCTCGAACGAACACTCCACATCCTACTCCAATTTCAGACTCTATTACTGCTTTGACTTCTTCCTCGTCTTTGACATCGAACTCGTCTGAGGATTCTTCCCCGAGTCCAAGTTCCACCCCAATCACCACCACACCAACCACTCCTCTTGATATACCTGACGACCACAGTACAATGGCAACTAGTGTACGCCTTGGCGGCACCCGCACGCCTTTCTTTGACGACAGCCCTGCTATAAGCCGGTCTGCCTCTCCACGAGTTGGTCCTGTTGAAATACGAACAAACCGATTCGAACGCGACACCCTTCGGCCTATAAACAGAACTAGTCGCGGTGACTTGGGCGGCCTCGAGTACGACGCAACACGTATGTGCGGACTCGAATGCTCTGTCAATTCTTTCTACTCAACCACGAACTGGAAAGGATTCGACTTTTAATTTTCCGTTTTCTCGGCCGCGCTGGCGCGGGCGCCCGTGGCTGTGCTGGATACACACACGAAACAATGATCAAAGACACTGCCCCCATATCGGCTTTCGACCCCTCGCATTCTCTCCACCCCTAGTTTCTTTTTTTTTTTTGAAGATGGGCTCGCGGTATATTTTGTCACGCGACGACTGTCTACTCAATTTCTAGGCGGCAATAAGAAGAAACAATCCCACGCTGGACCATTATTGCCTTATCTGAATAATTCAATCTAATGACACTCTAACTTTTCTTTTCTTTTGGTGTTGGGGGTGGCCAAACCTGTGAGCCCACCCTGACCAAATGTCGAAATGGTGAGATGGCCAACATAACTGACAGGCCCACCCGGCCCACCGTGGCCCATGGCCCATAGTCTGTGTGTTCTCCTTTGTATAATTATTTGAGTACTTTTTCTAATTTGCAAGAGTGGTGGGCGGATTCCCACAACTTTGTTCTGGTTCACTCGCGAGTACATTACCCCAATTTAAGAATATTTAGTTTAGTGATAGTTCAATTGGAATTTACGATACACACCAAATACAAAAAACCAAGGAAAACCGCTCGTATTTATCGATGACGTCACCTTGTGGGGTAAGATGACTGTGCAGTACGATAAATGGGGCCTAAGTCACGGGACTTGGAGTTCCCCAGGTCCGATACGTAAAATTCCTATGACTAACTCGGGTATTCTCGGCGAGCCCCAGAGTGTAAGGCAGACATGTGAGATTAAGTAGGAGTCATTCAATCAGTCAAGCTTAGGTTTAGACATTTGACCTTCTCCACATTTTAGTTGGTTTTTAGAAAAAATGCGGACCTTCCGGTGCTGGCCGCCACGGGGAATTCGTGCTATACGTAGTGGCATTTTGTATAGGCCGCACTCGCCATTTCCACAAGTTTGTACGCCCGCAAGGTTCAATAGTAGCAGCAATACCACGGCCACAGCCTCAACCACGACCTCAACTTCAACGAGCTCGCATCTACCAGAAATCCATGCCCATAGCGGCTCGGGATACGCTCCATGGCGGCTGACATCCGAGTTGCGGAAAAAAATCGACCATTATGCCCGATTCCCGTCCAATGGCGTGAGTCTCCGCGAAATGGTGCAGTTCGGTTCGTCACCGAGTGACGGTGTGCTATTTAGAGCGTCGCAATTCATCGTAGAGGAATTGCCGATTCGCCTGGCGCATCGCGTCAAGGACCTCGAGCATCTTCCGCACCACTTGAGTGAAATGCCGTCGATTTGTCGCGTGCGCGACTGGTACGCCCAGAGTTTTGAGGAGCTCACGTCGATTCCTACCCCGGCCTTGTCCGCAGATATCAAAGAGAAGTTGTACCGCCCGAACAAAGAACGGATTGCAGCGGCTGCAGCGGCTGCCCGGCAACATCAGCCGGCAGAAGTTGGCATCAAGAGTGAAAAGTCGGAGTATCATCACCACGGAGGATCCACTGCCGATCGGCAAACCAATTCGCGACAAAGGCAATACTATGCATCGGTAGAGCCTGACGTGCAATGGCCGATAGAAGTCCAACACTATAACATGACAGTAACGCAAGCGTTGCAAAAGATCAAGGCGCGCCATGACGGCGTGGTTGCGACGGTCGCGCAGGGCGTGGTTGAATGGAAAGGCACCGAGTTCCACCGGGCTGGGTCCGTGGAGGTGCAGACGTTCTTGGACCGATTCTACATGAGCAGAATCGGCATTCGTATGCTGATTGGACAGCACATTGCGCTAAACATGGACCGCGGCATCCGTGACGAGTACGTGGGCATCATTTGTACCGATACCAATGTCAAGGAGATCGCCCAGGCGGCGATTGATAATGCCCGGTTTATTTGCGAGGACTGGTATGGCTTGTTTGAGGCGCCCAAGGTGGTGCTGCATTCCAATGCCGAAAACATTAATTTCATGTACGTGCCAGGTCACTTGTCGCACATGATTTTTGAGATTGTCAAGAACTCGCTGCGAGCGGTTGTTGAAGTTTACGGAGTCGACTATGAAGACTATCCTCCCGTCAAGGTGATTATCGCCCAGGGTGACGAGGACATTACGGTCAAGATTAGCGACGAAGGCGGTGGCATCACGCGTAGAGCGGTCGATAAAGTGTGGACATACATGTATACGACGGCCAAAGAAACACCAACCCTCGAATTGGACACGAGTCGCAGCGACTTCAAGGCGCCCATGGCCGGCTTTGGTTATGGTCTGCCCGTGTCTAGGCTGTATGCACGCTACTTTGGCGGTGACCTCAAGCTTATTTCAATGGAAGGCTACGGCACAGATGTATACCTTCACCTGAACCGGCTGTCCACCGGAGTTGAGCCTCTAGAGTAGCCGAGTATAGTAAAGTAAAGTAAAGTAAAGTAACTAACGTGAAATGACAAGTAGACATTAAATTTTTTTTTTTTTTGGTTTTGGCTAACGCCAAAAACTTTGGTATTTTTGTTTGGTACATGGCTAGCACTAGAAAAATAATTTCGGTGATCACCGCAAAATCCTGAAGTCTTAAAAATTACTAGCAAAAAACTGCATATCTAAAACATCAACAACCTGATCATTTCGCAACAGGGGTTGATGTTGGCACAGCCAGTTTGTACTCCTTTTTCGACACAAACACGCCCTTCAATGCCTCGTCGTCCACGAACCAGGCCACGCGACCTGCGGCGCCCTCGTTCACCAAAGAGCCCGGGAGACCCTTGTCGGGACGTTCCATGATCGTTTTAACAATCGGCGCCTTTGTAGCGCCCTCCACAACAAATGAGACGCGGTGGGAATGGCAAATAACCGGTAAAGTCAGGGTAATACGACGCGCCGGCTCACGAGGAGCATCCTCGATAGGAGCAACCCACGCATCGCGCTCGCGAAGGAGTTCGTGATTAGGGAAAAGTGACGCAATGTGGCCATCTGGGGCACAGCCAAGCAGCAACAAATCAAAGCCAGGCAGTTTTACCGAGTCTTTAGCAGCGAACCCGCGGATCAGCACCTTCTCGTAGTCGTCGGCAGCCTCCTGGGCGTCGTCGATGAGGGACTCGTTAATAGGAAACACATTTGGTAGCTTTTCAGAATCTGGCAAGTTGTCGAGGATGCCGCGTTTGAACTGGCCATAGTTGGACAGCTCAGAAGTGAAGGGCACCAAGCGCTCGTCGGCAAAGTATATATCCCAGTTTTGCCAGTCAACGTCGGACCTGGCCAGCAGGCCCTCCTTGAGCACACCAATGAGTGAGCCACCAGAAACACCGATACGGAAGCGGCGGGTGCTATCTTTGCTGAGCACCGAGTTCTGGATTCCCACAACATGGTCCGCGACCATAGCGGCGACACGGGAGATGTCTGGGAATGCGTAGACAGCAGGCACTAGCGAGGTCATTTTTGTTAGATCTGTTCAGAAGACTCAAGCTCTACAAAAGCTCAGAGTCGTAAATACGGTAGGTAGGTTGTATTGTCGACAGAATCCGTGGCCAGCAGCAGATTATGAGTATGAAACAATAACAACAACTGGCTTCAGGGGTGCAGGATCAATGCACAGCGAGCCAGACAGCGCGGGAAGCTCCCTAAAGGTCCTTATGGTATGAGACGACGGTAAGGGGCGGCCAAGTGTAGGCCAGGTCCCCTCTCAGAGATAGGGCGTTGTGTAGGTATGGGAGAGAGGGGGATTCAAACGCATAACGTGCCACTAGTCAGCGAGATTTGCCAGCGCGTGATGGGTGGGTTGGCAGAGGGGAAAACGCTCGTAAGGGGCTCGTCGAAGGCGCGGAGTCACGTGGCGTACGAAAATACGATAGGTGTATGTGTGGGGTGAATGGGTCAAGCTTTGAATTAAATTACCCGTGGTAACTAGGAAGAGTATCACTCGCTTGTTTGAGTAAATAGTGCGTGACGAGATAATCGTTCATTGAGCTGTGACATTAATTGCTTTTGGCTGATCACTTCAAATGGGTGAGTTACCCAAACGGGCAGGCTTAGTGCATATATGTATGGTAACATGGTGGGGTTGAGTGCAGCTGCAATTGTCTCGATTTGTTAGTTGATGGTGGTGCGGCAGTCTGTTGGGGGTTTGATTGGCGTTGATTTACTCGTTCTGATTCTGATTCCGTTGTTTTCGCTTTACTGATTTCCTCGCTCCAATTTCGTTGTTTTCGCTGTTCTGATTGAGTTCTTCTAACTCGTTCTTCTGATAACTTTGTTCTGATATACTTCTCCTAATTTACTTCTCCTGTTAAACTCCTTCTGTTCTAATTCCTCCGTTTCTCTTCTTCTGTTTCTCTTCTTATAACTTACTTCTTTCGTTTTACTTCTGATTTTCTTCCTCTGCTCGAGTTCTTCTCTTCAGTTGCTCTGATTCAATTGATCTAAATTTCTTGTTCTGTTGCTCTGATTTAGTTGTTCGTGCTACTGATATTGTTGCTCTGAGCTTAATTTCCTTATTCTGTGCTGCTACGCACTTCCCTGTGCAGCTGCACTTCTAGTATGATCTTTTGGGTAACGTTATTTCCTAGTTCTCTGGCTTTCGCGGTTCTCCAGCTACATAAGTATGTACTCTGAAGTGGTCATGTGCAATTGGCAAGTAATTATGGAATTCGCTAGATCGTCCATGGCACGATAGCTATGGCGCGATGAAAAATTGACATTGTAATCTCAAGAGTAGACATTGATTTTGACATTATGACTTGGACTTAAACTGAATTAGTAGCTCAGCGCAGCGTAGCCGAGCTTGACTTACTCCTTAGACCAGCCTTACTGCATAGTTCTGTGCACTTCCGTACCCCTAATGCACAACTAGTCAATGTATTCTGATTCTCCCGCGCAGCTTCACGAGTATCTTGCACAAGGTGGTCGGGGTACAAGCATGCCCATGGGCCAAACGTCAAGGAGGCCCATGCTATTGGAGCTGACATGGTCCATAAACGGTGGGCAAAGGCATACTGCTAGACAAAGCTGATTTCAGTTTAGTTAATTAAGTTGTTAGTTGCGCAGTCCTTCCCTCTTTTCGGGGCTGGGGAGCGTTGCCATGTGCACCCACACGCACACCCAAAAGCAATCAAGCTGTAGCAGCTTAACTCGTAGCGATTGTGAATAAGGTTGTGTCTAGCCTAACCAGCCTGACAACAAACTAAATAGCCTAGGGGGGGGGCGGCTCTCAGATGCACGGTTAGGAGGCATTTTTTCCCGCGGACGCTTTTATCCCTTCACTTCTTTTGGGATGTTCGGGCCTCCGGAGACTGCGGCTTTTGGCCAAGTAGCCCACACAAAAATAGCGCTACTATTTCCTAATCCGCCAATCGTGTGAACTTGATGTTTCAGACATCGGCCGAACGGCTGCTTGCCTGACACTCCTCCCAACTTTTTTTTAATACAATGTGCGCTGCCCAGAATTGACGTAGCTTAGGCTGGTTTGACATCACAAGTTTATACAAGGTTTAGATCATGCTTCGGCGGCTTAATCTCTCCCTTCGCTTGGACTTCATGCCCTGCTTCACCTAGATAAGCTGAGACATGCCCTAACCTCATAACACATGATGAAATGCTGCGGTCAGCCCTAACCCGCCCAGGCCCCGCTTAACCCGAGTCTCGTCGCAAGGGTTTTAGTAGAAAATTAGTCGAGCCGAGGCGGGGGAACGGCTCATATATATCGCTATCTTTATGGTCGCCATAGTGATGTGCTTCTTCTCTTGTTAACAAATTGTCTTCTCTCGAGCTTGCTTCTCCTAGTCTCCTCCTCCCACTGCATAATCACACTACCATCTCCAATTCCTTCTCCTTTCCTCCTCTAAATCCCCTTACGAATTGCCTGGGTCTTCTCCTCCCCTCTTAGGGCCTCTTGAGGCCTCTTTTGCCCTCTTGGGTAGATCACCTAAACCACGTCAGGGACCATGGCTCTTTGAGTCCGCATTTGGGTGCGCATAGGCATGCATATATATTATCTACTACCCACGCCTTTTTATAGACCCTCATCATCATCACCATCATCATCATCAGAACAACACACTGAACAAAAGAGTGATTTTGTATTAGTATTGCCAGGTTGCCTGCATCCAGGCAGATAGGAATTTAGTGGACAAACAACGAACAACGAACAACAAAACAACAACACAACAAACGACTCGCGAGCTACGAAACCGCCGGACGTCGTAGTTCATTATGCCAACCTGGAAATTGTTCCGCTCCCGCAAGAACTCGCCAGAGCCAGGCCCAACTGCGAATGAAAGTATTGACTGCCTCACACTTGCGGCCATTTCACCGCCCTCTACCCAACTCCTACGCCAGAATCCATCAATGCAACAACTCATGGCGCTTCGAAACCATCAGCGAGGCCATGGAAGGGGCCATGTCCGTGCCCAATCTTCTCCTGCCGTGCCTGTGATGCCTGTGATGATTGGCCGCTACGGCTCTTTGCACCATCAACCACCATCGCCCCGCGTAGGCCGGCCAAGACCTACTTCCAATAACAATGATGCCGAAAATAGGCATCAACCTAGTCCTGATGTCCCAACTACTACTACAGCGGTTGTCGCAAGTCCAGGCAACAATTCATTCCGTGGAAAACCAGCTCAGTCTCCCGAGCCTTTGCAACAACGTCATATTCGTTCTGCAAGTGTCCATAGCCTTCGTTCTGTACGCTCATTCCGCTCAACTCGCTCAAACCGGTCAGTGCGCAGCTCGAGATCTGGTCCAAGCACTATTTCTACCCGCCAACGCCAGCAAAAGGCAAAATCGGCGAAATTGGTCGCAATGGCTCTGGCTGCAGGTGCAAACGACTGTTTTGTGTGCGGACACCAAGTGACTGGCCTGCGCTGCGCTTCCTGCGATACCGTATACGGCAACGAAGGCTTCCAGGCCTGTGGAACCCCCATTGATTTTGAATTGTTGCGCGATCTCGCCGACTCCCATGAATACAGCATTTTAGAAGCTGTGGTACTAGATTCTTTCACTTCTATGGACAGCGTCACAGCTACATTCTTCCGCGGCTCTGGTGATAACAAGGGAAACTCAATTGTTGACACCGAGCTTGTGCGACAATTTTATGACCTTTTGGCCTCTGCCTCGTCTACATGCCCTATGCGTGCCGTGCTCCAGGGCGCCCAATCGACATTGCACACGCGTCAGTATGCTCCCCTTAGTGAAACCGAGCTCGCATACATTTTGGTGGTTCTCTCGTGCCCTGCATTCACAGAGTGCTCCATGTTCACGAAAATCACCGGCCCGCTTCAAAAACTCGCCCGCTACGCCTCTCTGCGCTCCAGAGCATGCATGGTTCTCGAGATTTGCTCAGGACTTATTGCGAACGCACCTTCGCACATGTCGCAGCTCGTGGTAAAGCACCTTGCAATCCAAGACCCTCAGCTCTTCCAGGGTATGCTGCAACTTTGCAATGCCTACATTGGTCACCGCCTCAATTTCCATTTCAGCCATAAAGCCGCGACCCCTGCTGCCGTGCCTGGTGTGCCGCAGCTCCCTCAGCAGGCAAAGGTGGGCTCTGTGCTCCACGATTGGTATGCCGACGACTGGCGCGTCGCGTCAATGGCTAAGGTGTTGTCGCTATACTTCCAGGCCAACACTAGCGTTGACTCGCCGCACCAGCTGGCATTATCGGCTTTCTACAACACCGTGGCAGACTACTACCTCGATGTCCGTGGTGATTTTGATAGCTGGCAGGCATCACAGTCCCGCAAGCGTGCGCGGTTCGCATTCTGCCAGTACCCTTTCTTGTTAAGTATGGGTGCCAAGACACGCGTGTTTGAGCATGCCGTGCGTCGCGAGGTCAATGCGACCATCCAGCGCGAGCTACTGGCGATTTTGAGCTCAAACCCCCGTGCCCAACTTCCTGACAGCAACAAAATGCGCTGCCTCAATCTCAAAATCCGCCGCACCAATCTACTCGAGGACTCGCTGCGTGAACTGTCGCAATGGCACAAGTCACTGCGGCGCGCCCTCCGTATCCAGTTTGTTGGTGAGCCCGGTATTGACGCTGGTGGCCCCAAAAAGGAGTGGTTTTTGCTGTTCTTCAGGGCGATCCTCGACCCCAAGGTCGGCGTGTTCATCCAGGATGAGGAGAGTAACTATTGCTGGTTTGCAACCTCCGGCGCCAAGCCAGATTACTGCGAAGCAGCTGGTATTGCCCTCGGTCTCGCACTGTTCAACGCCGTGTCGATTGACCTGAATCTGCCGCCAATTTTGTTCAAAATGCTGCTCAATCGGCCATACACCCTCGATGATGTGGCTCTGCTGTGGCCTTCCTTGACCCGTGGACTCCAAAACGTGCTCGACTACGATGGCGAGGACTTTGAGGAAGTGCTCGGTATCACTTTCACAGCTCCTGATGGTGCTCCCCTTAAGCATGGCCACCCACCCGTGACTCTGCACACGAAACACGAGTATGCCGAGCTGCTTGTTCACTATCTGCTCGAGCGCAGTTCATACCAGCAGTTTAAGCACGGATTCCTCAGCGTCGCAGGTGGTAACGCTTTGACCCTGTTCCAACCAGCCGAAATCGAAGCTCTGTTGCGCGGCGATCGCCAGCCCATTGATGTGGGTGCTCTTCGCCAAGTGACAAAATATGCCCACTTTGGCGTCCGCAACGACCAGGCCGACACCGTTCCTGTGGTGATTTGGTTCTGGGATTATTTCGCTAGGCTCGACCCCAGTGCACAAGCTGCCCTGCTCACGTTCATCACGGCGACGGATCGCGTGCCTGCCGCTGGAATCGTGAACATGCAGTTCCGCATTGCATGCCTTGGACCCGATAGTGACCGGCTGCCCATTGCTCACACATGCTTCAATGAGATTTGCTTGTACAAGTACTCGTCGCGCAAGAAGCTCGAGCGAAAACTGCATATGGCCATCACTGAGAGTCAGGGCTTTGGAATCCGTTAGTATTTATTATTTATTTTTAACAATTTTATTTAACCCAGGCCGGCACAATTTTATATGGCGGAAGCCATTGACCTTGTGCCTGCGCATGCGACAACGAGCTTGTTTTTGGTGATGCACTTTTTTAATGGTTAAATAAATCGCTACATTTAGACTGCCATATGGCGGAAGTTATTAACGTTGCGAGCGTATGCAGCTGCGAGCAGAGCGGTGAGCACGCCGACCTTGAAAGTCGTCGCAATGGCGAGCCCAGAATGGTCATCGGGATGATCGGCCTCGATGATGCGGAAAATAACATAGGAACCAAAAGTCGACACAAATTGCGGTAGGGTGAGGGCGCAATTGTGGATGCCGAGGTAGACGCCGGCTTTTTCATTATGACCTTCAGGAATATGGGATAGGTCTGTGGATGTCGATGCGGTCTCTACGAGAATTGCTTCTCCTACTTGAGACTCCTCATCCACTAAATGTTCTTCGTCGGATGTGACTGGAGGAAGCTCGTGGATGCGTTCAGCAGTGAGCGCAAATGGTGCCCATAAGGTCATGGCCCACGACAATCCGACAACTCCAAACACACTTAGCAGTGCGGTGTACGATTGGGTTATTGACGCGTAGAATGTTGCTGCCGCGTACACGATGTAGCTTCGAGACCAAAGAGTCACAATATCAGTTCGTAGCAGCGGAAGCACTGTTGAAAAGAAGGTACTCGCGGCCCCAAACACAACAAACGCTCGTGATCCTGCAATGGCCCGTGCGTCCGGTCCATGATCAGGTTTGTTGAGCTGCCAGATCTCGCCTGCATATGTGGTTCCATAGAACAAAAACGTGAACCACGAGTACCATCCAAACAGCTGGACCTTGAATATTGCTGCTAGTGTTTTGTCGAGGTGCGTTGCAGCTATCCACAGGTCTGTGACTACAATAGTAATGTCACGAATGATTGACGGGGCGTTTTCGTCTTCTTGGACAAGGACGCGTTCAGTGACAGCAGCGGACGTTATGCTCACCGCGACCACGAGAAGCACGCTGGAAATAATACACACGCCCTTGAGTTGCGACGCAAATCCAAGCTTGGTCATGTCTGTTGAACACAAAACATAACTTAATAGGTGTCCACCAGAAGCCATGCGACCAGCCCAGCTGTTTGCATCGACTTGCCTGTGGGCCGGGAGCACATCCACAATTAAGGCCCGGCAGCACGCCTGGCACACGTTGATGGTAATGTCAACACCCAAGATCGCGTACACCGCGACCAATTTGGGGCTCAGATTAAACAAATCCGCCACCTCACGACAATAGCCAAACGCAACCAAGCCTGCAGCTACTAGCAATGCGCCCCATACCATGAATGGCCGCCTGCGGCCACGCGAGGAAGTACTATGGTCACTCAAGACTCCAGTTATTGGTTGAACAACGAGTCCACAAACGGGCCCTGCGACCCAGATGAGGCTCAAAGTTGATTTTGCAATGCCCAGGTCAAGCAAGTAGACATTGACGTACGCCTGCTCAATGCCCCAGGCGAACTGGAGGCCGGCAATGCTGAGAGTGAGCAGAGCAAGCTGTGTAGCTCCTGATCCGAGCACACTTGGCGTGCCAGTCCACTGCATTGTCGCTTGAACGCGATTTTGGATAGGAGATGGTCAACGTTAAACTACAAGGTTAAATATAGCGTGCCAGGCTTGGCTTGAAGGTGGGTATGGTAGATAGGGGAGAGAGGAGGTAAGGGTGTATGTAAGCAGCCCATTTAGGTCACCCTTGTCCAGCTTGACGCGTCTGGCCTGGACGAGGGCGGTAAAAGGCTATCTAGGAACGGTAGATTTATGTTACAGATGTGAATAATTAGAAGGTGGCCTCAACATTGACATTCTGTCTCAATCCTAAATGGCTGAGCATCGGGCCCATCCTGATGCTGTCCAGGAAGTTCGGCTTATATGAACAGCAGCGCAAATCTACTTATACGACGCGGTGTCTGCAAGTTTAATCTAGTAAAAAATTACTTTTTTGTACACTACCATGATTGACGGTCGCAACCCTCACATCTTTCGCCTTGTTTGTAGAGTGCTAATAAGATCGAAAGGGATCTCAAGCTCGAGCTGACTACCTCCTCCATACCCTTGCACTTGATGGCCACAATATATGGACATTAACTATAACAATGTGTAGTATGGTACCATTATAGTTAACTTGAGCAAAGCGATGTTCACACGTTTAGTTGAATAAAGATCGACATACTGTAATATGCGGTCACAATCCACATCTCGCGCCAGATCGGGGAAATGCTAGTAAGATCGAAATGGTATCTCAGGTTCCTTTCTTTACAAAAGTGTGGGCAAACGGTGGCATCAACGCACACATCGCTGTGACTTGACTCAATTGACTGTGATATAAAGCTCTATCACCAATTCAAATGGCTGATTGCTGGTTTCCCTAAACTGGTGCCAATGGCTAGACGCTGACTGGACCCTCCAGCCGAGTAGGAGTGAGTTCTCCAACATTATATAGCTTTCGCCTATAACAAACTTCTTTTAAAGGGGCTATACACTATCTTTAGGCTATTTGTTTAGCTACGGAGCTAGGTCTAATGTATGTAGCTATGCTTCTATGAGCTAAATGGGCTATTTAGCTACGCGAGCTAGGCCTACGGTATGATATTATGCTTTTATGAGCTACAATTATTGGTTTGTTTCCGCTTTCAGCGGGTGGGACGAGGAATTAGGTGCTTTAACAAAGAAGCACGAGATCCCACGTTTGCGGCGTCGCGGTGTGGCCTGTTCACTCTCTGAGTCGAGCTTCAGGTTGACGATATGGTCGGCGAGAGTATCGAGTCCCGTCACGCATTGCTGCCCCTCTTTACGGGGCTTTTTGTAGGATACTGTACGAGAAATTGGTGTTGTTTTGTTTTTCCCCAGCTCATTGGCCAGAAGTATCGAAATGCGACGCGAGCGGTTAGTTAGAAGGCCGTATCTTTTGGCCCGAAGGAGCCCACGTGAGAATTGACGTTCAACCACAAAATGCTTGGACTCCCGGAGTATTGCCTGGAGTTCCAGGAGAGATTGAGCGAGATTGAGAGTATTTGAGAGCTGCATTATGTTCTGAATAGAGTAAATGAAGATGCTAAGTACAAGCCTAAAGGCGCGAGCCTAAAGGCGCGAGCCTAAAGCTGAAATGGTGCCTGCGTATGTAACCATAATTAGCGGCTGGGGTAACCCCTACCCTTTGATATCAGGTTTCAGGACGATTTTAGGCTGTTTTTTGGCCGTTATATACTTCATTAAACGACTGTTTAGGTCCCGAGATGGTCGCTCCAATTCTAGTAGCAGAAATTGAACTCAGAAAATTGATTTAGACCAAGTTATTGGGGTATGCCTTCTTTCTGGGCATCGTCAGGGAGTGAGGCATAACAAAAATGAATAAAATAGTGTATCTGGTACAATCATTTCGGCAAGCTAGCAAATTTCGTTTGAAGTTCCTTTTAGTGCCCGTCTGTGTGTTCCATACACTTATACGGATCCGCTGGGGTGCCAATGGATGTAATGGCCTGAGTCGCTGAGCCAGCAGTTAACGATATCCGTGACAGTCATTTTGAATGGAGCATCGGCTCTATATCTGACAGAAATAAAATTTTCTGGTGGAATTGATTGAGGCAATGTCATGGCCGCGTATGCAGTTTTAATTTGGTGAAGCCTATACATGAAAGTCTAAACAACCCACACATGAATGGTAAATCTACTGAGCTAGAGATCAAATATATTGTATTGAGGTATTGGCGAAGCGAAGCCGCTGGCTATTGTCGTCGAAAATTTATGACGCCAGAGATGGAAATGGCTGGGATACAGTCTCGCTGCTATATTTCTGATGTGAATCATGTGATTGTAAGTAAGATCACGTGTTTGGATCATACAGCTTAGCTAGCTTAGTCGACCTTATATCCCCTTGCCCCTGCGGTCCCGTCAGCGCGTGTTTGTCCTTGCCCCATACACTTTTTGTTCATCATGATCAGTTTGTTTCAGTACGTAAAAGCGGTCGACGCCACTGCAGTCGAACCGGACGATTGGGCAATCTTTGGACCTCATTATTTCCGGGCAGAGACTCAGAAAGGTACAGTAGTACTTGCACAAGACACTGCCCACGCCTACGTGTTATCTCTAGTGACAGGCGAGCCAGGAGCAAGCGCCTTGGCTGATGCATCTACCCCCGGCAAGACCACCAACGCGGGGAGTTCTGGTGTTTCATCGCAGGGCCACGCCCACGCACACACGGGACGGACGGTAGTCAGCACTTTGGTGAGTGCAGAGCCTACGCAAGAGGATTTGTCCAAGGTTGTTCGATTTGTTGTTGGAGAATCGCTTCTGGAGACAGCCAAACGCAAGCCATCACTGACGAGCCACGATTCATTCGAGTTTATCCAAGACAGTTCTGCGCTAAGTTCAGGAAGTAGTCCAGGAATGCCACGGTCGCACGAGCATAAGCCTCCACAGCCGCCGCTAGCTTCGTCGATAGATCCCAATGCTCCACCAGGATTTGAAGACGAATTTGAGATTCAACAACGACGACAAGATCCACAGGGTGTACCTAGACCAGCACTAGGTCCTTATGGCGATTCTGACTTGTATCCACCTGGTGGCCGGCATCCCAGCCTGGGACCATTTGCTCCAAACGTTGGGATTGGTAGTAGTGGCATTGGAGGAATGAGTCCTTTAGATCCAACTCATCATCCAAGTCCAAACATTCGATATGATCCTACGGGACCCTCAGATACAACTTTACTTGATGGCAGCGGCCTTCAACAACCAACCTTTGGTCAATCACCGCAGGGTGGTGGTGGTGCCACACGTGATCTTCAGGATATCAATGGTAATCTTGGTGGTTTGGGAGGCCTAGGAGGTTCACGAAGGTTTGGTGGCGTCAATGGCCAGAATAGATTTGGCAGCGGCAATGGATTCAGTGACAATTTCGGATTTGGGAGTGGCGGCAGCGGCAACGGCTTTATTTAGGTCTACGTCAAAATCGATATTGGCCCGAGGCACTAAGTGAGCTCAGCTCAGCTCAGCCCTTGCCCCCGCCTTTATGAGCTTCTGTCGATCTGCTTACAATCTTACGTAGTAGTTTCCACTGCCACCAACTCCCGACGGGTGTCGACATTTGTCGACTGAAACTGAAATTGAAGTTGAAGAGACTTTCAGATGGGGTCTAAGGATAGTTATTCTCGTCCAAGTGGGCCGCCACCGGGTTCAGGTTCGGGATCCAGTGGTGACCACGCCCCACCCGCGGGCCCGCCTCCAGGCTACCATGAACACCACCACCATGCTGTTGAAGAGAGCCGACGAGACCGACGAGACCGACGCAGTTACGACGACAGAAGGGGCTATGATGACCGGAGAGGGTACAATGACCAACGAAACTACGACCGGCCTCCACCCCGTGATTATGGTTATAACCAAGGCTATAGTCAAAGTCACCAGAGGCAAGGCTATAGCCAGCGAGGGTACCAGCAAGAATACCAGAATCAGGGATACCAGAACCAAGGATACAATCAAGGATTCAGCCAAGGATACCAACAACAGTATTATCCACCCCAAGCTCAGCAGCATTACGGAGCACAGCCGGTGTATGTGCAGCAGGCGCCACAGCAGAACTATGAGAACGAAATGTTGGGATGCTGTGCCATGTGCTGTGCACTTTTAGCATGCGAACAATTGTGTGCATTGTTGCTCATTTAGATATTTTTGTTTTTGTTTTGCATTTTTTTAACGTATATAGTCTTTCTTTCTTTTTTTTTTTTTGGTGGTGGTGATATCCAAAAATAGCTAGTCGTAGAACCGTTAAGAATGGCTTCGGATTAAGCACTAAAAGCATAACTAAATAAGTTTAGTTGATGGCTATGCACGGCGGCATCATAAAGATCATCAGATCAGCCTCGTTGTCGTACATGCATTTGTGCTGCGGCCAGAGCGCACGTGATGTTCCAAATCTTTATTCACTTTTCTTTTTGCTTTTTTGCTTCTAGAACAAAAAAAAATTAGTTCGGTTAGATTCAAGAAGAACAAAAGTTCCATAGAATGCTTTTATACGTTTTTGACTTCCCTTAAAAGCCTGGTTCATGGCTATACCAGCCAACTATAGCTAACTATAACAGCTAACTACACTTCAACTAGTTATGGGCAGCCATGCCGAATGCAGACTAAGCCTCGAGGCCCCCCCTCGCGGTTAGGCCCGGCTAGGCAGACTGCAAAAAGATGATGACTGCAAGATTAGGCACCTCCGGGAATGTAACAACACTACATAATTAACCATCAACACACCCCTACCCGATCTTGCTAGCTTGGGAAACTCGTGCCTACAAGACCTTTCTTCTCCACACTTTTTTGATCATGAGCGCAGCTGAATATTACGGAAATGGTGGTGGCCACGGCGGCGGCGGCGGTGGAGATCGCGGATACTACCCTCCTCCTCAGAATAACGGCTACCAGCAGGGTTACCAGCAGGGCTACGGCGGTCCGCCCCAGCAGGGCTACCAACAACAGAACTACGGCCCTCCCCAGCAAGGTTATGGCCAGCAGCAGCCTGTTTATGTTCAACAGGGAGCTCCCCAGCAACAAGGAGGAGGCGGCTGTGGCCCTTGTGGAGCCTGTCTCGCTGGCTGCTGTGCGTGCTTGTGCGCCGAGGAGCTTCTCGGTTGTTTTGTTGGTTAATCAAAGAGAAAAGCCTGCCCAAACTTGTATTGATAACTTGATCGCGATTCCGTCGATTTCGTCGACAAGTAAGATAGACTTTACGCAACTACGGATTTACGTAGTTCTAGATAGGAACGATAATAATTTTGCTTTTTTGTTTTGTTTGGTTGTGTTCAGGCACAGGCACGGGATGGACGGCTGACGTGGTTACAATTTTGTTGTAAAAGTAGTTCAACAAAACGCTTTGAGTTGTGTTGGCATCTGAATTATGTGAAGCTACTTTTTTTTTGGTACTTCGCGTGCTTTACCTTGTACTCTAACTAAGTTAACATGTTACCTCGTGGTGAATTTTATTAATGTGACTAGTTAGAAGCTATTTTAGTTCTTTCAGAACAACTAACAATTTCCCAACTCCTTAAGTCTACTAAATCACTAACAGTTAAAAAAGAACACCGTTGACATTGATGCAAGGTCATTTAATGCAAGGCAACAACAACAACAAAAGAATTAACTCTTTGTTTTGGTGTTCATCAGTTTAACATCTAAACCAAAAAAAATTGTATTGACAAGAAACTACATGAAAACTAAATTAAATAAGAATCAATTCAATAACCACAGTGACAATGGATACCAAAGAAAACTACAAACTTACTGCGGTAATTTCCTACTGAAACTACAGCGTAAACTATTTGTGCCTCGTCTCGTATATTAGCATAAAACGCCCCGTTAGATTAACCGTCTAAGCCAACCCTGACCGCCCGCCGTTGACATCCGCCTACGAAAAAGGGGCACGAAACGCGTCGCTCTCCCCGTACCCTGCTGCGGTGTCAAACCTGCCACTCTCACATAAGCCCGGGCAAGCTCGGCACTGAGGTCGTGCTTGATTCTGGCCGAATTTGTTTCACTACAATAAACTGAACGACTAAATAAAGTTTGTACAGATAATTTAAAATAGAAACTTCCAAAAAAACCAGGATCAAACAACCTACAAAGGCCCCTTTCTACGCCCACTTCACCACCACCTCCCATTTCTCCCAACCACGCCCCCTCTAAGCGGAGACCCTGACATGATGAAACATAATGAATATCGGAGTAGACACATTTTCCTCCTACCATACCTACCAAACCCACTCTGAGGTTAACACGTTGGCACCAGAAGGTCACAAAAGGTCACCATAAGGCCATCAAGTGGAACTGGAAAGAAACCAAGTCAGTGGCGTGCAAGCACAAAGCGCCTTGAGCCTTTAGATCGGAAGAGCACACGGACTGAACTCCA